>JAVIWB010003023.1:0-396343 GCA_031893035.1 Dermolepida albohirtum | reverse complement strand
AAACAGACCAATAGGTCAACCGAGGCGTACCGCAGAGCGTCAAGACAGGCACTTCAGACTACTAGCTCTGCGAGACCGTTTTGCTACTACGCCCCAACTCTGTGACCAATGGTTTGGTGTAGAAGGTCGCATTGTCAGTATGCGAACATTATATCGCCGCATTCGAGCTTTTGGAATTGCTTCATACCGTCCACGATTAGTCCTTCCTTTGACTGCAGAACATCGTCGTCAACGTTTGGACTGGTGCAGAGAACGGCAGCATTACGAAGCAGAATGGCATAATGTCGTATTCAGCGACGAATCGCGATTCTGCCTAGGCATGCATGATGGCCGTCAGAGGGTAAGACGCCGTCGTGGAGAGCGACGTGATATTGGATTTGCTGTTGAGAGGCATGTGCACAGGACTGTTGGAGTAATGGTTTGGGGGGCTATTGCATATGAGCCGATCACCTTTTCTGTTTATTCGGGGCAGTATGACAGCTGCGCGTTATGTTGATGACGTCCTACAAACCACTTTATTGCCTTATCTAGATGGCCGTCCACACGTCCTTTTTCAGCAAGACAACGCGCGTCCACATATTGCTCGTCGTACTATGGACTTTCTACGTTTCTGGCGTTAATGTTTTGCCGTGGCCACCCCGTTCACCGGATTTAAATCCCATCGAACATGTGTGGGACATAATGGGGAGAAGACTGACCAATTTGAACCAGTTCAAGTTGCTTGGAACGAGGTGCCACAAGCAGACATCGACCATCTTATTTTGTCGATGCCTAGACGTGTACAGGAGTGTCTACAGCTACGGGGTCGCCAAACACATTATTGATTTTTTTTCAAATTAATGTTAATAAAATTTCTTGGAAATCCGATCGTTTCATTCTCGACTTAAGCTTATCACATTACCAAAAAATCACGTCCAGGAAACTATTCCTTCTAGGTGTAACACCTCTAATGTCATTGAGTATATAAATGAAATTTATTGCTCTAGCATTCAATCCTGTTTATATTTAAAAAAACAGAACTAACAGATTCAAGAAATTAGGTTCAATTCATTTAAACTAAAATACGAGGATGGATGAGTACTAAACTTTAGACAAGTATTAATAAAAGCCAGGAATGTATGCTGTCGAAAACATGAATGAACATTTTTCGTTAAATGAATTCCTTTGATCACTATTGTGATGTACATACGAGTATATACATTGTTGTTTGCGTAACCTTGTATGAATGCAAGAAATTGCTCCATCTCTATTTCACCGACGCGACTACCTAATTATTATAAAAATTTCAACGCTGTAATTGTACGTATCACATGTGTTTGATGGAAGTGTGCACGTGTGTTTGTATTTACGTGGGTTGTCTTTAAGTTTTTCATATAAAATTGGAATAAAACAGTAGATAGCTTTTTAAAGACTTCATTGTTTTTTGAAATATTCTGCACGAAGATTAATGCACTTTTTCATGCGCTCGAACCAACTCTGAAAGCAGTTGTTCCACTCGTTTGTTGGTACAGTCAAAATTGCGTTTTTGCAGACATCGACTACTCCTATTGACGACTGGATTCTTTTTTAGTTCTTGATACGGTATCCAACGAGAAACTAATTTTTTTACACACAATTCTTTATTCAAAATTTTTTGAATTGAGGTCTTCGAAATCCCCAAAATGCTTCAATTTGGCGATATGTCTCGTACCGCTCTTCATTGATGATTTTGCGTGCAGCATCGATGTTTTCCTGAGTGACCGCCGTTTTTGGCGAACCTGCTCTTGGATCGTTGCTAAAATTTGAATTCTTCATACCAATGAGAAATTGTTGACGGACATGGTGCTTCATTGCCGAAAACAGAAACGAAAATGTGTTTGGAATTAGATTAACTAGATTTAGATTAAGTAAAGATGGAGGTTAATTTTTAGTACTGATATTTGATTACTGATATTTGATTACTGATATTTGATTACTGATATTTGATTAGTGACGCCCTCTATGCTCCACTATACAAAACTTAAAAGATATTCTACGAATGTCTCTAGACTTACATTCTGGAATAGACGATTTTGATTTAATTATGGAAAAAGTACTATCGAAGCGTTTTCGATGATGAGAATAACTTGTCTGGTTAACTAGACATTGCTTTAGTTGAAAAAAGAAACAAAAATCACTAAGCGATTAAGGTCTGAGTTAAAGGATTAATGGTCGAAAACATTTCATTTCGATACTTCTAGAAACGTATGTACTAAGTATTTTGAAATACAGTTTGTGTCGCAAAAGCCGATAGGTGATTGTTTCTAAGACACAGGCCTACAATTACATTTTTTCTGAGCTGATTGTAATCTGATATATGCTCTTAACTAATTTTGGCACGGTCATTTCAATTACCAAGCCCATTTTTCCCTATCACGACAGGTTCTTCCCCAATGACATCCGTTTTGCTCCTTTGAATGTCATTAACAAGTGTAAATGCTTGAAACATTCGAAATACATTCAAGTTGTTAGCATAATGTGCATATAGACCGTAACTGGATCATCTACTTTGATCTTAAAATCATACATTTTTTACTAGGATTTCAAAGAGGATACACAAAGGTCCCGTGTTTTCTATGTCTCTAGGATAGTCAAGCAAGAAACCAACACTGGAGTTTGAATCACTGATATTTTAGAATATTTTTAAACGTCGAAGGAAATAATGTCATAAGTCAACCATTAGTGAACAGAGAAAAAATCATTTTTCTACCTCTCCATGTCAAACTAGGTCTTATGAAGTATTATGTTAAACCTTCAGATTTTGGAAGTCACTGTATCCAGAACTTAGTTATGAAAAAATTAAAACCGGCGTATTCGATGGACCGCAAATTAGAATTTTTATGAGAGACCTAAATTTCATCAAAGCCATGAATGAAATTGAGAAAGAGGTCTGGACTTCATTCGTGATAGTTGCCAACAATGTTCTTAGTGCCAATAGGCGAACGTGACGACCCTACACTATTAGTTCTTCGGCTACTTGTTTTTGTTCGGCGTTTTACCTGACCGTCTCTGGTCCATAAATGGTAACAGCACATGATGGTGGATTAGTTCCAGTTTAGGCGATTTGCAATTTCCCTTAACGAAAAACACCTTCGCGCACGTCAACAATTCAACTTTGAATTTGCTCAATTGGCGGTAATGTTCACGTTGCGGTACTCTAGACACAATCGAATCCTCAAAACATGTTAACCAAAGGTATGACACGAAAAAACGGTGACAATTTAATTAAAACACAAGAAATATACCTGACCTTAATGTCAAAAGGGACCACATAAAGTGTTAGATATGCGACGAGCACCTGATCCAACGCAACAAAATTATAATCAATTATTACTTTTGAATACTTGGACTTGGCTGTACTATTTCGATGTGCCGACTAAAGCTCAAAACAATGTTTGGGTCTTTGATGATGACAACACAACCGTAGTTGTCAGAAAATCCCTATCTGTAAAAAAAGAAAATGATAGCTGTATTTTTCAAATCGAGTGGAATTGTGGAACGCGTCGTTTTGGACACACAGAAGACAGTCACAGCTAAGTAGTATACTGAACAGTGCTTGCCTAAAGTCACTGGATCTATGAAGAACCTGCGGCCAAAGTCAAGAATGGACACCTGGTTCCTCCATCACGATAATACTCCAGTTCACCGCACCAAAGCCTGCACCGAATATTTGACCAC
The DNA here is from genome assembly GCA_031893035.1 of Dermolepida albohirtum. NCBI lineage: Eukaryota > Metazoa > Arthropoda > Insecta > Coleoptera > Scarabaeidae > Dermolepida > Dermolepida albohirtum. The sequence continues at coordinate 392,647 of JAVIWB010003023.1, read as the reverse complement.
GACAGGATTGAAAGATCTTGAGCACCCTCCCTACAGTCCAGATATGAAAATGAAGCTAAAAGGGAGGCGGTTTTCCAGTAACGAGGAACTTCTGCGGACCTGGGAAAACGAGTGTGCTTTACTCCCTAGCGAATTTTGGCAGAACTGGTTTAAAGATTGGTTTCGGAGGATGGAGAGGTGTACTGAGTGTAGGAGAAATTACTTTGAAAAAAATTAATTAAACAAAGCTGTATTGCAAAACGTTTCTAGTACCCTCTGTATGTTTCTGCCAAGTTTGACTAAAAAATTCGCACCTCTTTGAGTTCCAATCTCCATGTAATGTAGTATACACATACAAGTCGTTGATGTTTCAATTCGTAAAAATAAAATAATTTTTCATTGAGAATCAAATGAATGTTTATTTGAAAAATGTGCGTGTGCCACAAGTCGCCCTGTATAAGTAGCCGAGTAAAAGTATTTCTTAATTCAATCAATTAATCACTACGTAAAAAAGGAACAATTGGAAAATGGGAAAAAATAATATGTGTTTATATCACGCGATTAGGTAAGTTTTGTACCTTGCTCGTATCTCCAGAAAGAAAAAAGACCATATTCATGCGAAGCTAATAATAGAATATGAATGAATTTATTATAAGGATTCATAAATTAATAAGTTAAATGTGAGCAGGAAATGTTTGTAGGTTTTAAAATGTAAATACATACATATTTATAGATGGTGGAAGCAGGAGAAATGGATATTTGCGTGTTTTTAATTTTCACGCCTTCATTTATTTTAATTTGCATTATTATTTCTACGTTTTTACTGAAAGGAAGGAAATGTTTTTAGGTCTATAATATATATTACAATATACATTTGAAGTTGTAACTGTTACGCATTAGTTTAAATAATAATAATATTTAATACGTTCCATAATGTGGAAAAAAGCATGGAATATGTCATAAGTATAAAAATAAATAATAATGAAACAACAATTACAAGTTAAAATAGATAAAGTAAGTACGAGGATAGTTTGACAAGTGGTGAGAATGACACATAGGTGGCGCTCTAATGGGTAAAACAAATTGTTACAGTTTAATTCACTTCTTCTAAATTATTTGTCTCATTTACGAAAACTCTGTATAACGTTTGTATTATCGTTAAAATCATATGTGTTCAAATGTGTATTAGTATGTCATTTCTATTCATTTTCATATAGTGTAACTTTCGTATATTCGGTGTTTGTTCAATTATGTTATTTTACATATTGTGAAGCGCAGTTTTTTTTCATAGTATTGTTGTCGCTCATAAAAGCATGATGTCATTCTTATGTTGACTCGGTTAGCCGCCTTAATAGCTCTCCCTTTCCCTTCGCATCTCTCCGCACCCTGATAAGGAGAGGCAGAGGCGAACCAGACGTTGGGGAAGACGGTCACTAAAATATTTGAGATAGTGCTCCTTTGTTGAAGGGATTTATGAAATTGTAAGCACATGAAAACATCGTGTTAAGAGTAAATAAAACTCCTTAATTAAAAAGCGACGTCTACCATTCCAAGCGTGGTTCAAGGAGTAAAACCGAAATATCTACAGGTATGTCTCTGACTTCCTTAACGTACTTGTGTTACTGTATTGTGATCTATAGGGTTTTTATTTTCTGTGTGTGATTTGCCGTTTTGGCTTGGTTCTCTCTCCAGTCATCCTTTCCTTTTGTTTTGGGGCCCAGCATCGACGCATCTCTGCAAGCCACGAACAGGTCAGATTAAACCATTTTGTAAATGACATTATGTAATAGATAGTTAAGTTACGTCACGTCCGTAGTTATGATACGTAAATATTTGTTTCATTAATAGTAATAACTTGTGAATAATATATGTAAGTATACGGAAGTAAAGATTCATATATCAATTCGGTTATTGAATATGATAGATTAACGATAACATATTCTTTTGTATGTTTTTTTTTGTTTTGTCTCTTTCAAGAAACTTATGTTAGTTATAAATTCATTTACACCTTTATATGTCATGCTAACATGTAATATTTATAAAAATCCATCATTACCTCCATCTAATAATTTTTGTCCCAAACCAATTAAGAACCTGCAGTGCCGAAGCACTGTAACAAAATACACTGTAATTTAGGTTGCCTATTTATATGTTTACATTCTATTTAGATAAATCGGTTGATTAGTTTATTGACAGTGATAAAAAGAAGCAACACGTCGTTTTGTTAAAATGGAAAAAGCGGAGTTTGTTTAAAGGTGTGAAAGCTACCGAAATAAAAGATGAGTTACAGGTATTTTTCCGCCACAATAAGTAGGTTTACGTGGTAGAACAGGTGTTGATGAAGCGCGCTCTACACTCTTGCTTCTAAGGTAACGATTATAAAAATCTAATATTAATAACCAAGATGTACACTGTCAGTGTATGACAACTTAGTTGTTTTTGAAATGCGTATACAGAATTACAAAAGTTAATGTGGAAAGGGTTTATATATCAACCTTAGTGATTAAGTTAACCAACCACAGGCTCCATCAAGTTTAATTTCTCTTCGCTGTTGATTTTCAGTATGAAGTTCTTCCTCTTCTTCTTCTTCTTTGTTCTATCAAAAATATCGTTTGCTTCAATTACCATTTTCACTTGCTTTGGAAGCGACTGTGGAAGCCGACTAAAATTTCATATCTGAGACGACTGAAGAACAATGGACCCAACGTTTTGAGAACTAGTTCCATCGATTGCACAAATGCATAGATCATAAAGGTGAATATTTTGAAAAACAATAAAAAAATCCATTAAAACAATAGATTTTTTTCTATATCATCCGCAAAACTTTTGAAGCAACTACGTATAATCTATATGACAGTATTAATTACACAAATCTTTTTTCTAACATACTTAATGGGAAAACAAAGAGTACCTTATATGACATAAATTTATTTCTATTGTTTGTTGTTTGTATTTATCTAATGTTAATTCATAGCATTACCCTCTATTTTAAATTAAAAAACATTAAATAATACATAATTAATATTCTTTTATAGCACAAATATAACACTTTAACTTAATTTACTTTCCGTACACCTTTAAATTATTGTTATATCATTTTCGTTCATTTTCATTTCGTTTTGCAATATGGATTTAATTTATTCTTCATAAATTATCCCTATTCTAGCCCTATTCTGTTGATGAAAATTTTTTCAAAAGTCTTAGTGAGAACCCTTTTATAATTTTATATTTGCTCTTCCATTTGCTCTGGTTAATCTTCCATGTGTTTGGAATTTTTGTTTCCTTTACTTCTTTCTTTTCCGTGATTTTGTTAATCTTCTAGATCGTTGTACTTTGTCACTCTACATGTCATTTATTTCTATTAATTTGTTACTAATTGATATTATTTGTTTTCGAACGCAAGAAAATAAATGTAGCAGTACACAGCAAATAATTAAATATGGACCTACGAATCCAGAACAATGGAAATATCTTAAAATCCAATTACAAATATTGTGATTCTGTCTCTTAACAAATCAGTGTGTTTTCAAAATGAGTCCACTCGTTGCTAGTGCCTGTTCATATGTTATAATTTAAAAGTATAACATTTGCATTCGATCAGTGAAAAACGATGAAACACATCTTTTAACATGTCTCTCTTGAAAAATGTTATCTATTTGCTTGCCCTAGAGAAAAATAAAAGTATAACGTATTTCCCATTTTCGGGGTTACACAATTTTCACGTTGTAATTTATGGAGTACGTCAAAGGAAGCGCAGACTAAAATCGAATTTGAAATTAAGAGGGAGATTTAGTTACAGATGGGACTATTGCCTGAAAAAGAAAAAGATTTGCACGTTTCTACGGTCCATGCTTTAAAGAGGGTGAAATTGAACTCCACCATTAAAAATACATTTCATCTTGCAAGTGTCATGTACATACTTTATAAAATTATTGATGTACAATCATTTTCAAGTTGTAGCTTAAAGTTCAGTGTAGACGTATTTATATTGCGGGTTAATATATCGCCACAATACAATGATATGTAGTATATATACCGTGCATTCATTTTACCTCGCTACGAAATCTGTACCAAATTATATTCGGGTCTAGCTGCCGAATGCCGATCAGAATGGAAAGTGGTGGGGTGCGAGTCATTTGAATCACGACTATAACTGACTACTGATCGTACTAGCTGCAGCCCCACCATTAATTTGACTTTAGGCGTATTGATATCTTATTAACTGTCATTCGTGGTTTGCATTTGGGAGAGTGTGTTACGGTAAGACGTTTAAATTTAAATATTTTTTTAATTATATTACTTTGATAATGTATACATTGGAAGAAAAAATTAAAATAATAACATGGGCTTTGAAAGGTAATTCTTCACGGCCTATCCAGCGCCTTTTCTCTGAAAAGTATGTAGATCGTCTCTTTCCTGTATTAACAATATCATTAGTAGTTAAAAAGTTTAAATCAGAAGGTTGCATTTTGGGATGTAAATGTCATAAAATACGGAGAATAAATAACGATAAAGAAATGCAGGATGTCATGGTGTGCGCAATGGTCGGAGAAAATTCCAATTTTACTATATCTAAAATATCAGAAGAAATAGGACCTAATCAGACAGGCTTTATTTACACACTGTTCAGTTTTGGAAGAGGTCAATCAATAAGTTTCTGTCACTTTTTACTTTAATTCTTTTTAGTTCTCAATGCAATGATCACAAATGAACAAAGCATAAAAAGAATTTCTTACTAACAAAATAAACATAAATGTAAATGAAAATGCCTTGTAAAAAAACATCCTTGAGACGTTATAAGAGAATTTCTGTGTCTGTATTTAGGTAGGATTCTAGGAGCCCAATTCTTTTTGCTACAATAATTCTTAAATGTAGGTCACGGCGTAGGTCAGTTCCCAACTTTGGAAACTACTATAAATAACGTCATTATTGCGATTTTATTATTATGACTTTGTTTTCGCGGCTTGTGTGTAACGTTAGTGAAACTATGCACAAAATGGAATTAGGTTCATTTTATTAGGGACAATTAGTAATAGGATATGGCTTATAAAAAAATCTATAATCTCCCTGTACTTTTGTAAATAGATCAATAAATCTGAATGGAAATGAGGAGGCGTTTCTGCTGTCTTAAATAATTTTGGGTTTTTGATTGTTAAGTTGGTATTATATATATATATATATATATATATATATATATATATATATATATATATAGTTATTCAGCACAATAACAATAACTTATTTGAATACACACACACACACACACACGCACATATATATATATATATATATATATATATATATACAGTCTGTCGCACAGAAAACTGAACTTTTTGAAATAGTAATTCTTAGTGGTGTCGTCGATAAATATATATATATATATATATATATATATATATATATCTTTCACCAATGTTATGTCAAAATATCATGACATTTGCATTATTAGAAGCGGAGAAATTATTTAGCATTGGTCGAAGAATAAATTTTAAACAAAGAGCAAATATCAAGTTCTATTTTTAACACGACAAATCGTTTACTGAAACGTTTAATTTGACGAAATAAGTGTATGGTGATGGGTGTTTATCACGTACGAGTGTGTATGAGTGGTACAAGCGATTTAGAGGTGATCGTACGGACATAAATGACGACGAACATCCTGGTGCAAAAAATCTGTGGTTACGGAAAGTAACATCGAACTTGTGCGCGAATTTATCATGAATGAACCGAAATCCTCATTGCGATATGTGGGAATGGAATTAAATATTTCCAAAGATTCAATTCATCGCATTATGACACAGTGTTTGGGACTGAGAAAGATTTGCGCAAGGTTTGCACTACACAAGCTAACCGAATTTAACATTGTACAGATTTGATTAAAGACTCAAAAAAGGATGAAAACTTCAGGTATTCTATTGTAATTGGCGATAAAACGTGATGTTTTCAATTTGATACAGAGACCAAGTGTCGAAGCTCTGAATGGAAGCATCCAAGCGAATAAAAAGGCCGTTTGGAGAAGTCAAAAGTGAAGACAATGTTGACATGTTTTTATGCATGGTGCACAAAGAGATTGTACCAACTAGTCAAATAGTCAATGCTGTTTATTAGCTTGGTGTTACGAGGCGTCTTTTGGCTCGTATTCATCGTGTGTGCCTTCAATATCGTGAAAAATAGCTGGCGTTTGTTATATGGCAATGTACCATCTCATCGCTCTCGAATGGCATTTTAGCCGTTCACGGGATCTAACCGCCTGTGATTTCTATCTATTCTCCAAGCTACATTTGCCGATGAAACTACAGAGTTATGCCAGATTTCGCACCATATGACTCCTACCTGTTCTCAAAAATTGAAGGTGCATTAAAGGGAAAACATTTTCAGTCTGTTGAACATGTAAAAGCAAAAACTGCAGAGTAGTTGAAGAGGATGATAACTGACGAACTACAGTATTATTTCGAACAATGGCAGACACGTATATGCATAGTGTGCGTTTTGGCTTTCGACGGTACAGATCGTGTACGGAATTTGTTTTGTATGGGTTTTTTCTGTGGCTTCCAGGTGCAACACCGTTTGGAACGGTGTTATATATCAACCTTAAGTGATCAGATTGCAGAAAAAGTAAAAGTAAAACAAAAAAACTATTATTAAGAATATACGAGGAGGAGTCAAAAAGTTCCCAGAATTTTGTTTTAACTCTTTATTACCACAACATAGGTACACAGTCACTTAATCGCCTTCAAAGTAGGCGCCGTCTGAACACACACACTTGCTCCACCGCTCCTGCCATTGTTGGAAACAACGATGAAAGTCCTGTTGTGGTATCTTCCGAAGTTCAGCCGTCGCGTTGGTTTTGATGTCTTCTACAGTGTCAAAACGGTTACCTTTGAGGCCCTTTTTGAGCTTTGGGAAGAGCCAGAAATCCAATGGCGCTAAATCCGGTGAGTAGGGAGGCTGCTGGAGGACTGGAATGTTTTTTTCTGCAAGCCATGTTTGCACAACAATCGACGTGTGGGAGGGAGCATTGTCGTGATGGAGTGACCATCCTTCTTGCCATTTGCCTGGACGTTTTCTTCGAACTGCTTCCCTCACTCTTTTCAAAACTTGCACGTAAAAAGGACCGTTAACCGTTTGTCCAGCTGGTACAAATTCATGGTGCACCACACCTTCGTTGTCGAAAAACGCAATGAGCAACACTTTTGTTTTCGATTTGACATGACGTGATTTCTTTGGTCGAGGAGAGGACGATGTGTGCCATTCTGATGACTGCATCTTGGTTTCCGGGTCGTACGCGTACACCCAAGTCTCGTCACCAGTAACGATTGTCTGCAAGAACATCGGGTCCTCTGTGTTTTTTTCAAAACATTCGGCCGCCGTCAACTTCCGAGTTTCCATCTGATCCGGATTCAGCAAGCGCGGGACAAACTTTGCACTGACACGTTTCATCTTTAAATCATCTGACAGGATTGCGTGTATGGATCCATGAGAGATCCCTGCTTCTTGTACCAACTCGTCGATGGTTATTCTGCGGTCTGCTCTGATTAATTGTTTCACTCGCTCGACCATTCCTTCGTTCCTGGAGGTTGAAGGTCTCCCACTGCGACTCTCGTCTTCCAGCGATTCCTGTCCACCCTTAAATCTTGAAAACAACTCGTAAACGGCTGTTTTCTTTAAAGAATCGTCACCGTAAACTGTTTGTAAGGCTAACAAAGTATCTGAAGTACATTTTCCCAATCTGCACATGAACTTGATGTTCGCCCGTTGCTCGAACTGCGACATCGCGCCAACTGATCACCACACACTCCTACCTTCCGCTAAACTGCAGTCACACTGCGTGTTCAGACTTGCTCAGACCTGTCAGCGTCATAACTATGCACCATAAGGAATGTACTGTACAAAATTTATTGTGATTGCATCACAACTGCCAACACTACGACACAATTCCGGGAACATTTTGACTTCTCGTCGTATATAAAATATCAATAATTAATAATTCATTTATTAATGTTTAAATGCATACTTATTATATACATAATCTTCTTTTTATGACATTTAATATTTTAGCGTTGAGCTCGAATGATTTAAATTATATACATCAATTCAAACTGGAATTTACAAAGCTACGAACACTACTGCTTCTTTAATATTTGACGAGCCAACGTGAGGCTCAATTTTACATACAGCAAATATAATATTATACTTCTTAACTATATATATATATGTTCGAGTCAAGGTTCTCGCGGTTGTAAGTATGAGTAATATTAGCTTCTAGGGCTCTCCGTGATGTTAGACAGAAGTTCTCGAAAGAATCGACGTTTCGATGACATCTCAATCATCTTCTTCAGGAGTCGTGAAGTGAAGCGTCAACTGAAAAGTTTCAAGTTGGCGCTTCATTACGAAACAACTCCTGAAGAAGATGATTCAGATGTCATCGAAACGTAGACTGTTTCGAAAACTTCTGTCCAACATCGCGAAAAGCACGAAAATTTAGGTCCAGTAAATAGCGAATATTTTCAGTTTCAAATGGGATTTTCTCGAACGTTACGCGAGTCCTTGTCTTAGTTTCTTGCAATGAATTATTATTTTTATTATTACTAGGTTGACATAAATTTTAAGCATATGAAAAATATTTAATTATAATTGCTGATTTGAAAGGTAAAGTTCAGGATTATTCCATTTAGAGTACGTTTAACAATTACAGAACCGTTAAAACAAAATTTAATAATAATTTGTCCCAGAAATATTAAAATAGATTAAAGTGTTTTTATATCAAACGTATTTACCAGTGTCAATCAAATACTGATCATCTGCTTAACAATAAGGACGATTTCAGACGCAAGAAAATTTATCGTTACCCTCGCAAGAGAAAAAACTTCGAACAAATGAGTTTACCGAGACGTAGTGTCGTACAATGCATACAAATGATGACTAAAGACATCTTTAATTTGTAATGATCGAATTACTCTCCTTGACGCATTTAAAATTGCCTTGAGTGAGAGTATAGACATCTCCGACATGACAGAATTAGCAATTTTTATAGCAGAATGTAACACGATTACCAATGATACGTACATATGTATACTCGCAGTAGTTGGGACAGTTTTCAAAAGCTTTAATATGAAACTGAGTCAGGTAATAAGTGCAGTATTCAAAGGTTATTATGATATGTATGTTTTATAAATATTTTAATATTTATTTTTTAATTTCACCTTTAATCATAGTCTGTTTAAAATGTATTTGAAACTAATGTAAGTCTTAGAATAACATAAATATAATAATATAATATATATAATAATATAAATAATAATAAAAATAATTTTTATTCTCGCAATTCATACATAAATTTATATAAGATTTTCTATACAGCTTGGACATAACGTAATGTAATGTGCACACACAATACGCACGTAATCGGAAGTAATTGTAATCAACTAAATAGTACTTTTTTAATTACGAACCTAATATTAATTCAATCGCATCAATTGAGTTCGATACAGTTCCCCAGTGGTCCCACCAAATACACAGCAAAACCTTCGCAGGGTGAATATTCGGTCGAACCGATGACGTAGGAGCATGACCGGGCAGTCCTCATGATTTTGTTCTCTTTGGGTTGCTGTAATGAATCCATTTTTCATCACCCGTAACGATGCGATGAAGAAAACCCTTCCTTTTTTGCCGTTGGAGCAGTTGTTCACAGGCGAAAAAACGACACTCAACGGCTCTTGGCTTCAAATCATAAGGAACCCAAGTTCCTTGCTTTTGAATCATTCCCAACGCATGCAATCGCTGGAAAATTGCTTGGTGGGTAACTCCTAATGCCGAAGCAAGCTCTTTTTGTGTTTGGCATGGATCCTCATCGAGCAATGGCTCCAATTCAGCATCTTCGAAGGTTGGTCTTCCTTCACGCGAATGGTCGTCAACATCGGAATCACCGTCTTTGAAGCGACGGAACCAATCACGGCACGTTGTTTCACTTAGAGCAGCATCTCCATAAACTTATTGGAGTTCTCGATGCGCTTCAACCGCCGTTTTCTTCGAATGAAAGAAGAAAAGCAACGCTTCCCGCAAATGACGATTATTTGGCACAAAATCAGACATTTTCACACAACCAAAAGTATATGACTCAAAAACAAATTCACTAATGTGTCAAAGCGGTTTGTTTACCATATGTCTAAGCTTAGTTCATGACGTTTTGGTTATGTCACAATCGACCGGCACTTACTATTGGAGCCATCTGTTGAAAACAGCGAGAACTTAGTTGCGCACCTAATAATAATAATGTAGTTCATAAATTCCTTAAAAATAAGGTTACAAAACATATATTTTAAAATTATGCATACGTGAAAGCTGAACGAAAAGAAACTATAATTCCCTCTATTGAACAAGCAAACAATTGTTGGAAAAAAGGAAATATACGGAATTTCGTGTTCATTCCGACAGATGTACAAGTAAGTTGTCACGACGTGTATATAGACAGAATGTGATATCATTAATGAAGTATTGTCTGTATTGTTACGATGCTAAATTGAAAAATTCAAATTTTAACCGTTTATACATCGTATGTATAATGCAAAAATGCCCATTGGTCATAATTCTACAATATTATGGTGATATTTATAACCCCATTTTCTTATTAACACCACATTATATGAAGACTCAAGAGGAATGCATTCTAAAACACCCCGTTGGGACACATTGTGATCAAGCAAATTTTGCAATTCTATTTCGGCGGATGTTTTCGTGGCGTTTTCTTCGGGAGGAAATATGAGAATTTATAAAATTATCGACTAGTAAATATTGAAGTTTGGTCAATGTAGACTCTACAATGAGAAATAAAACATCGTCTGGAATTAGTTTTGGAAAAAATGTGTTAGACCAATCGGAATTGTCCAATAACACATTCACTACAGAAATATCCACCTTCAACAATTCCGAAATCCTTTTTGGGTCGCCCCAATGATTATAGCAATTAGAATACATTCTAAAGCAGCCTTTTTGAACTCGAGTATTCGCTTAGCAGTGTAATCAAGTATGTAACACCAATGTAAAGGTTTCAAGGTCGTATCACAGCGTTCACTAATTATGACCGCTTTTTTTGCAACCCGGAACCACAGTACCCAGGTCTGCTATTTTGTCTGCGTATTCTTCTTCATTGACAGGTATTACTGTCTTTCCTTTATATGCTCTAGTGAAAATGACATTTGCAAATTTTTTTTTGTTTTCATTTTAATGACAGATAATTATGGCGTGGTCGATAACTATGAGGTGTACTGAAAAATCAGGTTTTTTTGTAAAAAACTACGTAATTTTCATGAAAATTAAAAAATTTATTTATTCAAAGTATTCAAGATTAGACGCATCTTGCCCATCTTTCAGCATTTATTAATGCCTTCCAAAAAAAACTTCTTCGAAATTGACGAAGTGCTACTCTGCAAGTGCGTGTCCCATTGATGCGAAAAGGTTTTAATCGAACGAGACAAGGTCCAAAGAGTACGGCGGATACGATATTATATCCCATCTAAGTGCTTTTAAAGCTTTCTTGACCGGTTTTGCTATATGAGATAGCGCGTTATCGTGCTGTAAAATCACTTTACCGTATCTTCGAGCCGATTCTGGACGTTTTTCCATCAATGCATGATTCAAATTTATAATTTGTTGTCCGTAGTAATCAGTATTAACTGTTTCACCAGATTTCAACAGTTCGTAATACACCACGTCACTCTGGTCCCACCAAACACAGAGCATTGTCTTGCGACCAAAATAATTTAACCTTGAAATCAACGGGCCGATTTCACCAGGTGATATCCATGATTTTTTGCGCTTAGGGTTTTAGAAATAAATCCATTTTCATTACCCGTCACTATTCGATGCAGTAATGACTTCAAAATATACCTTTGAAACAGCATTTCACAGACGATTTTTCGATTTTCAATTTGCCTGGCATTCAATTGATGTGGCACCCACTTTCCCATCTTTTGGTTTTTCTCCATTGCTCGTAATCGGTCGTTATTCGTTTCACGAGCCATATTTAACGCTTCTGCCGATTTTTTTTAAGTTTGGGTTGGGTCTTCATCCAATAAAATCCTCAGTTCCGAATCTTCGAACCTTTTCGTACTACCAAAGGCTTCTTTCTCTTGGATATCGAAATCGCCACTTTTGAATTATCGAAACCACGCCTCACATGTTTCTATGGTTGGAGCCTGTTCACCGTATGTTTTTATCAGCAAACGATAACTTTCAGTGGCTTTTTATTTTGATTAATTAAGAGAAGTTATGCGTGCCGCAAATGCACTTTTTCAGACATGAAACTCGACATTTTCAAAGAGATATAAATCTATGACGGTGTTACTTTCGCAAAATATAACATGTATGGCTTTAAAGCTTGATGTTAGTAGAACAAAATGATATATGTGTCAAATCATAACATTATGTACTTAAGCCTAGCGACATTTATTTGAAAAGACGCACACTAGTGTGTATCTTGGCTTTATATCAACCTTAGTGATCAAGTTAATCTACGAGGGAGCATTTTTATATTCGTGGAATGGGGGACAAGGGGTGGAAATAAAAAAACCAAATTATTTTTCTTTTTCAATATATTCACCTGCAAGACGGATACATTTTTCACATCTTTCAATTAATTTATTTATACCCTCATAAAAAAATGATTTCTCTTTATCTGCAAAATACGCCGAAACTGCCTCCTTGACTTCATCATCGGCAGTAATTTTTTTACCCCGCAGCTCTTTTTTCATTTTCGGAAACAGGTAATAATCACTCGGGGCCAGGTCTGGGCTGTAGGGTGGGTGATTCACAATTTCGAAGCCCACCTTATGCAGGGCAGCTAACGCAATGCGGCTCTTGTGGACGGGCGTGTTGTCGTGCAAAAGCAGAACACCTTTTGTCAATTTTCCCCGTGTTTTCTCTTTAATGGCTTCTTTTAGTCGCTCTAATATTGAAGCGTAATATTCTCCGGTTATAGAAACACCTTTATCTTTATAATCAATCAACAATATTCCTTCCGAGTCCCAAAATACCGTTGCCATGAGTTTCCCAGCTGATTGTGACACTTTAAATTTCTTAGGAGGTGCTGTGCCCTTTTTATGCCACTGCATGGAGTCCTGTTTGGACTCATGTTCATAATGATGAACCCAAGTTTCGTTTCCAGTAACAATTCCACTCAATACACCATCCTTGTCTTCATTACAGAGGTCCAAAAATGCACGCGAACACTCTACGCGCTGTTATTTTGCGGCGGCGTGAGCATTCTCGGCACCCATCTTGCGCTGACCTTAGACATGCCGAGATGATCGTGTAGGATTTTAAAAATTGTTGTATCGGATACTCCAACCATTTCTTCTTTAGTCGAGCATCTTCGAGTACAATTTGTTCAACTTTTTGGATAAGTGCTGGCGTGGTCACCTCAATGCTCCTGCCCGGCCTCGGGTCGTCTTCAAGGGATTCCCTTCCTTGTTTAAATAAACTATGCCACTTGTACACCATGGTTTTTCCTGGACAAGAGTCGCCGTAAACCAATGACATCTCATTCATTATGGTCGCGACTGATTTTCCTTGCCTGGTAAGGAACTTTATAACGGCACGATATTCGATTTTTTCCATATTTCACTTTTCACTCCTGATTATGTTACTTGGTTGACGATAGCTCAAAGACTAACTGTCTAATAACAATGAAACTTCGTATTTATACTAATCATGAGTCGCTGCACAGGCCACGCCCCCAATGCGCCTACTCACCCCTCTACAACCCGCTCATTCCGCGAATATAAAAACGCTCCCTCGTACCTCAGGCTCCATCAAAATCACCATATTGTTTAGGATTTAATTTAATTATATCGGAAATTGCTTATTTTATGGGGACGGCATCAAAAGGATCTTTTAGAGAGATTACTGTTTCAACTGCTAGTGTATTTATTTATTAACACTACTAATAGATTATGTGTTAAAATTAAACACTTTATTTAATAACTCGGACTCATTTTTGGTATATGTAATGTTAGTAAGAGTAATGAATTTATCATAAAACACGCGATTTGGAAAATTAGATTGTAAATATATGGGTCTGTAACAAAGCAAGTTTTCTTTGGATTACAGAATAAATTTTGTTTAAAATTGTACCATAAAAACGACATTAATTCTCAACTCTCTTAGTTCTCATTCAAAGGCAAATACTACTTTATTATCAATTTAATCTAAAGTAAATTTAGTGGTGTAATAAATACGAATAATGTAATGTATATACGCTAGAGATTGAATCTCTATTTGTCGTAAAGCCACGGATTATGCTCCACTTTTCCCCCATTTCCGATAGCGGTAATTTGCAGTTTTCGGCAAGTGAGAATCCAATTTACCGTTTCCATTACGTAGATTTTGACGCTTCCTGTTCGGGAGGTGTTAATTTATGCGAACCTGACCATTACTACGAGGAACCTGATGAAAGTTTTTTAATTAAAGTGTCTCGTTTGTTGATTGTTTCGCGTGTTGCGCGCGAACTTCTGTTTGTGTGTCTCGATGTCATTTGAACAGACAAGGCAATTTGTAAATACATGTAGGTACGCCTTAATGTGTTGTGTGGTAAAAGTATCGAATTGTAGTAATAATTATTTCCAATGCCTTGCATTCCTTAATTAAATGTGGGAATTAAATATTTGGATAAAGGGTTTATTTTATTTACACAAGGTGTCTAAGGAAGATCAAATATTTTATAAACATAAAGGGTTTTCAAATTGCGCGTTTTTTTAAGGATAAATAAAATATAGATGGCGCACTGAATTTGTCTGGGATGTGGGCATTTAAAAAGTGTGTTGTATGACGTTTATAAAAATGGCTTCGTACACGCTACAACAACGCGTTCGAATTATTGAATTATTTTATGAAAATCAGCGTTCTGTGAAAAGAATTTTTAGAAAGCTGCGTGATTTTTATGATTTACATAATCGTCCATCTGAAAGCACTATTGGTCGAATTATTAAAAAATTTCAAGAGACCGGTTCCGTGGAATATCAAAAATGTGAAAAATACAGTCGTGGTGGTCGTTCACAAGAAAATATTCGTTTGGTTCGTGAAAGTGTTGCTGAGGATCCTGAAATGTCCATTAGACAACGTTCACAACAACTTGGACTTACACAAGGATTTAGCTCTGAAGGCATATAAGGTTCAAATAACCCAGGAACTGAAGCCATTAGATCATTTAAAACGTCGTTCATTTGTCAATTTCATCAATGAACAACCAGCTGTTTTTTTTTCAAAAAATAATGTTTTCCAATGAGGCACATTTTGAACTTGGTGGCTATGTTAATAAACAAAACTGCCGTATCTGGGTTGTGGAAAATCCACGAATTATTCATGAGAAACCTATGCATCCTAAACGAGTTGCTGTGTGGTGTGCATTATGGTCAGGTGTTGTAATTGGACCTTACTTCTTAGAAAATGCTGCTGATGAAGCTGTAACTGTCAATGGTGATCGATATCGTCGGATGATAACCGAATTTTTGTGGCCTGAATTAATGATTATTGATCTAGAGGATATGTGGTTTCAACAGGATTGCGCTACACCTCACTTTGCACACGAACCAATTGATTTATTGAGAGAAAGATTTTCTGGACGTGTAATCTCAAGAAACGGTGATGTTAATTGGCCAACAAGATCATGTGATTTGACACCGTTAGACTATTTTCTTTGGGGTTATGTGAAAAGTCAGGTTTATAAAAACAATCCACAATCAATTCCTGCTTTGAAAGATGAAATTATTCGTGTCAT
Organism: Dermolepida albohirtum; assembly: GCA_031893035.1. Taxonomy (NCBI): domain Eukaryota; kingdom Metazoa; phylum Arthropoda; class Insecta; order Coleoptera; family Scarabaeidae; genus Dermolepida; species Dermolepida albohirtum. The sequence goes on along the minus strand of JAVIWB010003023.1, from coordinate 376,896 downwards.
TGGTGAGATAGAGCCTCAATTATGTCAAAATATCATTGAAAATTTTACCAAAAGAGTGGACGTCTGTGGAGCTGCAAGAGGAGGCCATTTGGCAGATATTATTTTTCGCATATAAATGTCATAACTGATGTGTTATGTGCTTTATTTATTCTTTAAGAAAACCGCGAAATTTGAAACACAAATGATAATTAACATTTTCTGCTACTCCATCGATATATTATAGAATGAAAAATTTTCTGCTTCGAATCAGGTTTCGAACTTATACCAACCGTTGTCTAGACTGTCACTTTAAAGATTCTTCATTAATTTCACGTCGTGAAGCGTTTAATTACATTTATATATGTTTATAAACAAAGCCAAAGGTGGTATTCTGGTAAGTCACTTAAGAAGTACAATGAACAATGTGAAAAATATATTATTTTTTCAAAACTTAAACTTTGGAAAGTATTTTAAAACATTTCGTATACAACTATGGTCTTAATTTTTCATGAACATAATTTTTACCCTACGGTTTGGTGTAAATAAAGTTTTGAAACTCCAGTCAGCGATTTAAAAATTAATCGAAGCAAATTGTCCCTCCGCATCTTTCATGTATTAGAATGATATACGAGTGTGAGTCACGCCTTTAGAGAACAAAAGTCCAGCTAAAATATATTTTAGGGGCGTACCGAGCTCCAGAATTTACAATTCGCTTGAGTCAGGTTTACCAAAGTTTAACGCGGTCAGAAATTATATTGTCATGAACAGATTACTCAAATCGACAGCTACTGAAATATCCTTGTTCAGTGCAGTCTGACGTATTGGAGTCCTTAGAAATGCAGTGGTAATTTTGTTACAGTGGCAAGTAGTCGGGTAACATTATTTTCCGCATATAAATGTCATAACTGATACTTCAATTACCAATAAAAAGTTTTTGAAAGTGAATGCCAATTATGTGTTTTATTTATTCTTAAAAAAAACCGCTATATTTGAAACATCCTTTACTATATTTGTGGAAAATAAATAAATATAAACCTGAATTGTCTTTTAATTTTGTTATAACAATGTATAATATTCTTCCAAAACCGCGGTGTGTTTAATTCTTTTTCAAAAACGATTTATTGTTATATAACTTGAAAAATATATAATTCTTATACAGTATTGTGCAAATTAATGGAATCATTTTTTAGTTTTCTGCATGTGGCAACATTGTTAGGTCAGTTCCGGCAGTAATTTTATGTCGAAAAACATAACCTGTATCACTGGGAACACATTACACAGTTATTCAGTGCGTTTTAGAGAGTTCGTTCACATATACTCTTTCAAAGATCAAAATTTGATTTATATTGTGCTTTTACCGATTGTTCGCGAATGGATATCACGCCCAGAAAGCATGAGAAGATTGCGACATTAAGTGAGCACACTTCAATGACACAGAGAGATATTGCTCAGGAATGTGATGTTAGTCAAGAAGCAGTAAACAAGATCCTAATGCAAAAAGAGAATACCGGAATAGTTGAAGTGAAACGAGCGGGAAAATGTGGGAGAAAGAGGAAGATGACACCCCGGGATGTCACATTTTTGGTCAGAAATAGCAAGCTGAACCCAAGAGAAACTAGTTTTGAACTACGAAAAGACTTAGCCGACGCTGGAGTGAAAGTGCATGACTCGACAGTTCGTAGGAGACTTTTAGAGTCTGGAAGAAAAGCCATTCGACCACAGAAGAAGCAACCCCTCACTCAACGAATGATGAAGCAGAGGCTTATTTGGGCCAAGAAATATGCCGGATGGAATGAGGAAGACTGGAGAAAAGTGTTGTTCTCAGACGAATCCCATTTTTTGATGCAGGGGCAGCGATCAAAATTCGCGAGAAAAAGTGGAGATGAAAAACTCACTGCAGCTCATATCGATCAGACTGTGAAACATCCTGTAAAGAAGATGTTTTGGAGATGTTTTTCGTACATGCAGACTGGATCGCTGGTGCCTATAGAAGACATGAGGAACAGCCAAAAATATAAAGAACTACTGGATAAGTATTTGGGAAAAGATCTAAAGAAATGTGAGTCAAACGGAGGTGCAATTTTCCAACAGGACTCAGCTCCATGCCACAAATCGAAGATTATGGTCAAATATTTCAAGGAAAAGGGAATAACTCTCCTCGACTGGCCTGTCAATTCTCCAAACTTAAACCCAACTGAAAATCTGTGGGCCATTTGTAAGGCTAGGTTACATAAAATGGACTGTACAACAAAAACAAAATTGATAGAAGCAGTAATTCAGGTGTGGTTTCAGGATGAGAAAATAAAGGAAAACTGTCAAAAATTAATAGATTCCATGCCGAAAAGAGTTCAGGCTGTCCTCGCAGCCAAAGGAGGGCATATCTCTTATTAAATTACTAGTAATTTATAACTTTATACCGTCTCATCGTGATTAAATGACAAATAAACGGTTTTCTTAGCTATATTGTGTTTGATTCCATTAATTTGCACAATACTGTAGCACTGCATCATTTTGACTGTGAGTCACTGTATGTATGTTGTGTAATTTATTATTGGAAGTACTAATCTTATACATCTTACTGGTACGTAAGCATGGAAAGCGTATAAGTAATGTTTTGTAATTAAACTAACGCAATCCCAACGTGCTGGCTTAGAATGCGTAATTGAATCATTATGTATCAAAATCTATGTACATACGTCAGGCAACATATATGTATATGTATGTATGTATGGCTCAAGGTAATCGTTTGTGTGTGATTTCTAAACTACACGTAGGAGTGTCATTTGTTCTCTGTCATTCTGCTCCATTAACCGAAACTAAAGTAGTATTTGGTATGTATGTCTCGTATTCTCTGAAATATTTGTTGAATTTATTCGAAATATGCAAATGTAAAAGGAACAGGATTTAATATAGGAGCGAGAGAATTATTCTCATTATTTCTGTGTAATCTATTCCGAAGCAAGTAGTATTAATGAGAAAGTCTAAAAGATCTCTTTCTCTAACGTATATCTAAGGCATTTAATTGTTAATAACGGCACAAAGAAGAACGATAGCGACATCTGCTTTCGTTGTTACAAGGGCTGATCAGTAATTAGGGAGGCTGACAGAAGAAGTCGGCACTTCTTTAAAATATAACTGCCAAAATTTGCGTTCATTCCGATGGAAAGTCCGCTTGCTGTTTGAATACAAAATGAAAAATGTTCAGCTTGTTTTGAAGCATGGAAAATGTGGAGTAGTGAGCAGCGATTAGTTCTTATTTTAAATAAAACAAACGATGAAATCGAAGCTGTGCTAGTAACTGTCTATGAGGACTAAGGACTAATTGATTGTAACCATAAAACAATAAATATCTGGGTTTAAACGTCGTCGGACTAGTATACTTAATAAAAACGCAGTGGACACCCAAAAGCTGTGTGTGCTTTAGAAATGATTGAAGAGAGTACATGATATGGTGGGATCGTCGAATAAAATTAGTTACAAAGGCTTTACACATTTCGTATACATCAGTGGTTTTGATTTTGCATAATTAAGTCAGTATGACAAAAATTATATTCAAGATCTCGCATTTATTGACTATGGACTGCAAACGAAACAAATGTGTTTCAGCTTGCAACTTACCGACGTTAAGATATGATCCTACAGATTTGGGCGCTAAATAATAAGCGTTATTGAAATCTGCGCACACTAGTACATACCCAAAATGAAGCAAGAAAGGAAACAGTAGACTTAGACTGGCTTAAATGTCCTGAAAAACGCAAAGACAGTGCTTATATTATCCACTTGTGATATTGCTGGTCGTACAGAACGTACGAGGGAGCGTTTTTATATTCGCGGAATGAGCGGGTTGTAGAGGGGTGAGTAGGCGTATTGGGGGCGTGGCCTGTGCAGCGACTCATGATTAGTATAAATACGAAGTTTCATTGTTATTAGACAGTTAGTCTTTGAGCTATCGTCAACAAAGTAACATAATCAGGAGTGAAAAGTGAAATATGGAAAAAATCGAATATCGTGCCGTTAAAAAAGTTCCTTACCAGGCAAGGAAAATCAGTCGCGACCATAATGAATGAGATGTCATTGGTTTACGGCGACTCTTGTCCAGGAAAAACCATGGTGTACAAGTGGCATAGTTTATTTAAACAAGGAAGGGAATCCCTTGAAGACGACCCGAGGCCGGGCAGGAGCATTGAGGTGACCACGCCAGCACTTATCCAAAAAGTTGAACAAATTGTACTCGAAGATGCTCGACTAAAGAAGAGACAACTCGCAGAAATGGTTGGAGTATCCGATACAACAATTTTTAAAATCCTACACGATCATCTCGGCATATCTAAGGTCAGCGCAAGATGGGTGCCGAGAATGCTCACGTCGCCGCAAAAATAACAGCGCGTAGAGTGTTCGCGTGCATTTTTGGACCTCTGTAATGAAGACAAGGATGGTGTATTGAGTGAAATTGTTACTGGAGACCTCCCAAGAAATTTAAAGTGTCACAATCAGCTGGGAAACTCATGGCAACGGTATTTTGGGACTCGTAAGGAATATTGTTGATTGATTATAAAGATAAAGGTGTTTCTATAACCGGAGAATATTACGCTTCAATATTAGAGCGACTAAAAGAAGCCATTAAAGAGAAAAGACGGGGAAAATTGACAAAAGGTGTTCTGCTTTTGCACGACAACGCGCCCGTCCACAAGAGCCGCGTTGCGTTAGCTGCCCTGCATAAGGTGGGCTTCGAAATTGTGAATCACCCACCCTACAGCCCAGACCTGGCCCCGAGTGATTATTACCTGTTTCCGAAAATGAAAAAAGAGCTGCGGGGTAAAAAATTTACTGCCGATGATGAAGTCAAGGAGGCAGTTTCGGCGTATTTTGCAGATAAAGAGAAATCATTTTTTTATGAGGGTATAAATAAATTAATTGAAAGATGTGAAAAATGTATCCGTCTTGCAGGTGAATATATTGAAAAAGAAAAATAATTTGGTTTTTTTATTTCCACCCCTTGTCCCCCATTCCGCGAATATAAAAACGCTCCCTCGTAGTATCGTTACAATAGCAATGTTAAAGAATAGTAAAATGAGGAATGACAACGATTGCGGTCTGAACATTCCAGATGCGTCACTGACTGTAAAGATCATGCTCTTTAGCATCGTTTCTCGTCAACGAGGTAAATTGGCGACGGAAAATTTTAGCTAACCAAAAAAATTTCCAAACGATCTACATATCAAAGAATTCCATCTTTTAGGCTTAGAGTGTACCGACCATTGCTTTATTTACGCCTAACTTCGCATCATAAATTCGCATGGTTAAGTGAAATAACGGAAGGTTGTTGTGGAACGAGGAATGGAAACGAGCCGTCTTTTGTAACGATTTGCGATAGTCATAGAATAATGACAAGACGTCCCGGGGGAGAATAAACTTGACTTACTTCATTCACACAAAATGTAATGATGTAATAAGAGGGATGCATGAAATCCACCATTAAAGTAAGTCTGTTATTCCCAAGAACATTAAATGCGACTCGTAACATCAATAACATGTTGGAACCAGTATTAATGTTGTATCTTCACTCACTGCTAAATCTTATCGTCTAGGCGGATAAAACGCGATCAGATCCCATAAAGGTTGCTATGGAGTTTATGAATAATACTAATGTTGATGGAGTGGGATACGGTAAGACAAAGGATGGATGACTTACAACCGCCCCAAACAATGCAATTCTTCAACTCTCCAACAACGACTTTGAGGATTGAGTGAGCAAATCACAGGCAGCTATTAATTTGTGCATTAAATGTCCAATAGACTAGCTAAATATGTAAGAAAGAGAAAAATCCAAGGCCTTTCCATTCTTTCGTTCACTTACCACCAATCAAATATGTGTGGTTATGATAAGATAGAGGAAGAATGACCTACAGCCGCCCACAAACGATATAGTTCTTTAACAATAATTTTAGAAGTTTGAGAGAGCATACAGCAGACTGTGAGTGATTTGTTAATTTCAAATGTCTAATAGACTAGCTGAATGCGTAAGAAAGAGAAGGATCTATGACTTTTCCATTCTTTGGTCTGCTGAGCTTATCATCAATGAAATATGTGTGGGGTGCATACGTCTGCCCCCAAAACAATGTAGTTCTTCAATAACGAATATTAAAAGCTTGAAAGAGTATATTGCAGGTTGCGATTAACAACAAATATTGCTCACACGGCCTAATAAGATGCCTAGGGCTTCTACTAAATCTCTCTCGGTTAATCGACGATCTCCCAAAACCATTCCTGTATTTTTGCTCTGATTTCAGGTGTTGATGCACTTTTTGGACGTCCTTCACGTGAATTGTCTTCAAGACTTATACGACCACGTTTAAATTCAGCAACCCATATTTCTACTGCTCTAATTGAAGGTGAAGACTTCTTTGTTTTGCTGCTATACCTTCCAAAAATAAGAATTTTACCACTGAACGATATTCAATTTTCTCCATTTTAAAAAAAATACTGTGACACGTCAACTTTGAACACCTGTAAATATACGAATGAGAAAATGTAAAATGAGAAAACTTCACACGTGTTCGTAGAAAAGTAGTACAATTTTTAGAAAAGTAGAACGACGAACCCAAGCGCCATCTCTTATCGAACGACTTTAATTATATAGAGGACATAAATCCATTGTATTGTCGCAATGTATTTATATTCGTTTTCTTTATAAAGGGTTTTCCAATAAGGACTTGACAACTTTTTTTCAAAATAAAATGCAGACCATTTGAGATATTTCAAAAACTTTATTATCGGGTTGAAGCACAATCAAAACATTTATGAATGGAACTCGACTTCGTTCATATGGCCACCGCGGGCACGTTTGCAGCGGTCGATTCGTTGGACCCAATTTTCGATGACTCGGCCACACAATTCGGCCGAAACGGCTGCTATTTCGCGTTCAATGTTGGCTCTGAGCTCTTCTAGCGTTGTCGGCTTGTTGGCATAGACCAATGACTTGACGTAGCCCCAAAAAAAAAGTCTAGAGGCGTTAAATCGCACGAACGAGGCGGCCAATCGACTGGTCCATTTCTTGAAATAACACGCTCATCAAACTTACTCTGGCACCGTCCTGCTGAAATCACATGTTGTCCAAGTTCATATCTTATAATTCGGGCCAAAAATAATCGGTAATCATGGCGCGATAACGATTACCATTGACAGTAACGTGACGATCATTATCGTCGACGAAAAAATATGGCCCTATGACGCCGCCGACATGCAAACCGCAACAAACAGTTATTTTTGGTGGATGAAGTGGTGTTTCATGAAGCACATATGGATTTTCACCCGACCAATAACGCATATTTTGCTTATTGACGAACCCATTGAGCCAAAAATGAGCTTCGTCACTGAAAATGATTTTGCGATGAAATTGATCATCTTGGCGCATCTTTTCCAGAGCCCAATCGGAGAACGTACGTCGCTTCAAATGGTCCATCGGCTTCAATTCTTGAGTCAGCTTGATCTTGTATGGGTGTAAACCAAGATCCTTACGCAAAATTCGCCATAAAGTGGTCTGGGCGATGCCCAACTCTTGAGAACGCCGTGGAATTGACTAATTTGGACCATTTGCTCGGACGTTTCAACGGCAGCGATATTTTCGACACTTCGACCAACCCGTTGTCTCACTGGCATGGCAACATCACACAACGAATATGTAGACTCAAATTTTTGCACTAAACTTGTTACTGCCTGTCTACTAGGGCGAGAATTACGACCGAAAATCGGAGTTAACGCTCTTAAAGTAGCGGTCACCGACTCCGAATTTCTGTAGTAAATTTTTATAATTTGCAGACATTGTTCGTTCGTGTACTTTACCATGATGAAAATGTTAAGTTTACTGAATAAACTGACAGTGACAGTTCTATGATTAGTGAAAGGGTGCGTTCACAAATTGAATTAAAAGTTGTCAAGTCCCTATTGGAAAACCTTTTACTATAGGCTTTCCCATTTTTATATTGTCGATTCAATATAAAGAATTAAAGATTATTTTATAATCCTTTAAGTGTATTTTAATATCGAAGTTTTCAGTTTAGTTATTGTATGATGATATGTCCAATTTAAGACAGCTTTAATTGTTATTTAAAATACTTTTCTAGTTCTTCTCGTAATAGAAATATACTAATTAGTTTCAAAGTAAATTTCGACGAATTTAATTACATTTTTCCTAGTAGCATACCCATGACAAATAGAAACAAAAAAACTCAAATCAGTTTTCCAATCTTGTCGTCTCATTTATTTCGCAAGTGAATTACTCACACGTTATTCCCAGTAGGCGCTCCACTCATATCAGAAACAATACCATACTAAATTAAAGAAGAAAAAGAAAACGTAAATAATTTATGTCCTATATTGTACCAATTTCATAAAGGCAACGAATGGACACAAAACCGATTTTTCATATTTCATTGGGCATCATCTCTCTTTCCAGATAAAGGAATCGTAAATGGCCTAGGAGACTGTTATTAAGGTTATACAGTAATAGATTTTCTGAAGACACAATCGTATATCACAGAAAAATGTAATGTAGATACGTCAGTATCCCGTCTGTTGCAAAATTAATGTTTTTGTATGAGCTAAAGAGTAACTAGAATCTTTTCTTGTTAAAATATAATAAATTATATTGCGAGCTATTTCTTTGTTCACGTCTAATCTATCCAAAACGTATCAGGAAATGGCTGGTTTTTGTTCTGATTCTTCTTTTATTCATTTCTAATGAACGGATGTTCTAATTGTGTGTAATGAAAAAGCGAAACTTTAGGTCCCTAGGTTAATGTTGAAATATACATCACCAATACGTAAAACGTTCCAATTCAGGTCTTTCCAAAAAATCACACTGACAGCTATTAATATTTTGCTTTTCTCAATTGATTTCTTTAAAGTTATCATTGAATAGAACGTAAATATTATTAGAAAACATGTAGTGATTCCATTTCAGTCAACAATTCCAGCAATAACAAAATAAGCTTGTATAATTCTCATGGTAACCCACGATAGGAGCTGATGTGTGATCGTGTACAGGCACTGCCGATAGTTAATCACTGAAGGTTGATTTACACAGGGTACTAGGAAAGTTTTGCAATATGACGCAACAATGAATCTTAGGAAGCTGCTTGTTGCTGCATGCTGGGACATGTTCGTACGTGCATAGTAGCCATTGCGCCATGTCGATGGGCACAGTTATTCATTAGCAGTGAGAGTGTAAAGTGCTTGCGATTGCATCGTGATCACGAAATGAGGTAAGGGCTGTTTTGCGTTATAATTTCGTGCGAGGTTTAAACATAGACCAGTGCTTCGAATAAATGACTCTTGCACTAGGTGATGTTTGTCCACATCGCACAACGATATTCAGGTAATATAGAGAATTCCAAAGGGGAAATTTAACTGAGGGTAATGCTGAGAGGCCGGGAAGGCCACGAACATCAGTTACGGAGGAAAACGTTACTACTGTGAGGAAAATGCTTGGCGAGTACAGGCGAGTGACCTAGCAACAGATAGAGGGTACTTCAGGCCTAAATGCAGCAGCAATTCGTTCGATTCTGCATGATCATTTGCACATGAAGAAACTTTGTTCTATCTGAAGAGCAGATGACACGACGTGTGACTTGGTGCCGGGAGATGCTAAAAAAGTTTAATAAGGGACAATCTCGGCATGTGAACAACATCGTGAGAAGTGACGAGACTTGGCTGTACTATTACGATGTGCCGACCAAAGCTCAAAACAAAGTTTGGGTTTTTGATGATGAGGACGCACCCGTAGTTGTCAGAAATTCCCGATCTCTAAAGAAGAAAATGATAGCTATATTTTTCAAATCGAGTGGAATTGTGGAATGCGTCGTTTTGGGCACACAGAAGACAGTCATAACTAAGTGGTATACTGAACAGTGCCTGCCTAAAGTCATTGGATCTATGAAGAACCTGCGGCTAAAGTCAAGCATGGACACCTGGTTCCACCATCACGATAATACTCCACATCACCGCGCCAAAGCCTGCACCGAATATTTGACCACGACAGGATTGAAACTTCTCGAGCACTCTCCCTACAGTCCAGATCTTGCTCCCTACGACTTTGCACTGTTCCCGCATATGAAAATGAAGCTAAAAGGGAGGCGGTTTTCCAGTGATGAGGACCTTCTGCGCGCTCGGGACAACGAGTGTGCTGTACTCGCTAACGAAACTTGACAGAACTGGTCTTTACAAATTTATGATATTTTGTTACTTTCCTGTTGTTTATTATTCAGAATAAAGTTTTATAATTTTATTACAAGTTATTAATTGAGTTTCAGATGACAAGTGTATGTTTTTGAAAAATATATTCAACGTAGTTAGATGGTCTAAATTTTAAATTACTTTTTTTATAATTTATTATATCGTATTTACTAAGTGAAACGGTTTATTCTATATACATAAGTAATGTCACATTGTATATTACCTAAACAAGAATTTTATATAATAACTTATAAGTTAAAAAACTACAATTAGTATCTCTAAAAATATTTTGAAATAATATCAACAATTCTATTTATTTTCAAAACCTTGTGTAATTAAATTTAATTTTGAATTTGAAAAAATACATATAAAAATTTATTAATCGACAACAGCGCTCTCTATTTAAAAATATACATATTACAAAGTATTCAGATTTACAAAATTTCTAATATTTGCATTATGTTAGATAACCGATCTAGTTTAACTGAATTGCGTTTTATTTTAGAAATATCATGTTTAAAATCAAAAGAACACTGTATTTTATTGCATAATATAATATTGTTTTCCCCATATTAGATATGTTTTTTAAAACAGAGTTCTTTATCTAAGAAACGAACCTTATCATGCAGTAATTGAATTATGATGTTTTGTTAGTTTAGCATTCTACCATAAGAGGACGCGCGTTCACTGATCGATTAATATTTTTAATTTACATAAATTATTATAGGTTAATACATCAAGGTATATATTTGGTTCGTCATGTTTATTTTCAATTTAATGAAACAATCAAGTAGATGCAATTAATTCATTTTAATGATATTTATTTGGAAATATTGAAGACATAATATTAATAATGAAATATTCATAAATTAACGTTTATTCACTAAATTCGGTTTTCGTATTTTATATGCAGTAGCTTACAGTCGAAGTGATGTAGTGGTATTAACCCTCCATCACTATAGTATATTTCACTTACTGCGTTACTATAATTGGGTGTAACCCACCCATGCGTTTAAAGTGTCTGCGTTTCTTAACTGCCAAATTCAAATATACATATAATGTAATTTTTTTGAAGGAGCACTAAAATACCGAACAAATTTAGTTTTAGTCATAAATCTATTATTTTATTTCAATTTATATGTTGTTTATTAACATTTCATTAAAAAAAGGAAACAAAAAAATTATATTAAATGGATTATGTAATTCTAGTGATAATTAAAAAACTATTTAAGTAAATCCTCTGCGGATTACTGAATTCGAAAGCTAAAAAGATAAAGAAAATAAAGTTATTTAATAATATTTTTGTAAACAAAGTAAAATTTTACGTAAAAATTGAACTAAGTACCAACAAAATTGTAGTCACTCATCAAATCCATCAAACATATCATCATGGTTTTCGCAGTTGTTTGTCAATTCTGAATGTGTTGATTGATAACAATTAGTACACAGTGGGTAACTGTGACTTTTACAAATAAAAATGTCGCACTTGCAGCATGTTGTTTTTGTTTTACGGTCCTTTTTATTACCGCATACCTGACAACGACTCTGTTTAAGTTTTTTGGCTGGTGGTGATATGTCTTCGGGTTCATTCTGCTTTCCAGAAAGTTGTTTGGTAAATTTTTGGCAGCTTATTTTGATATTAGTTGGCAATGTCTTAATTGTGCTACGTTTTTCCATATGTGGCGTAATAAGCCTAAACGCCAAATCCTTGATGAAAGGTGAACGCTTTTTGTATTTTAGTGGTGGATTTTGAGTGCACAACAAAACAATACGTGCATTTATGGCAGCCACATTCAGCAAAGCGCAGAATATTACCAGAGGCCAGCGATTACAATTTCTGGCTACGTTATATGTAGAACATAACTGGCCAGTCGTATCGACTCCTCCTTTGGTTTTGTTATAAAACTCAATTATTTCGGGCAAACACTTTGGAACATCTAGCAGCTTACCATTTCTATGTATGCTAGAGAGCAATAAAACACACAAGTGCTTTTATTTATATTAGCGATCACTCAAAGTAATCGTTAAAACTATGTACAAGGTTACTATGAATGGGTATAAAACACCCAAAAAAATGAAACGCTATTACTATCGCGGGTGTAAACCACCCAAGCTCTTTTTAAAATAAATTTTATATAAATATAATCTCGGATTAATGTAGTAGAATGTACTTCTAAACATGAAAAACCATTCAAAGGTGGATAACATTATAATAAAGGGACGATTTTCATAGAAAATTATATAGTTTACTTAAAAGTTTAGTCTTTTGGGTGGAATCCCCCAGACGATAGTAACGGAGGGTTAAAATTATATATTGTTGAAACGAAATCGTTTTTGAAAAAGAATTAAACACATTGCAGTTTTGCAAGTATATTATATATTGTTATGACAAAATTGAAAGAAAATTCATTGAACATAGCAGAATTAATAACAAAAATTATGTTGAAAGCTCCTAAATCAATGCCACAGTGAAAATAATGTGTTTACTGAAATACATTATTGAACTAAAATATCTTTTGTTTAATATTTGGAAGGGTTGCCCTAAGCTTGGATAATTGCCTTTGATCTATTTGGAACAGATTTCATTAATTTTTTTGTATAATCTGGCAAAATATTTTGCCATTCTTCTAACAGAGCTTATTTTGGATTGTTTCTGTTTGATATTTAGTGATTGCGTATCCCTGCTTCTATCACGTGCATTAAATTTTCAATTATATGTATATCTGGGGACTGGGGTGGTGTTTCACAGACTTTTAGGCCGTTGTACAACAACCACTGTTTTACAATATGAATTGGAATTGAAAATTGTTTTCAATTCCAAGTTTTTCGGCATTAACTTTCAGATTTTCTTTTCAAATGTCTAAATACATAAATTTGTTCATAATTCCTTCAATGAAGTGCAGACTTCCTACCACTGCAGCAACGACACAGCCCCATACCATTACATGTCCACCTCCATGCTTAACATTAGGTTTCAAATTCTTGAAATTCATTTCTTCATACTGTGATTTTGCCAGCTAATTCGAAAATATTATATTTTCTTTCGAAACCTTTGTTTTGAAGTTCTAAAGCAAACTGTAAACGAAAGTGTTTTTTTACGAGCTTCGAAGAGTTTCTGGATTAACTTCTTCACCAAGCACTTTTCTACTTAGTTGACATCTTTCTACTTCAGATGTCAACTTTGGGGCAATCAAAAACGGATTCTCTTTTGAACTTCGTACAATCCATCGCTCATAGTGTTCGTTAAATATTTTTCTTGCACTTACTCCGCCTTTGTTCCTTATTCTGTTCTTTCAAGCATAACGTTCAATGATGTGCTGAATGGTAGATGGACTTCTATTTAAGATTTTAACTATTTCTCGTTGGATTTTTTTTTATTTTTAAAATGAAAAATAACAAGATTTCGCTCCTCTACTGTTGTTTGTCGACCCATCTCACTTGAACTAATATTAATGCCAACACTAACCGTCACTAGACTGAAATATACACGAGAAATGAATTCATGCACTTTTCATGAAATGAGAACCACCGACATGTGTATGGGCATTCGAAAATGAATTGTTTTGAAGTTTCTACAATCCATCCCTTATCGTGTTCGTTGAATACTTTTCTTGTATTTCTCAGTCTTTATTCTTTATTCTGTTGTTTCGAACATAACGTTCAATTATGTGCTGAATGGTAGACGGATTTCTATTTTGACTGTTTCTCTTCGGCTTTTTTTATTTTTGAAATGATAAATGACAAGATTTCGCTCCTCTTCTTTGTCGACCCATCTCACTTGATGCTAACACTATCACCCTACTGGAGTTGACACGAAAAATGCACTTTTCAAGAAAGGGGAACCACTGACATGAGTATTTTTTCGCTGTATATTTGGTTGGATCATTTTACTGCGACATTGATTTAAGAGCTTTTAACATAGTTCTCGTTATTAATTGTGTTGTATTCAATGAATTATCTTTTAATTTTGTTATAACAATATATAATATCCTTGGAAAATCGCAATGTGTTTAATTCTTTTTTAGGAACGATTTATTTTATATAGTTTCAGTAATAAAGGGTTTTACAATAAGGACTTGACAACTTTTTTTCAAAATAAAATGCAGACCATTTGAGATATTTCAAAAACTTTATTATCGGTTGAAGTACAATCAAAACATTTATGAATGGAACTCGACTTCGTTCATATGGCCACCGCGGGCACGTTTGCAGCGGTCGATTCGTTGGACCCAAGTTTCGATGACTCGGCCACACAATTCGGCCGAAACGACTGCTATTTCGCGTTCAATGTTGGCTCTGAGCTGTTCCAACGTTGTCGGCTTGTTGGCATAGACCAATGACTTGACGTAGCCCCAAAAAAAAAGTCTAGAGGCGTTAATCGCACGAACGAGGCGGCCAATCGACTGGTCCATTTCTTGAGATAACACACTCATCAAACTTATTCTTCAATAAATCGATTGTAACCTGTGCTGTGTGGCCTGTGGCACCGTCCTGCTGAAACCACATGTTGTTCAAGTCCATATCTTCCAATTCGGGCCAACAATAATCGGTAATCATGGTGCGATAGCGATCACCATTCACAGTAACGTGACGATCATTATCGTCGACGAAAAAAATATGGCCATATGACGCCGCCGGCATGCAAACCGCACCAAACAGTTATTTTTTGTGGATGAAGTGGTGTTTCACGAAGCACATGTGGATTTTCACCCGATCAATAACGCATATTTTGCTTATTGACGAACCCATTGAGCCAAAAATGAGTTTCGTCACTGAAAATGATTTTGCGATGAAATTGATCATCTTGGCGCATCTTTTCCAGAGTCCAATCGGAGAACGTACGTCGCTTCAAATGGTCCATCGGCTTCAATTCTTGAGTCAGCTTGATCTTGTATGGGTGCAAACCAAGATCCTTACGCAAAATTCGCCATAAAGTGGTCTGGGCGATGGCCAACTCTTTAGAACGCCGTGGAATTGACCGATTTGGATCATTTGCTACGGACGTTTCAACGGCAGCGATATTTTCGACACTTCGACCAACCCGTTGTCTCACTGGCACGGCAACATCACAGAACGAATATGTAGACTCAAATTTTTGCACTAAACTTGTTACTGCCTGTCTACTAGGGCGAGAATTACGACCGAAAGTCGGAGTTAACGCTCTTAAAGTAGCGGTCACCGACTCCGAATTTCTGTAGTAAATTTTTATAATTTGCAGACGTTGTTCGTTCGTGTACTTTACCACGATGAAAATGTTAAGTTTACTGAATAAATGGACAGTGACAGTTCGATGATTAGTGAAAGGGTGCGTTCACAAATTGAATTAAAAGTTGTCAAGTCCCTATTGGAAAACCCTTTATATAATTCTTATAGCACTCCATCATTTTTACTGTGAGTCAGCCGTACACGTGTGTATTATTCTTTACTTTATAAAACCATTATAGCAAGCTGTAATGAGGAAAATAATAATAATTAAGTTATCAACATATGCTAATACGAGAATAAAATATATATAGACACTTCGCGCATAGTTTCGGTCTTTTTTTCACAACACGTTACTTAACACAGTAGGTATATAATAAATTAGATGACCAGATAACATTGGTGATAATTATTAAATGGAAATGTGACTGAAATAAATGGCAGACAATAAATCATGAGGACATTTGTGACATATACACCTATCGAGAAAATTCATTAACTTTTATATTCGTTACAATTGGAACATAACACTGTAACTTCTATAATTTATGCTGTTTATAGGAATATTCTCTGAGAATTGCTGCTTAGTTTTTTCGGATTTTGATTACTTTTTCAAGTACGCAGTTACATAATATTTATTGATTAGGGTGTTTGGTGTGGACTTTTTACAGAAAAATAGTAGTAGCAATTTTGCGTATTATTCGCTTTTGGGAAATATAGAAGTAATAAATATCCTTCATCCATTCCTTTCTTTAGTAATAGCTTCTACGAGGGTGGTCCTGTAAGTATCCGGCCTGTCCTAGGGATGGCGGTAGTTGTTTGAAAAATATCACTGTATTAGAAAGTACGCAATCTATAAAGCATATGTTTCAAGTTCGAAGATGCCACGTTGTTTAGTATTTGTTTGGCAACCATTAATAGTGAACGTTTTCAGTGAATTTGTAAAAATGGAGAAAATTGGTCATCGTTACGTGATACAATACTTTTATTTGAAAGGCCTCAGCCCAACCGATATAAAAGCTGAACTGAATTCTACTCTGGGTGAGTCTGCTCCTTCGTTTACAACAGTGAAATATTGGGTAGCAGAGTTTAAACGAGGTCGTACGAGCTGTCAAGACGAGCAGCGCAGTGGTCGACCAAATGAGGTGACGACTCCAGAAATGGTGAAGAAAATACACAAAGCGGTACTGGATGATCATCGACTGAAAGTACCCGAGCCTGCAGACATAGTAGGCATTTCAAAAAGTGCGGTACATCGCATATTATCTGAAAATTTAGAAATGAGAGATCTGTGTGCATGCTAGGTGCCGCGTTTGCTCACACTCTATTCAATTGAGTGTTTAGCGAAGTTTCACAGCAACATAGTAGAATTTTTGCGCCGTTTCATAACCATGGATGAAACATGGGTCTATCACTTCACACTCGAGACAAAAGAACAATCGAAACAATGGAATCAAAAGGGAGAACCGGCTCCAAAGAAGGCGAAGATCGTTTCATCTGCAGGCAAGGTCATGGCATCGGCTCTTTGAGATGCGCGTGGAATGTTTTTTATTGGTTATCTTGAAAAGGGAAAAATTACCAACAGCGAGAATTATGCGAACTTATTGTAACGTTTGAGCGAAGAAGTCAAGCAAAAACAGCCGCATTCGACTAAGAAGAAAGTGTTGTTTCATCAACACAATGCACCAACTCACAAATCCGTTATTGCAACTACCATAATTAATGAATTAAAGTTTGAATTGCTACCTCATGCAGCCCATTCGTCAGATTTAGCCCCCTCGTATTATTTTCTGTTTCCAAACTTGAAAAAATGGCTCAGTGGTCAAAGCTTTTCCAACGATGAAGAAGTGATGTTTGCAGTTAATGGCTAATTTGAATTTTGAGGAGCAAGACAGTTCTTATTATAAAAAGGATATTGAACTTATTGAACATCGCTGGGAAAAGTGTATAGGGCTGAAAGGGGATTATATTGAAAAATAAATATATTTCTTTCCAACATTTTTATGTTTTCTTTGTTGGGTCGGGTACATCTGGGACCGCCCTCGTACTTGTATTATACAATAACGTGCTTCGAAATTTGTTTGAAACAAATTTTGTAGTAACATTCTTGTACATTTCTTTCAAGAGTAACAATGTATTTTATTTCATCAGTCTTACCATCTCTAAATTCTAACTTTTCTACTTTACCACTCGTCGTATAGTTACAGAAAGATATTGAGCCGCTCCAGGATACTTTGCGCTTAGGCACGTGCTCTGCTTTAAACTCCACCATCCGAACTAAGTAAGTTTAACTTGGCTTTGTCCGACGAACGTCTTCTCAAAACACCCTTGGGAAGTTTACTGTTTCCACAGTAAATGGTTTTCGCCTATAATCTTTTATTACATCCCTCTTTCTGTCATACACAGTGAATCGTATTTGTGTATATTGGGTATTTTATTCCTATTTGTACCTACTACAAATATTGTTACTGGGACTAATTTTAAATAATAGTTTTATCGTCATTAGCAAAATTCTTCCCAAAAATTCCTCAAGTTTAAATTTATCAGTCACCTTTTATAAGGTAGAACGTAAATATTCTATAATTCTAAGAATTTGTTGCAAGCCCGTACAAAATAATTTAAGTACTAGTTATAATATTTTAGCTTCAAGCATGCAAAGTTATTCCAAAAATATAATTTTTTAACATCTCATTTGGATTGTCAATGTGCAAGCCTTTTACATAAGCTACTTCATAATAGAGGTCGCAGCGAACTTTTATTATCCAAATTATTATTTTATGTGCTATGAACAGCTGGACAGCTGGACACAACTAAACTTCCGCAACACCAATAGTTACAACAAATTTAGAAAGACCTTTTGTGTCCAAGTACGAGGGTGATGGCGGTCAGAAGACCCCGACCCAAGAAAGAAAACACAAAAATTTTGGAAAGAAATATATTTATTTTTCAACATAATCTCCTTTCAACTCTATACACTTTTCTCTGTTATGTTCAATAAGTCGATACCCTTTTTATAATAAGAACTGTCTTGCTCCTCAACATAGCCATTAACTGCTGACATCACTTCTTCATCGTTGGAAAATCTTTGACCACTGAGCCATTTTTGCAAGTTTGGGAACTAAAAATAATCTGAGGGGGCTAAATCTGGCGAAAAGGGTGCATGAAGTAGCAATTCAAACTTCAATTCATTAATTTTGGCCATTGCAATAACGGATTTGTGCGCTGGTGCATTGTCTTGATGAAACAATGCTTTCTCCTTGGCCAAGTGCGGCCGTTTATACTTGATTTCTTCACTCAAACGTTGCAGTAAGTTCGCATAATACTCGCCGTTGATAGTTTTTCCTTTTTCAAGATAGTCAATGAAAATTATTCCACGCGCATCCCAAAAAACCAATGCCATGACCTTGTCTGCAGATGAAACGGTCTTCGTCTCCTCTGGAGCCGGTTCCTCCTTTTGAGTTCATTGTTTTGATTGTTCTTTTGTCCTGGGTGTGAAGTGATGGACCAATGTTTCATCCATGATTATGAAATGGCGCAAAAGTTCTGCTCTGTTACTGTGAAACTTCGCTGAACACTCAATTGAAATATCTTTACGACACTGTTTTTGCTCGAAGCAAACGTGACACCTATCTTGCTTTCTCATGTCTAAATTTTCAGATAATATGCGAGGTACAGCACTTTTTGAGATGCCTACTATGTCTGCTAGCTCGCGCACTTTTACTCGAAGATCATGCAGTACCGCTTTGTGGATTTTCTTCACCATCTCTGGAGTCTTCACCTCATTTGGTCGACCACTGCGATGCTCATTTTGGCAGCTCGTACGGTCTCGTTTAAACTCTGCTACCCAATATTTCACTGTTGTAAGCGAAGTAGCAGACACACCCAGAGTATAATCCAGTCCAGCTTTTATATCGGTTGAGCTCATATTTTACTTGGATGTCGCAGATATAATATTTTATTTGGGGAATTTTCATGAAATCTAATATTTAGCGATTTCGTGAAGGGTGTAACTATGGAGAAGTTTGCAGAAACTACAGCAGAAGTTAGAAAACAGATAAGTTAGGTGCTTGCTATGAAAAGATAATAACACAGCGTTTGACTTATGTTTACATGAATAAATGAATAAACAAAGTTGTCATCATCAGCAGATAATTAAACAGCGTCGCACCTGGAAAACTACGGCCGAAATACCCGTACAAAAACAAATTCCGATCCGTACCGTTGAACGTGTGCGGTTTTCCGATCCGGAAAGTGACATTTCTGCTATGACTACCTATCAAGTTATTATTAGCCTAGTTAACACCCTTTAACAAACGGAAGACCGCATACAAAACTTACGAGGCCGCATGTGGCCTCAGGACCGCGCTTTTCCCACCTCTGCTATTAACTGTTAATCTTCCTAATAGGCCCTGAGTTATGAAATGCGTGTCCCAGTCTTACACTTAGTAATTCATCATGGCTTTTTTTAAAAGTTAAAAACTATTCCGAAATATTGTATTGCGGTTTTTATTACACTGAGGCGAAAGAGCTGTGATCCCGAGACGCCGTGTAATAATAAAAAAGAAACTCTAGGAATTCATGAACAAAATGAAATAACAATTTCGTTATATCTACGAGGGGGCGTTTTTATATTCGCGGAATGGGGGACAAGGGGTGGAAATAAAAAACCAAATTATTTTTCTTTTTCAATATATTCACCTGCAAGACGGATACATTTTTCAGATCTTTCAATTAATTTATTTATACCCTCATAAAAAAATGATTTCTCTTTATCTGCAAAATACACCGAAACTGCCTCCTTGACTTCATCATCGGCAGTAAATTTTTTGCCCCGCAGCTCTTTTTTCATTTTCGGAAACAGGTAATAATCACTCGGGGCCAGGTCTGGGCTGTAGGGTGGGTGATTCACAATTTCGAAGCCCACCTTATGCAGGGCAGCTAACGCAACGCGGCTCTTGTGGACGGGCGCGTTGTCGTGCAAAAGCAGAACACCTTTTGTCAATTTTCCCCGTCTTTTCTCTTTAATGGCTTCTTTTAGTAGCTCTAATATTGTAGCGTGATATTCTCCAATTATAGAAACACCTTTATCTTTATAATCAATCAATAATATTCCTTCCGAGTCCCAAAATACCGTTGCCATGAGTTTCCCAGCTGATTGTGACACTTTAAATTTCTTGGGAGGTGCTGTGCCCTTTTTATGCCACTGCATGGAGTCTTGTTTGGACTCAGGTTCATAATGATGAACCCAAGTTTCGTCTCCAGTAACAATTCCACTCAATACACCATCCTTGTCTTCATTACAGAGGTCCAAAAATGCACCCGAACACTCTACACGCTGTTGTTTTTGCGGCGGCGTGAGCATTCTCAGCACCCATCTTGCGCTGAGCTTAGACATGCCGAGATGATCGTGTAGGATTTTAAAAATTGTTGTATCGGATACTCCAACCATTTCTGCGAGTTGTTTCTTCTTTAGTCGAGCATCTTCGAGTACAATTTGTTCAACTTTTTGGATAAGTGCTGGCGTGGTCACCTCAATGCTCCTGCCCGGCCTCGGGTCGTCTTCAAGGGATTCCCTTCCTTGTTTAAATAAACTATGCCACTTGTACACCATGGTTTTTCCTGGACAAGAGTCGCCGTAAACCAATGACATCTCATTCATTATGGTCGCGACTGATTTTCCTTGCCTGGTAAGGAACTTTATAACGGCACGATATTCGATTTTTTCCATATTTCACATTTCAAAGACTAACTGTCTAATAACAATGAAACTTCGTATTTATACTAATCATGAGTTGTTGCACAGGCCACGCCCCCAATGAGTCTACTCACCCCTCTACAACCCGCTCATTCCGCGAATATAAAAACGCTCCCTCGTAACATTAGACTTCCGCACTTTTCAAGTATAATTAAAATATATTTTGACAATAAACAAAATCAAGATAAGTTACAGATTCAATTAAAATCTACTTATACAACTGGAGGAACATCCTGACGAACTAGAAGGGAATCGATATTCATAGCTCTAAATATATCCGTAGTTATATATTATGCAGTACCGTATTCAATATATAATTTCTCCCTTTTTTGAAATAAGACAAGTTTCGCGCTACAAGCGAATTCTTTTTATTTGAGTTAAAAGGATTTGATTAACTTTACTTGTTTCCAGCAGCTGAAATTACTAAAGGAGGTTGGCTTTTAGTGGGCTTTAATAATTAAAATTTGAATGGGTTTGGGAGAATAAAGATTGAAGAGTACATACCTAAACTAGTTACGGAAGAGTTTGCTGTGAAATGTGGAAATTGGAATTCTTTGTTTAAATATTATATTATGTATAATATTATAAAACGATTTTTATAATAAATTTGTTTTTGTAATTATTGATAATAATAATAACATTCTTTATTTGTCCATCAGCGAATTGCCGTTTACAAGACAGTAATACATGTAACTTAATTTTAATTTTAATTTATGGTGTAGAGAAAGAGGAAAAAAGAGAAAAAATAAGAATAAATAACACAAGCTGAAGTAATATCAATTAACAATGTATAAATGTATATAAAAAAAACAAATATAATTCAAAAGCAATTGCCAAATTAAATAAAACACAGTTCAGAATATTATAAAACATTTTGAAGCCTGTCAAAACTCCTGCACATAACATGCACAGGTGACTTCAACAATACATTTGTTTTCGCCCTAGGTAATTTAAAAGTGGCACAGTATCGTGTATTAGACACGGGTACATTAAAGTTAATGCAGGCTAATATCATCGGACAATCGATTTCGTTGGCTAAAAGTTTGGTTAAAAATTTACAGCCATACATTTCACGGCGACAAGACAGGGACTCCATATTATGTTGGTTTAGAAGGCTATCGTAATCCGCTTCGCGCTCGGGATAAATGCCAGTTACTCTATAGGAGAGATATTTTGGGAACCTCTTCTGGATTCTCTCAACGGATAATTGCTGGCCCATGTAGTAAGGAGACCAAACCAGAGACGCATACTCCAACCCGCACCGTGTCAAAGCATAATATAACATCTTAAGTACCGCAGTGCAGTTTCAGTGTAGTAGTTGTGCCCTGAAGATGTCCCATACAAATAGGTACGAAACGTCGGCAGATATTCAAGTGACGCGGTTCCAGTCCGGACGACTAGAAGCAGATAGCATGGACCATGACCGCGGAAGTCTACGTACCAGACTTACAGCAGTATTACTAAAGTCTCTACACGATCTAATAAGAAAGCCCAACGATGTTGAAGCTGACGCACAGATAGACGAGACATACTGACTGAAGGTTAGTTGGGAATCAAAAAGTACGCCCAAATCATTCACCTCAAATTTTCTATTTACCAACTTTGGTAGAGTAATTAAATATTATAGGGGCAGTACAACGTGTGTGAGGAACAACACAGCATTTGGAAACATTCAATAAAATTTTGGGTACACCATTCTTAAATTAAGTAGAGATTGACTTGCAATTTGACACAATCTGCAGGCGTGCGGATTATGTAGTAGATTTTAAGATCATCAGCATACCCCAGGAATTCACAGTTTAATTTATCTAATAAATCATTAATGAAAATGTTAAAAAGAAGAGGACCGAGATTTGAACTCTGAGGTACACTAGAAGATAAAGGGAAAACACTAGACGAAAATCCGTTATAAAATACATAACCAGTTCGGCCAACGAGATATGACGACATTAGTCGCATCAGTACAGGACAAAAGTCAAAATAATCAAGTTTAGTAAGGAGAATATTGTGGTCTGTGGAATCAAAGGCTTTAGAAAAGTTTGTATATAAAACGTCAATCTGCTGTCGTCTGTCCATCGCCGTAGCGAGAAACTGAGTAATGCTCACTAAATTGGTGATTGTTGATCGCCCGGACATGAAACCATGCCGATGACAAGATAGGAATGATCTAACCTGCCTGTAAATTTTACAAAATAAGATCCGTTCAAGAACATTAGCAAAGTTGGGTAATACACTTATTGATAATTAATATAGAATAATGTATGAAAATATAAGTGGTTACACTCTGTATGAAAAATACTTTTCTCTATTTGCTTCCTTTAGCGAGGTTTGAGTGATTGTTGGTGTATTTATTAGCACACTTGTCTGAAGTTTTGGGTCATGGTTAATATACTATTGTCGTAACAATATATATATATATTATTTTATTATTATTACTCATTATTTATTTTATTAAATGCTATCACTAGTATACACTTTGAGTTTTACATGTTCATCTTCATCCGTGTTTCATCAATGCGCTACACAATCCCATGAGTAAATGTAAGCAATTGAAACTAAATCGACAATCGACATGTTGCTTTCTATATATTTTGTATTCTTTGTACAGTCAACAGAATTTTTATCAAATGAAAATCCTTTAAATTTACGTAATCGTTTTCTATTATTTTGAACACTCCAGTAACCAAATATTAGTTTATGGAATGCTTCTATAACACTTTAATGCCACTTTAATATTTCTCGCTATACGTGAAATTTGGCCGAGAATTCTTACTTTTACTTTTTACTATTTTCTCACGCCCAATATATACAGTCATGTGCACAAAAACAACAGTGACCTTAAATCGGGTGAAATATCAATTTATACGTTAAATAAAAGAAATTCACGTTTATTGAACTCTTTATTTCAACATGTTACGTAACTAGAACTATAAATAAATAGGTTTCTTAATACCAAAGAAAAAATAAAACTGTTTATATTCTAGGACAAACAAAATAATTGTGTATTAAATAGCAGTCATGCCAAAATTGTAACCAAATGTCGTTTTTACTTGGTTAATTGGATTGAAGCACTTAATATTTTGTTGCTTGACTTTTATAGACCAAAGTGAACGTTAAGTTTCTGGGCCTGCTGATTGCGAGCAATTTGGCATCAGCAATATACTCTATACGAAGAGTGAAACTAGTGGCTATACCCGAGGCGGCTAGGACTGTGCACTATGCAAATTTTCAGGGCCTATTGAAGTGGGGCGCGTCTGGCGCGGCTGAAGCGGTTTTCAGAATGCAAAAGAGTGCAATCGGAGCCCTTAGTGGTGTATCTAATACCACAAGTTGTGTAAATCTATTCAGAAAACACAAAATACTGACCCTCCCATCCTTGTATATACTTGCTTGCCTGGAGTTTGTTCATAAGTCGCTAGATAAGTTCTGCAAAAATGGTGATTTTCACGAATATGAAACATGAAACCAGAGTAGTTTGGTCATACCGTATCATCGCATTGGTTAAAGTCAGCTAAGTTCAAATTACATGGCCGTGAAGATATACAATGCTTTGCCTTATAGGTTTAAGAGCCTACCATGGATTATTCTCAAAAGATTAATAAAAATAGTGCTGGTGGAGAACTGTTTCTATTCAGTAAATGACTTCCTAAAATATAAATTTTGACATTGCCATTTTTGTGTTTTTATGTTTTTATTGTTATTCTGGTGTTTTGTACAAATCTTGCGGGTTTTAACGTGTTTGGTGGCGTATTAATTGTGAGCCACGAAGGTTTTCTTTCTTGTGTTTTTATTTATTTATATTATGTAATGACGTGTGTATGTACATATACATCAATAAATTATTATTATTATTAATATTATTATTGTTTATTACCTCTTGACACTTGTAAGGCAATGAGTTTACCAGTTGTCTACATGTCTCTGCTCAAATTGATTACCATTCAGCTTCGCATATTCTCCATAGATTGTCAATATTTTGCGACTTAGCAGTCGATACCGTTGTTTTCAACTCCACCCAAAAATTTTCAGTGGGGTTTAAGTCTGGCGATTGTGCCGGCTAACTTAAAACGTTATTATCTCGACACCATGTTTTCGCTTTATATGTTTCTCGGATCGTTATCATGCACACAACATACAACCACCTTAGTGGCATTTCTTCTTCTACATATGATAGAAGCACAGTTTGTAATATGTTCACATAGACATCAGCATTCATTATGCCTCCTGTCTTGCTTAAAGGCCCTACGTCATAACACGAAAAACATCCCAACAGCATGATGCTTGAGCCTCCGAACTTCACCGTTTTTTGGTGTACTACTATAGAAATGCTGTCAATGGTGGTCTTCATACGTGTTGTCGGTATGCACCGGAATTAAATAAAACTATTTTCGATTCTTGCACGCAACTTGCCTTGCATAAATCTTCGTTTGATAGTGGAGGTGCCTATACAAAGGTGTAATTCACTTTTAATTGCAGTTGAACTTATGAACGGCGTCTTCTTTGCGCAAGTTATAATGCTTTTGTCTTCTCTAGGGCTCGTTTTCCTTTTTTCACTACGATTTTCTTTCACTTTTCTCTAGTTTTTAGCGTTTGCAGTCATTTTCGCATAACATGAGAGTGTATTTTGTGTAAACTTGTAACTTTTATCTCTATTAAGTAGATCGAGTATAATTGCTCTTTTTTTCCGACGAACAATATTTCCGTCGGTCTATATTACAACAGAAATGGATGATTAAGAAATTGTTGAATTATTCTGTAACAGACAGAACTGTATACGTCTGCGTTTAGTGCCGTCAGCTATGGTACAACTATTTTAATGCACAGGAAAATAACAGCGCATGACTAGAAAACTCAGTAATTCCCCCTCATATTTGGTACTTTACCAGAAACCATATAAATTCAGAAATTTTAAATAATTTTAATTACACATGATTGTAGATTTGATAGGTAAATTTTAAGGGAAACTGTGATTGAAGTAATAAAAAAAAGTTAAAAAGAAACCACACGGAGTGTGTATTTGGCGATTGTGAGATATTATTCTGTGTGAGTTTTACCGCTACACTGTGATTAATTATCTGCTGATGATGCCAACTTAGTTATCGAAATGCATACGCACATTGATATGGTGATGGGTTTTTTTTATTAGATCTGATAAACAAAATCGACTTGTATATTTGAAACGAGTGTTATCAATACTCAGAAACAGTTAAAATATTTCAGGCAAGAGCAAATATCAAATTCTGTTTTAAACTCGGTAAATCGTTTACTGAAATGTTTAATTCGATGAAACAAGAGTATGGTGATACGTATTTATCACGTACGACTGTGTATGAGTGGTGTAAACGATTTAAAAACAGTCGTACGGACATAAATGATGATGAGCACCATGGTGCAAAAAAAATTTGTGGTTACGGAAAGTAACATTGAACTTGTGCGTGAATTTATCATAAATGAGCCGATATCCTCATTGTGATACATAAGAATGGAATTAAATATTTCCGAAGATTCAATTCATTGGATTTTAACACAGCATTTGGGACTGAGAAAGATTTGTGCAAGGTTTGTACCACACAAGCTAACTGATCAAAAATTGCTTCGAATTCAACATTATACAGACTTGATTAAAGACCCAAAGAAGACCGCAAACTTCAGGTATTCTATTGTAACTGGCGATGAGGCGTTGTATTTTCAATATTATCCAGAGACCAAACATCAAAGCTCTGAATGGAAGCATCCAAGTGAAGAAAGACAGAAAAAAGCCATTTGGAGAAGTCATACGTGAAGACAATGTTGAGTTGTTTTTATGATTCGAAAGGCATTGTGTGTTTGTACCAACTAGTCGAACAGTCTATGCTGTATATCATCTTGGTGTTATGAAGCATCTTTTGAAGAGTATTCGTCGTGTGCGCTCTCAATATCGTGAAAATAGTAGCTAGCGTTTGTTGCATAATAATGCACCATCCCATCGCTCTGCGTTTATTACTGATTTTCTAACTACAAATGGCATTTTAACCATTCACCGTATTCACTGAATTAGGCTCCCTGTGATTTTTATCCTCCAAACTATGTACATTTGTCGATGAAATGACAGCGTTATGCCGACGTCGAAGCCATTAAAAAGGCGTCGACAGCGATATTGAAGGACATCTTTAAAGATGAAAATTCATTCGACGTGTTAATTGAGCGTGCAAAACGTTGTATTGAAGCCGAAGGCGATTACTTTGAATAAAATAAATGCTTTTGTTTTTATTTTTAAAAAGTTTCGACTCTGTATATTACAAATTTAAGAAAGACAATAGAGATTAATGAGGGAAATAAAATTCCGTAAATATGGTAAAAGCATTCGTTAACTCTTCGATAAATTAAGACGTTTTAAATATGGTCGAGTGTAACATAATAAGTAAACGTTTATGCACAATAAATGTTTCTGACACGACGAATATTCAGAGCAGTGTATATATAAATATAATAGTGAAAATTACTCTCATAATCGTTCGCAAAATTACCATTAAGCCTGCTGCCTTATCAGTAACGGTAATCATATCCGGTGCTCTTTCAAATTTCCCAGTACGTACTGAAAATAGCTCCATCGTAATTCGCGAAGTACAAATTCGGTGATAGCGAAGAGACGCCGACAAAAATCAATAGATGATATTGGTTCGGCCTTGTGTCACAGGGGGCGCTACCGAGTCCGACGTCTCCATCAGCTGGTAAAGCCGAAAACAAGAGCCGCCTTCAAAACATTCCAAGCACAACCTTCAATAGCGTAACATCTAACGTCTGATAACTAAGAGAAGGCATGTTTAATCGTGCGTTTCGCGTAGTCCCGCGTGCGCTTAAATCTTAAGGGCCAATAATAATTCTAAAACGATATAAATCAAAATTATTAATATTACATATATAAAAAATCTCGACATGTATTTAATAATAAAAATATATGATTATAAATGTTTTAAAATTAAGACAAACTAATAAATAAGATCTAATAATCATTACTAAACAAAGTAAACAAAAGAAAAATGGAAAATATCCAAGTTATTTTATTAAACGTGAACTACATTGGAGTTTATTAGCATCTACATAAGAACATATCAACAAATTCGTCGCACTTTAATGGATTAGGCAAGCCAGAGGAAACGAAATAAGCAACAATTAAAAAAGGATAGTATTTTTGATAAATTTGTATGTTATTATTATCATTACCTAAAGTTTAAACAAAAGATTAAACCAGCACACCCCTATTTTTAGAATTTACAAGCATATTAGATACATAAGTGTTATCCGTTATTAGAGAATTAACAACATTTATCGTATCAACATATTTATATTGTACATGTATCTATATATGTATTACTAGTAAAAAAATTGTTAGTTCAATGTGCTCAAATAAATGTTAATGTACCTTGTAATAAAATTTGAATAAAATTCGTTGTTACATGTATAGAACATAATAAAAGTCAAGTACATTCTATACAAAAGTAAATATTGGGTCCAGTAGATTTAAGTAAATATAAAAAAAAGTTCTCATTCAAGAGTAATTTGTGAAAAACTTTTTTTGTGCCAAAATTATATTTAGAATCTACCGATATTTTTAAAGTACACGCATAAAACTTTCAAAAAGTAAGATTCTAGTTAAAGTATAAAGTAGAAACGAAAATTAGGGTCTAAAAAATCAGGTAATCAAATAAAGCTAGATATACATATACATATTTTCTATCACCGAAATGATTAAAAGAAAAATTAAAATGTTATAATTAAGTATACGACGGTATGCATCGAAGATTTGTTTGAAGTAAAGGACGTCGTGAACGGGCGAAAAGCTACACATTTTTTTTTTGGCGCGCCGTTTAAATATCGTGTAATGCGATACGCTTAATAACAAGAGAATTACAAATTAAATGGCGACAGCTTTGGCGGACAACAAACCTGTGATTTCTACTGTGAGCGGAGCAAATCCCAATCCGGAAGGAGAGATGGACGCTTTATTGTTAGGAAGGACCAGGGTATGTTAGATGTGGTGTGTATTTGATGTTGTCCGCACAAAATCATAAATAACGTGTTAAACGTTCTTTAGACACGCGTTATTTTTTTTACCTCGACGATTTTGATGTTTAGTTTTGCGTTCGTTGTGTGATAAAATTGTAATATCTGTTTTAAAAAAGTTAAGTTTAAATAATCTATAAACGGTGTGTTGGGAAACGTGTTCTATTATCAGTAAATTTTTTACTATCGGAAGTAAATTGGTAAGGATTGGAGAAATAATTTGCTCGATAAGACGTTGCCAAAGAAATTTGCTTGCTTGCAATATACAAACCAGCCAATAAATATTTTTTAAAAACGTTTTTCAATGTTCAACGTGTTTCTTATGTATTTTGGTGTGCCGAATCGAAATTTTCAATCCGTTTTTTTCTACCACGTACCAATTTTTCGCAATCTTTATCTTTTGTTGGGTATGATAACGGGTGGGCCATTTAAAAGTTTAAATTTAAAAATGCAATAAAACAGAAACGGTTTGAAATTTTGCCAAATTTATTTTTTTTTTGTGAAGTACAATTGTTCCGGTTAGAGATGGAATATTATTTCATTCATATGGCTGCCGCGACTGGCCTCACAGTACCCCATTCGATCGGACCAATTTTCGAGTGTATGGGGTCGTATCTCGGTAATGGCATCACGAATGTTGGCCTTCAAATGCTCAATTGTCTCTGGTTTGTCGGCATAACACTTGTCTTTAACGGTGCCCCACAGAAAATAGTCCAACGGTGTCAAATCACAGCTTCTTAGTGGCCAATTGACATCACCAATTAGGCTAATTAAACGGCCATCAAACGTTTAACGCAATAAATCGATTGTGGCATGAGATGTGTGGCAAGTCGCACCATCCTGTTGAAACCAAACATCGTTCACATCAATACCATGAAGAGCGGGCGCAAAAAAATCGGTTATCACGGTGCGATAGGTGTCTCGATTGACCGTAATGGTTGCGCGGTCCTCATTTTCAAAGAAACATGGGCCAATGATGCCTCCGCTCCACAAATCACACCAAGCAGTCACTCGTAATGGGTGCGTTGGCTTCTGTAGGACTACGTGTGGGTTTTCGGAGCCCCAAATGCGGCAATTTTGCTTGTTAACGTACCCACCAAGATGAAAATGAGCTTCATCCGAAAAGATGATTTCTTTCGACATCATCGAACAATTTCTCGTTGGCCAATCTAGCGAAGCGAAAACGAAGCGGATGGTCATGCGGCTTCAACTCTTGAACCAATTGAACTTTGTAAGACGTCATACCGAGATCTTTTCGCAAAATTCGTCGTAAACTGGTGCGTGAAATGTTCAATTCTTGAGAACGATGACGAGTTGATGTTGATGGATTCTCACGCACACTCTCAGCCACAGCTTCGATATTTTCGGGTGTACGAACTGGCGCATCAACAATGAAACCAGTTTCGCGAACTTTAGCGATAAACTTGCGTATACCGGGCACTGTTGGTCCTTCTCTGCGACCAAATTTTGTACGACATCTTCGTGCAGTTTCCGATCAATTGTCTTTGTTTTGGAAATAAATTTCCAATAAATCCAAACGTTGCTCAAGCGTAAGTGGATTCATTTCGTTCAGTGGAGATGATATACTGAATTTTGTGACAGAATAGAATGACATAAGTATTGTCAGATTCGAAATAACCGGTGGTTCAAATTTAAACCGATAGATGGCCCACTCGTTAGTATTAAATATATAGTTAAGATTTAAAGGTACGTAATTTATTTTCAGAGTATAATTGAAAAATTTAACATTTTATTATTACAATGGTAGTGTAAGTTTGAATATGAACAGTTTTTTTACTTATTAATCTAAAGTTTTGTATTCCGTCAACGTCTTCACGGTAAATGTTCGAGTGTAGCTTTTCCTTTTATATGATGTTTCTGGAGTTGCTCGTAGAAGGGTGCAGCAGTAATCTCCATGTTGACATTTCAACGACCGTGATACCGTTTCTCCATCTCTTTTTCATCTTGGTGGAAACGCTCGCCTTGTTCCCCACTTACAACTCCAAGATTGTCAGGGAAAAAATTTAAATGAGTGTAAAAAATGCATCTTCACACTCATGTCACATCCAAGTTCTCGAAATGTTTTTAACATGTTTTGAACTATATTTTCGTAATTAAGATCCACTTTGAGCATTTATTCCTAATTAAGTGTAGAGATCAAGGTATTATTATACGCTTGCAATGCATAAAGAACGTAAAGTAAACATGCGAGGAAACTTTACGCCCTGTGGTATTTTAAAGTTCATTTTCGGATTCAGCACGTCAAAAAACATAAAGGGGAGCCAAATTTTAAAAAAAGTCTTTTCATGGTTGGCCTGTTTTATTAATAAAAATCGAGATTTTAAAATTGATGTTTTTTTTTTTATTATTTTACTCAAATATAAAAAAAAGTCGAACGAACTATAATTAGGTTATTTCCCAATTTTTTTTCATATACTCGATTTTTAGCTCTGATAATAACAAAATTCATTTCTTGTTTATTTTACTATGTGATAAAATTGTCATTTCTCTGTTTTAAAACTGTTTATTTTAAATAATTAGTACACACAGTCTCTCATTTACAAGTCCGGTTCGTTATTCATTATTCCTTACATTTAGTATTAAATTATAAATTTTGTGACATTGGAAACATGTAAAAATAATAGATTTAACTTTACGATTTTAATTTATTTATTGTTACGACTGGATTTGTCATTTTCCCCTGGGGCGACAGGTCTGGATCGGTTGTAGTAAGTACGTACGTGGTTTGTTCAAAAGGAAAGGTGAATTTTGAATTTTTTGAAAAGCATTTATTTATTCATCAATATCCATTTTGTCTCCTTCAAAGTAATCCTCCAAAGATATGCACTTATGCCAGAGCTTCTTTCAATCCTCGAAGCACTTCTGAAATGCGCTTTTCGGTATGGCCATCAGTTCGTACTTCGATTCTGACTTTATCTCATCAATTGTGGCAAAACGCTTTCCTTTCATTGGTCTCTTCAGTTTTGGGAATAGAAAAAAGTCGCAGGGAGCTAAATCTGGTGAATAAGGTGGTTGAGGCATGAATAGGGTGTTGTTTTTGGCCAAAAAATCACGAACAATCATTGATGTGTGAGCTGGTGCATTATCGTGATGGAGAATCCATGATTTTTTTCCACAATTTCGATCATTTGAGCCGTATTGCTTCACGCAAACGTTGCATAACTTCCTTGTAGTATTCTCTATTAACCGCACGACCTGTTGGCAAGAGCTCATGATGCACCACGCCATTGTAATCGAAGAAAATAGTGAGCAAAACCTTCACATTTGATGGAACTTGGCGTGCATTTTCTCGGCTTTCTGTAAAGCGCTTGTACCACTTATAAACACTTTTTTGAGACAAAGTGGACTCGCCGGATGCCACAATCAACATTTCAAGTACCTTGGAGCACTTTATTCCATTTTTAACGCAAAATTTAATACATATTCTTTGATCCATTTTTTTCAAATGTCAAAAATCGAAGAACACACACAAAAGTGACTAAGCTTTTCAGTTGTCAACAACAAACTACTAATCCAAATTGGCTGATAATGCCAACATATGACTAACACATGTGTACCAACATAACAAAAAAAATTTCGATAATCGAATGTACGCAGCGCGCGAAAATTCAAAATTTACCTTTCCTTTTGAACAAACCACGTATATTCGTACCGACAACCAACTGTGAGCGAAACGAATATTAAACTGAAGTAAAATAAATAATTTTAAAATTGAACACTTGAAAAGTTGGCACCATTAAGTATTCCACATTCGTCTCGGTCAACAATGTTCGCTGCATGAAAGGATGTTCTTATATCTTTAGAAAGACCGTTCGACATCTATTGATGTACGACACGTACAATTAAAATAATTTTCATAAATAGATAACGGATCTATACATTAATCATAAATTCATCATAATTTGGTCAAATTAAAACCTTTTTGAAAGTACTCGCGAACTTTTTCAAAACAGTATTTTTATATCACTTTACATAGCAATGAATGTACATATGTATATCGTTCACTACTTTCACTGATTCTACTAACGACAACATAGTTTATGTTGTGGAAATTTACTTTGAAAAAAATAAATCTGTTCGCGGAGTTCATAAAGCACTTCGTTCATTTTACGGTCACCATAATCGGCCTAGCGAGCAAGCCATTCGTGCAGTTAGTGATCGTTTTCGTACTAATTTTACTCTTCTCGATTCAAAACCATTAACAAAGACAAAGAAATGTGCGTGCTGAAGAGAATATTGCTGCTGTAGCGTGAAGTATTGAAGAAAACACCGAAAATCTGAAATGTCGATTCGTCATCGTTCTCAACGTGTTGGCATTTGGCCTTCGACTACGTGGAAAATTTTGCAAAATACAGCTCGTGCAAGAACTGTAGCCAAACAATAACCGTTTGCGTCGCTTTCTTGCTGATTGGGCTCATTTGAAACTGGCCGAAGATGAGCATTTTTATCAAAGAATTGTGTTTAGTAATGAGCTCATTTCTGGTTAAATGCCTACGTCAATAAGCAAAATTGCCATATTTGAAGCGAAAACAATCCTCAAGCCATTAACGAATCACCAATACATCCATTAAAATTGACTGATGCGGTTTACACGCTGGCGGCATCATCGGTCCTTATTTCTTTCGAAATGAGGAAGGAGCTGCCGTTACGGTGAATGGCGAGCGCTATCGAGCCATGCTGACTGAATTTTTGTTTCCAAAGATTAATCAGCTAAACATCGACGACATTTGGTTCCAACAAGACGGCGCAAGTTGCCGTACAGCGCGTTTAACAATCGATTTATTGCAAAATCAGTTTGGTGACAACTTTATTTCCAGAAGTGGTCCTGCTCACTGGCCTCTTCATTCGTGCGATTTAACGCCTCTGAATTACTTTTTATGGGGCTGTGTTAAGTCATTGGTTTATGCCGACAAACCAGCAACTCTTGAAGCATTGGAAGCCAATATTCAAACCATCGTGGGCGCCATACGGCCAGATTTATTGGAAAAAGTATTCAAAAATTGGACTGATCGAATGGACCATGTGACTCGTAGCCGCGGCGGACATATGCTTGAAATCATATTTAAAAATAAATGCCATGAAATTATCTACCAGATTAAAATAAAAAAAATTTCATTCCAACAATATTTCTGTCTTGTATTATCATTTTAAGTTTTCAAGCTCTTAAAAAGACACCCTATATTAGGGATTACATCGTCCTAGGACTTCTCAGAAGTCACTTTAAATCTACTTTGGTAATTTATTTAATGTAAACATGTTTATTTAAGATTATTAAGTTAATATTAATGAATACTTAACAACTAGTGCCTACGATTTACACAAAACGAAAATTAACATATTGTTTATTAAAGTCGATACCCATTTTAGATACTTGCCCTTATTTAATTTCAATTATTGGCAATTGAAAATTACATTGTTATAATTCCGACACCCCAGTATTATTAGTAAGCGTCATAAACCGTATTTACATTTTTAACGCCTAACATAATTGAAACTACCTGATTTCTGTATTCAGATATCTTATGGCATTGAAGTAAAAGTTCTATCGGTTCTATGCAGTCGACCAGTTCTATAGAGTCTTTGGATAATAGAATTGATCTAAATGTAAAGGGTGACAACGGGATGTATTTACATTTTTGATGCGACTGTACTCGGCCTCGGCAAATCATGGGGGGAGGGGCGAGCGGTCATTCACCTCCCAAGCAGTGGCCATTTAGGTATTCCAGTCGCAATGGAGCCGTGGACAGTTCAACATCGCGTGTTTACGTACGATTCTTATGTAAGAAACAATGATTCAGTGGTAGCGGCTCAGCGTGATTTTCGCATTCGCCCAACGATTATGAAATGGGTTACAAGTTTTCGGTCCACAGGCAACATTATGGGGAAGAAACCACCAGGCGCTACACGAACAGTGAGGACTCCGGAGAACATTGACAGAGTGAGAACAGCAATGATTAGGAGTCCTGGTCGTTCAGCTCGACGGCACGTATCTTCATTACACATGGGACGTGAGTCGGTCCGAAAAATTTTGAAACGGGATCTCAAGTTTCATCCTTACAAGATTGTGTGTGTACAGGAGTTAAAAGAAACTGACTACCCCCAACGGATGGATTTCGCTACTCAAATGCAAGTTCTCCTTCACGATGGGCCTGACGTTCTGATTTTCATGAGCGATGAAGCTCACTTTTACCTAAATGGGACAGCGAACCAACAGAACTGCAGATACTGGGCAGAGGAAAATCCAAGACAGCTTCATGCGAAACCTCTCCATTCGCCTCGTGTGACTGTATGGTGTGCGGTGTCGAGACAACATGTTATTGGCCCCTTTTTTTTTGAAGAGGATGGAGTTGCGGTGACAGTGAACACGAATCGGTACGTGCGTATGATCAATGATTTTTTTTCTTACAACTGCAGATGCTCAACTTGCAACAGGACATATAGTTTCAGCAAAATGGAGCTACTGCACACACAGCAAGAGTTTCGATGACATTGCTGCGAAACTTGTTCCCAGGTCATGTCATTTCAAGATTTGGAGATGTGCCCTGGCCTCCTCGTTCTCCCGACCTCAACATCTGCGATTTCTTTTTGTGGGGACATTTGAAGGAGAAAGTTTTTCAACGCAAACCTCGTAATTTGGAAGATTTGAAAGAGGCAATTCGTGAAGAGGTGGCACTAATCACCGAGGAGACACTACAGCTAGTATGGCAGAACTTCCTCAACAGAATTGAAAACTGCATCAGAGAAGACGGCCGTCACATTCCTGACCTTATTTTTGCAAGTTAAATTAAATGGCATATCCTAACAAACATGTCAAAAGAGTAAATATATTTTTTGTTTAAAAAATTAACACCGTTTTGCTGTTTTCAAAATGTTAATACTTCTCGTGGTCACTCTGTACAATTTCATTTTGTTCTAATGCTTTTCGGACCGATACTTGTGAACACCATCATGCAAAATATCATAGGACCAGAAGACGCGTTGAAGTTTCTTTCAAATATCAGACTTTTTAAATAATATAAATATTTTTTTCTGTTTATTTCACTACTATAAAGTACATTTTGTGCAAAAAAATCCGACGGATCTAAATTAAGTTATGCCGGAGAAAAAAACATACGTCTTGTAGTTAATTGTTTTATATTCAAGGGACCGAAACGTCAGTTATGTAAAGTTTCTTATTCAAATATCATTCGCTTGTAGTTAAACTAAATATTCCATCTACCAGACATGCTGACATTTAATTTGAACTACAAGTGGACATTCGGCTTTCAGTTTTTGTACTTTTTTTGTCCGTCTGGCGGATTGATTTTTAATTGACAAATTTTGTGTGAAAAATAAAAAGACATACTTCGTTTCACCGTAAAGTATCTCGTTATTTTTATACTCTATGTAACAGCCTATTGTCCTATCTATTCGTTCTCGTTAAATACCCTCGTTAGCTTGTTACGTCGTTGCGAGTATTTATAAATATTTACCGGGTCTAATAAAAAATATCGACGTCTGAAACGTCCGTTTGTGAAAATAAAGTTTACATAGATAAATTGGCCATTAGTAATTTCCAAACAAACGGGGTTCGCATATGAAGAAATATACGCTTGTCGCAGAAAAAAAAACCATTAGTTTCCTGGCAGTTCCCATTTCATATAAATATTTGAAATTTTGTGCAGTAGTTAATATTTGTGTACATATAACTAGATATGTATGTTCGATATTATGAAATTATCATGTAATAAATGTAGAAAATATGATGTCAAAAATAGATCGTTTTAAGTTTTTGCAAATAACATTGGTGTGATTTAAGAAATTCCTACAATGTCTTTGTCATAATAATAATTGTAATAATAAAGAGAAAATTCAGCAAATTACAGACTGGTTACATAATTGTTCTACGTTGTTTGATATTAAACATGCAAACCAAAATTACACGTTTATAGCAAAAGAAAATATTTAATATGTTCTAAGTAAAGGATTTTCCAATAAGGATTTGACAACTTTTTTTCAAAATAAATTGCAGACCATTTGAGATATTTCAAAAACTTTATTATCGGGTTGAAGTACAATCAAAACATTTATGAATGG
This sequence comes from Dermolepida albohirtum, assembly GCA_031893035.1. Classification (NCBI taxonomy): domain Eukaryota; kingdom Metazoa; phylum Arthropoda; class Insecta; order Coleoptera; family Scarabaeidae; genus Dermolepida; species Dermolepida albohirtum. Next base: position 339,587 of record JAVIWB010003023.1, on the reverse strand, counting down.
AACTCGACTTCGTTCATATGGCCACCGCGGGCACGTTTGTAGCGGTCGATTTGTTGGACCCAATTTTCGATGACTCGGCCACACAATTCGGCCGAAACGGCTGCTATTTCGCGTTCAATATTGGCTCTGAGCTCTTCCAACGTTGTCGGCTTATTGGCATAGACCAATGACTTGACGTAGCCCCAGAGAAAAACAGTCTAGAGGCGTTAAATCGCACGAGGCGGCCTATCGACTGGTTCATTTCTTGAGATAACACGCTCATCAAACTTTCTCTTCAATAAATCGATTGTAACGTGTGCTGTGTGGCTTGTGGCATCGTCCTGCTGAAACCACATGTTGTCCAAGTCCATATCTTCCAATTCGGGTCAAAAATAATCGGTAATCTTGGCGCGATAACGATTACTATTCACAGTAACGTGACGATCATTATCGTCGACGAAAAAATATGGCCCTATGACGCCGCCGGCATGCAAACCGCACCAAACAGTTATTTTTTGTGGATGAAGTGGTGTTTCATGAAGCACATGTGGATTTTCACCCGAACAATAACGCATATTTTGCTTATCGACGAACCCATTGAACTAAAAATGAGTTTCGTCACTGAAAATGATTTTGTGATGAAATTCATCATCTTGGCGCATCTTTTCCAGAGCCCAATCGGAGAACGTACGTCGCTCCGAATGGTCCATCGGCTACAATTCTTGAGTCAGCTTGATCTTGTATGGGTGTAAACCAAGATCCTTACGCAAAATTCGCCATAAAGTGGTCTGGGCGATGCCCAACTCTTGAGAACGCCGTGGAATTGACTGATTTGGATCATTTGCTACGGACGTTTCAACGGCAGCGATATTTTCGACACTTCGACTAACCCGTTGTCTCACTGGCACGGAAACATCACACAACGAATATGCAGACTCAAATTTTTGCACTAAACTTGTTACTACTTGTCAACTAGGGCGAGAATTACGACCGAAAATCGGAGTTAACGCTCTTAAAGTAGCGGTCACCGACTCCGAATTTCTGTAGTAAATTTTTATAATTTGCAGACGTTGTTCGTTCGTGTACTTTACCATGATGAAAATGTTAAGTTTACTGAATAAATAGACAGTGACAGTTCGATGATTAGTGAAAGAGTGCGTTCACAAATTGAATTAAAAGTTGTCAAGTCCCTATTGGAAAACCCTTTATATAATTCTTATAGCACTGCATCATTTTTACTGTGAGTTAGCCGTACACGTGTGTATTATTCATTACTTTATAAAACCATTATAGCAAGCTGTAATGAGGAAAATAATAATAATTAAGTTATCAACATATGCTAATACGAGAAGTTTACTGAATAAATTGACAGTGACAGTTCGATGATTAGTGAAAGGGTGCGTTCACAAATTGAATTAAAAGTTGTCAAGTCCCTATTGGAGAACCTATTATATATATCTATATATATATAAATTTTATAATGTTTTCTGTACCCATTTAAAGGTGATAACTACAGCACGGAATTATATGCATTAAAAACCCTGAAAATGTACGCCTATATATGCACAATATTTTGTTAAATTATGCAACAGTTTTTTAAAAATTATGCAACAATTTAGTTAAATATGCACTGATTGTATTTAAAAAAAAATTGACGTACAAAATGCATGTTCACAAGAAAATATTGGTTTGGTTCGTGAAAGTGTTGCTGAAGATGCTGAAATGTCCATTAGACTACGTTCACAACAACTTGGAGTTAGTGGATCAACAACATGGCGTATTTTACACAAGGTTTTAGCTCTGAAGGCATATAAGGTTCAAATAACACAGGAACTGAAGCCATTAGATCATCTAAAACGTCGTTCGTTTGTTAATTTCATCAATGAACAACCAGCTGATTTTTCTGAAAAAATAATGTTTTCCGATGAGGCACATTTTGAACTTGGTGGCTATGTTAATAAACAAAATTTTCGTATCTGGGGTGTGGAAAATCCACGAATTATTCATGAGTAATCTATGCATCCTAAACGAGTTATCGTTTTGTGTGCACTATGGTCAGGTGGTGTAATTGGAGCTTACTTCTTTGAAAATGCTGCTGGTGAAGCTGTAACTGTCAATGGTGATCGATATCGTCGGATGATAACCGAATTTTTTGTGGCTTGAATTAATGAATATTGGTCTAGAGGATATGTGGTTTTAACAGGATGGCGCTACACCTCACTTTGCACACGAACCAATTAATTTATTGAGAGAAAAATTTCCTGGATGCGTAATCTCAAGAAACGGTGATGTTAATTGGCCACCAAGATCATGTGATTTGACACCGTTAGACTATTTTCTTTGGGGTTATGCGAAAAGTCAGGTTTAAAGTCAGGTTTATAAAAACAATCCACAATCAATTGCTGCTTTGAAAGATGAAATTATTCGTGTCATTGGTGAGACAGAGCCTCGATTATATCAAAATGTCATTGAAAACTTTAACAAAAAAGTGGACATCTGTGGAACTGCAAGAGGAGGCCGTTTGGCAGATATTATTTTTCGCATGTAAATGTCATAACTGATATTTCAATTACCAATAGAAAGTTTTGAAAGTGAATGCAAATTATGTGTTTTATTTATTCTTTAAAGAAACCGCGAAATTTGAAGCAGCCCTTTATTTCTAAACAAAATGCAACAAAAATATAAACGTGTAGATTGGGAGTCAATAAATAGAGACAGAATTAAAAACATTTATCAAATTTATATTCCTGAACTTATACTCTTGTATTTTAAAAATCAAAACTAATTAATATTAAATTGTAACGGTTGTAATATTCAGTTATAATGAATAACAATTACTTACGTCTATAAATAAATAAGAAAAACGTTCTGTAATAAATATTAAATGTAATATTTTCTAAGAGAACATTTCTATTAAATTATATCTAGTATTCTCCGAAAGCTTAAGCGGAAGAAATATTTAATCTGTTCCAGAAGCGTAATATTACGAGTGAAAGTATAATTAAGATCTTGAAATAAAGAGGATTCGCTCCAAGACGATCTTACCTGTTTTTATGTAGAATGACCGTGTCACTGATGTTTGTCAAGTCAGCGCAAAGGTTCTTGAGGCTTGAACATTAATAGCTTGAGTTAAAAGGCAAGTAGTGAAAGATATAATCCGTACTGGGTCAGCATCTTAGACTATAATGAGGTTTTCGTGTCGGTAATAACTCAGAATTAAGGTTTATTAACTTTTTTAATATCTACACCTTCAACGTTCTTTCTGAAAGAAGACATAAAGACGGAATCGATTGAATTTCTTAGGTGTATTTAAAATTACATAAAATTTAATATTTCCGAAAATTATAGAATACTTTTTTGAAGTTTTGAAGGATGAAATGTAATTACTAGAGCGGCGACGAAAGTGGCAATACCATAGGCGGTACGGTAGAACGGGCAATTGGTGCGCAGTGAATGAGATCATTCACATCAAATACAATACGATTCACGGTTGGTGTTTAAGTGTAAATTATAAACTGCGGCGAAAGTGTCCGTAGCAGTGCCGTGTCTAGACTTATTCTTACACAATTAGTGCTTACCTAGTAATATGTAATTTCATAACCCTGGTAATGTGTTGTGGAAGTAACTGTACATCTGTATCATTGCATACGTCTCTACGGTTGCTTCTGTAAATGACGTCCTTCGCGACGAGAAAATGTTTTTGTATAGAGAAAAAGATCGTTCGGCGTCTATTGATGTAATTTTGGCAGAAAGAAGCTGTTGTTCAAAATCAATCCAGGGCTCACTATTTGCACATTTGTCATAAATAGTTCGTAAAACATGCAAGTCCGGATTTTTTTTTAAACACTTAATAATTTTTGATGAGCTCGTACACCAGCAGCGTCAGTTAAACTATGCAAATGAGCGGTCACATTTTGCACTATGCATAGTGATGTGTCTAAGGGCAGCGAATCGTTTTCGTTTTGAAGTTTTGTAATTGCTTCTACTAATGGATGGTAATTGTTATATATTGTATGCAGATCTTCCAGAATTTGGGGATTTTCAAATTGATGTTGACTGTCTTTGATTGCTTGGGATTGGGTTGGCCTAAATTTTGATATAACGGATTTAACTTTGTGAAAATTCTTATGGTAATAAAAAGCTGCATTTAGCCACGTGCCCCATCGTGTAAGAATGGGTTCCGGTAGTTCCAAAATATCTGGACAAGTTTTATGAAATTCTTTAAGTCGTTTAGGGGATTTAAGAAACACTTGTTTGGTGGATCCAATCAAATGATCAACGTTTTTATAACTACTTCTAACATTTTCAGCAACTAAATGAAGAGCATGGAGTACACAAGTTATGTGTATTAATTTAGGAAAAGTTACTTTTAGTAAACGTCCGAGTAGTAACATAGTAGCAGCACCATCTGTTACAAGCATGCAGACTTGAGTACTATGAATGTGAAATTTCTTTAAAGTGTTCATTATTATTTGCCGAATATTTGCCGCAGTACATGCGTGTATACGTTTACAGGCTAACAAATAGGGCTGTGAAAATGTGTTGGCTGATAAAATACGTACGATTACGTTTATTATACTATTTTTTTTTAAATCAGTAGTCTCATCTACAGTAATCCACACATTTTTATTATGCAATTCTCATCTTGCTATATTTTCAAGCCTCTCTCTTAAACGCGGCAAATGTGTGTGTAAAGTTCTTCTTGCAGGTAATTTACAATTTGGCAGATATTTATTCCAGAACACTTGAAAAAGGCGTTTGCTGATTAAACGAAGCGGCAAATTGCATGCAGTCAACATAAATAAAAAATCATAAAGGAATGTTGCATAAGGTATTTCATTTCTTTTGTTCAGTTTATGTATTGCACTGTTCACATGTTTTTTACAATTGTCTTTCTTCCGTATTATAAGTCGCTTATTACAAACCAAACACAATACTGCACATCCATCATACTTTAAATCGGGAAATTCTGCTATGTATTTTCTAACCGACGTAGCAAACGGCACAGACTTTCGCGACATGTTTGTGTGAAGTTATTATAAACACTAACCGTGAACCGTATTGTATTTGATGTGAATGATCTCACTCACTGCGCACCAATTGCCCGTTCTACCGTACCGCCTATGGTATTGCCACTTTCGTCGCCGCTCTAGTAATTAATAGCATTGCGTGAAAATATATTGTTATGAGGGCGATTCAAGCAACAAATTAATGACAGGCTTACCACTGGGGACATAACAATTTTGTCTTCGTATATGAACGCACCCTTGAATATTTTTCATGATCTGTCAACATCAAAACGTCAGTCAAGGTTAACATTTCCATCATGGTAAAGTTCACGAACGAGCAACGTTTGGAAATTATTGAATATTACTACCGTAATTCTGGGTAGGTAGTCGCAAATTTAAGAGCACTTACTCCAATTTGTGGTTGTACATAGAGTACTAGGAAAGTTTTGCAATACAGCTTTGTTTATTTAATTTTTTCAAAGTAATTTCCTCTAAACTCAATACACCTCCCGATCCTGCGAAACCAATCTTTAAACCAGTTCTACCAAGTTTCATTAGAGAGTAAAGCACACTCTTTGTCCCAAGCCCGCAGAAGGTCCTCATCACTGGAAAACCGCTTCCCTTTTAGCTTCGTTTCCACATGCGGGAATAGTGCAAAGTCGCAGGGAGCAAGGTCTGGACTGTCAGTAGGGTGCTCGAGAAGTTTCGATCCTGTCGTGGTCAAATATTCGGTGCAGGCTTTGGCGCGGTGAGCTGGAGCATTATCGTGATGGAGGAACCAGGTGTCCATTCTTGACTTTGGCCGCAGGTTCTTCATAGATCTGTGTATCCAAAACGATGCGTTCCACAATTTTCTTCTTTACAGATTGGGATTTTCTGACAACTACGGGTGTGTGCTCATTATCAAAGACCCGAACTTTGTTTTGAGCTTTGGTCGGCACATTGTAATACTACAGCCAAGTTTCGTCACCTGTCACGATGTTGTTCACATACCGAGATTGTCTTGAAACATTTTCACGACACAGTTTTTGCTCGAGTGCGAACAAACGCGGCATCCATCTTGCACACAGTTTTCTCATGTCCAAGTTTTCAGATAATATGCGATGTACTGCACTTTTTAAAATGCCTACTATGTCTGCTAGCTCACGCACTTTCAGTCGATGATCATCCAGTACCGCTTTGTGGATTTTCTTCACAATTTCTGGTGTCGTCACCTCATTTGGTCGACCACTGCGATGCTCGTCTTGGCAGCTGGTACGGCCTCGTTTAAACTCTGCTACTCAATATTTCACTGTTTCAGAAGCCAGTTCAGCTTCTATATCGGTTGGGCTGTGGCCTTTCAAATAAGAGTATTGTATCACGTAACGATAAGCGATTTTCTGCATTTTTACAAATTCACCGAAAACGCTCACTATTGATGGCTGCCAAACAAATACTAAACAGCGTGGCGTCTTGAAACTTGAAACGTCTGCTTTATAGATTATGCACTTTCTAATATAGTGATATTTTTCAAACAACTACCACTATCTCTAGGTCAGGTCGGGTGCATATGGGACCACCCTCATATTATGTCATTATATAATTGAATCATTTCAGCATTAATCTTAAATATTACTACGCCAGATGGTAGTACCTATATAAATGTATTATTAATAAAATCTTTGTTGGTTACAAAAAATATTGAATGAACTATGTGTGCGAAGCCCATTTCCAGCATTGGCTCAAACTACTCGTTCCCTCCGTTCACTCGTACTTTAAACCCGCGCTCATTCTGAAAGGTTTTCTTCGCGCACTTGGTAAATAACAACTTTGTACTAGGACAAAAAGTAAATAACTTTTGCGAAGTTGTGATAGCGATGAAAAACGTTCTGAAATGGCTTCTTTTGTACAAAGTAATTTAAAAATATAAGATCCTATTCTATAACGCTGCAAATGTATTTAAAACCTCTTTCGTGAACAAATTTATTGCGATTAATATTAAATTCAATCTAAAACTGGTTGGATTGGATAAAGGTGTAAAAAAACCGTTTAAATTCTTTATTGTTAATTAACGAGCTCTTCTTCTTCGAGGCGGAGCAAATTTTTTAATTATTTAAGGAGTTTGTAACTTCAGGCGCAAATTTTATAATTAACAATACAAAATTTACACAACATCTTTCACATAATTCAAGATTTAAATTCTTGTCTCGGAATCGATATTAAATGCGCCGTCTTTTTTTTTACTAAAAATGATTTAATCATTTTTTACCCCTGATTAGGTAAATATATTTTTTTAGATTTCGTAAAAATAGAAATTCTCATCATACGAAACGGGATTAAATTTTTTCATTCGACTGCATTTCATGTGTTTTTTTCCCGCATCTATTTCGAAACAGTTCAACCGTACTACCCCCAAATCACCCCCCTTTTTCTATTTCCGATTTATTACACTTATATACCGTGAATATATTTTATAATGCAACATGCACATACATACACTAGTTGCTAGAGTAACGTAATAATGAAATGACAGCAATGTATTTTAGCGTGTATTTTATTTTGCAACATAGGATGTCAAAATAAGTTACTCTATTTTTGAGGTATGTATAGTGTAGAAGAAAAACTGTTTTTAGTGAACTGGTATAACTCGAATATGAGTTTGAGGAGAGTAGCAGATTTGTTTCAAATTACATATCCTGACCGTCCAAGACCGAGTCCAACTACAATAAGTAGGTTAGTACAGAAGTATAAAAATAATGGATGCATCGTTCCTAATCATAAAAAAAAGAATAGGCCAAGATATGTTATTACTGACGCCATAAAAGATGAAATTCTACAAACAATCGAAAATAATAATATGCTCTCCACAAGAGCTTTAGCACAAACTACAAATGTAAGCAAATCTTCCGTGCATAAACTACTAAAACGAGAACATTTTAAGTCGTATCATTTTCAAAACCATCAGGAACTAATTGCGAATGATGCAGAAAGAAGAAGTAACTTTTGTGAAATCATGTTGGATAAGCTTCATAATGATGATACTTTACTACGCAGAATTTGCTTTACAGATGAAGCAACATTTTATGTAAATGGTGAAGTAAATTCACAGAACTGCCGCTACTGGAGTAGACAAAATTTGCATAGATATCATATGACAAGGACTCAGCGGCCATAGAAAGTCAATGTTTGGACTGGGTTGATTGGACACCATATTGTAGGACCGTTTTTTATTGAGGGTACCCTTACAGGAGAAAAATATTTAGAATTGCTTGAGTACAGAGTTATGCCAGCCCTCCACGCTTTAAATATTGATGGTGAGATTTGGTATCAGCATGATGGCGCGCCGGCACATAATTCTCATATGGTTAGAACATTTTTCAACCAAAGATTTCCAAACCGTTGGATAGGCCGTGGAGGAGAAGGAGAATGGTCCGCAAGGTCACCAGACCTGTCTCCAAACGATTTCTTTCTTTGGTCATGTATCAGAAATAAAGTTTTTCATGGAGAACCTCTAAACAATATTGACCAATTAAAAAATAGAATACGAGTTGCTGCAAGAGAAATAACTCCAGAGCAGATACAAAATACAATAAATGAATTCAACAATCGCTTAGGATACTGTCTGGCCGTCAATGATGACATTTTTGAAAATTTGTTAAATTAGTTTTTAAATTTTGTTCAACTACTGTATTTCACATCCTATGTTGCAAAATAAAATACACGCTAAAATACATTGCTGTCATTTCATTATTACGTTATGTATGTATGTGCATGTTGCATTATAAAATATATTCACGGTATAAATATCAAATTAAAAATAATGGGTGTTTTTTAAGCTGCATGAGAATTATCGATATCGATAACTATGGTTTGACAGCTGAAAATGTCAAACTGTGTTGACATTTCTGTTCAGTAAGATTTGGTAAATCATCATGATCGTTGAACGCCAGAACAGCGCTTCCAAATTGTGGAAATTTACTTTGAAAAAAATAAATCTGTTCGCGAAGTTCATAGAGCACTCGTCCATTTTATGGTCAACATAATTGGCCTAGTGAGCAAGCAATTCGTGCAGTTATTAATCGTTTTCGCACTAATTTTACTCTTCTCGATTCAAAACCATCAACAAGACGAAGAAATGTGCGTACCGTAGAGAATATTGCTGCTGTAGCGCGAAGTATTGAAGAAGAAGCCGAAATGTCGATTCGTCGTCGTTCTCAACTTGTTGGCCTTTATCCTTCGACTACGTGAAAAATTTTACGCAAGGATCTTGGCTTACGTGCCTATAAAATACAGCTCGTGCAAGAATTGAAGCCAAACGACAATCGTTTGCGTCGCATTTTTCCTGATTGGACTCATTTAAAATTGGTCAAAGATGAGCATTTTTATCAAAGAATTGTGTTCAGTGATAAAGCTCATTTCTGGTTAAATGGCTACGTCAATAAGCAAAATTGCCATATTTGGAGCGAAGACAATCCTCAAGCCGTTAACGAATCACCATTACATCCATTAAAATAGACTGTTGTGTGCGGTTTACACGCTGGCGGCATCATCGGTCCCTATTTCTATCGAAATGAGGAAGGAGCTGCCGTTACGGTGAATGGCGAGCGCTATTGAGCCATGCTGACTGAATTTTTGTTTCCAAAAATTAATCAGTTAAACATCGACGACATTTGGTTCCAACAAGATGGCGCAACTTAGCATGCAGCGCGCTTAACAATCGATTTATTGCAAAATCAATTTGGAGACAATTCTATATCCAGAAGTGGTCCTGTTCACCGGCCAACTCGTTTGTGCGATTTAACGCCTCTGGATTACTTTTTATGGAGCTATGTTAAGTCATTAGTTTATGCCGACAAACCAGCAACTCTTGAAGCATAGGAAGTCAATATTCAAGCCACCATTGACGCCATAGGGCAAGATTTATTGGAAAAAGTAGTGAAAATTGGACTGATCGAATGGACCATGTAACTCGTAACCGCAGCGGACATATGCCGGAAATCATATTTCAAAAATAAATGCCACGAAATTATCTATCAGATTATAATAAAATTTCATTCCAACAATATTTCTGTCTTGTATTATCATTTTAATTTCTCAAGCTCTTAAAAAATCACCCGTTATAAATAGCGTTTCGTTTTAAATATGAAAATCAATCATATTAAAAGTATAAACGCGTTTCGAAATTCTACACGTCCGTGTTTATCCAGGGACGTGTATATGTGTGTATAAGCGAATATTTCACGTCTTCATAAATGAATAACTCCAACAAGTAAGATCGATAAATCTTAAGTATCACGGTGGAAATTTATTTTCCTCTCTGTCTTTAATAATGTAACAGTTGCTTGGAGACAAAAGCCCGATGTTATTGACACAGCTGGAAATAACTCCACAATTAGTATTGTCCAAATATTTGTTTCCTAGAAGGTGTACCGATTTCTAATTCATCGGTTTATTAAGTGACTAATTTAGGTTTTAACAGAAAAGTTTCAATTCTGTTCGGATACGAGATTGCTTTCAAGCAAGCAATTAGTTTCTTAATGACGATAAAACTCGCAGTTTTAATGAAAATCAAGCCTAGGTTTTCCATTTAATTTTATTACCAATATAATTCCTATACTATTAGAAATTGCTATTAAAGACACTTAGGTGCATTATTGTAATCTATACTCAACTAATCCATTTTATTACTTCTGTAGCGCCTTAGTTTTATAAGTTTACAAATAAATTTTTCTTTACTTACTTACAAATGTATATACGGTGTAAGACGTATGGAATAAACCTTTTTTTATGAATGTTCTTAGCATGATGATGACAACTTAGTTGTCGAAATGCGTATACAGAATTACGAAAGTTAATGTGGAAAGGGGTTATATATCAACCTTAGTGATTAAATGTACGATCCAGATGTTCCCGTAATGATGGTATAGAAATTCGAAACTGAACTTTTATTCCCTGCGTTTATTGTCATTTTCGAAGTAGTTTCCTTGAGTTTCTATGCACCGGTTCCAGTGTTTTTTTCAGTTCTGAAAGATATTCAGGAAGTCATCCTCTGTGAAGGAGTTGATTTATTCAAGGCTGTTGAAACGTCGACTTTTAAGTGCAGTTTCATTTTTCGGAAAGAGAGCAAAGTCGCAGAGGGGCACATCTGGCGAATAGAGGGAAGGGGAAGAACGGTAGTTATCGATGTTTTTTGTTCGACCAGTTGAGATGAATTCTCTGTGCACTATGTCTTTCATGTTAACTGCTAAAAAGAAACAACGAGCATGCTCTTTATATTGCTTTTTACTTGGTATTTATTGCGTCTTGGCGAGTTCAAACTCTTCCACTGACTTGACTGTTGTTCAGTTTCTGGATCAGGTTTCTGGAAATTCAGGTCTCTTCGCCAGTAATGGCTTTTGATGAAAAAGTTCCCACCGCAGCCCCAGTCTTCAAATCATAATTCGTTGACTTGTACCATATCCGATTCAAACTTTATCACAGATGTCAAGAGTAATCTAACGATGGTCTTCGTAAGTGATCAGTTGAACTGTTGCTGATTGTTCAATCGCTTGCTGAATCATTCCATTTGATTCAGTGGCCATTTTACCACTCTTAAAACAAATACTAATGTTCTTCATACATTATAAAGAGTGGTGCAGGACACAATTACCACTTCACACAATCGCACGTAGTCTAGCGAAACTGCGCCGTCAACTTTAAAACTTGTCACACATATTCCGTAGACATATTCACATCATTTATTGGTTCTCGCCGGTATTCTTTTGGGTATTCGTGTTACAGCATTAGTCCCGGAACATCAGGAATGCATCTCATATAGTAATTTTATAAAATGGGCATATTTTATTGGTAGAATTTATGACGTTTACATTTTTTAAACGCAATAATTCTTACTCTTTGTTCAAGAGTTAGTTGCTTTCTCCTTGCCATGTTTTAAACACAATTAAAGAAAATACGCTCACTCGATAGCACTTGTTGACACTTCATTAACAACGTGAATACTGAGTATTCACTGTGTAATAGACATAAAAGATACCCTTACAAACACACAAATATTAGGTAAAGACGAGCTATTACGTCCACGTAATAAACCATACTATAAACAATTCTGAGTAAGGGATAATCTCCACGACACCCTCATTATATTTTTTACCTTCATTTCAGGTACTAATAAAGTTTAAAAAAAAGGTTTTTTAATTGATTTAATATAAATCGAATTTTTAATTTTAAATTGATTACTTCTTTGGATTTTATTGAATTAAATTCAATAATTTTGATTAAAAATATGTAAATCGGTACACAAAGGTAAGTAGGTCGCTGATGGCAATGCAGCTTTTGATGTTTCAAGTCTATTCAATATAGTGTTCAAATTGAAATCTCATTTTGAGTTTTTAATTAAACATCGAGCCGTTGTTGCTGATCTTGTTTTTAGTGTGCCTTAAATAACAATTAATGGAAATTATATAAAAAACACAAAGATCTGGAGTGATTTACCAATTTAATATACTTCAACGGAATGAACTGGCTTGTGAACTGAATTTTACCCTTCTAATTAAAGATAGAGATGCCCTTCTCTATATAAATAACAATTATCAGAGCAATATTACGAAGGGGGATGTAAATATATAAACACCGCTTTAATTTGAATACACAGACGATTCCTAAAATTTTTGTCTTACGAGATGAATGTAACGTTTCCACCCGTTGGAGCCGGTCAAGCAAAATTGCTCTCAGACATGGAATGCAATCTCGTGTGGACAGAAGAAATCTATATTGTGCGAAGTTTTTGTGGAATTTATTACATGGCAAGATTGACTATGAGTTTTGCTGCAGGCATGAAAGCACATTCCATCTTACGGCGGCAAGGACCAATGTTCTAGAAAGAGCGCCCGTTAAGTGTCTGCATTACTGATAAACTTATTTCATATATTTTTTTGGAATTCCAATAATATTCCAGTAACATTACTGTTCCCTTATTACTTAGAATCTGTATCCGGTCTTACATTATTATGTAACTATTTAGTTGCTTTGTTTAGAATTTGAATGTTTTATTTTTGCTGCCTTATGTGTTGCATTTATAGTTATTTTATTTGTTTATATTTACTTTTCGTGTTTTGTCTTATAATCGGGAAATCCTGTTGGATAATAAAGATTTTTTACTATTATTATAATAGTGAATAAAACTTTATGAAATATTTCCGCGTTCCATGATAATCAGAATCACTTCAGGAGATAAGTAAATACAACAAAATTAACATTACCATTTTATAAATATAATTTTTTAGCTTTTAGCTCAATTTATTTTGTATGTAAAGCCTGTTTCAAATTGCGCGTCTTTTTTTAAGAATAAATAAAATATAGATGGCGCACTGAATTTGTCTGGGTATGTGGGCATTTAAAAAGTGTGATGTATGACATTTATAAAAATGGCTTCGTACACGGTACAACAACGAGTTCAAATTGTTGAATTGTTTGATGAAAATCAGCGTTCTGTGAAAAGAGTTTTTAGAAAATTACGTGAATTTTATGGTTTACATAATCGTCAATCTGAAAGCATTTTCGGTCGAATTATTAAAAAATTTTAAGAGACCGGTTCCGTGAAAGATCAAAAAAGTGAAAAATGCAGTCGTAGTGGTCGTTCACATGAAAATATTGGTTTGGTGTGTTGCTGAAGATCCTGATATGTCCATTAGACGGCGTTGGACAACTTGGACTTAGTGGATTAACAACATGGCGTATTTTACACAAGGATTTAGCTCTGAAGGCATATAAGGTTCACATAATACAGGAAATTATACCACCTGAATATGGTTAAGCGATGTGGACAAACATCACCTAGTGCAACTGTTATTTCTTCGAAGCACTGGTCTATGTTTAAACCACGCACGAAATTATACGATGCCATCGCAACCAATTTACACTCTCACTGCTAATGAATAACTGAGCCCATCGATATGCCGCAGCGGCTACTATGCACGTATGAACATGTCTCAACATGCAGCTACAAGCAGCTTCCTACCATTCATTGTTGCGTCATATTGCAAAACTTTCCTAGTACCCTTGGTAACACATGGATCAATAAGTCCCGAGACTAACAATGAAAACAACATTTTTTTTGCAAAATTTTTTTTTATTCATCAACATAATCACCTTTTAGGGTGATACAATGGTTCCAACGCTTTTCCAATTTTTCAATACCATGTTTATAAAAAAATTTATCTTTCGCTTCAAAATAAGCTTCAGTTTCAGCGATGACCTCCTCATTTGAGCCAAATCTTTTTCCCTGGAGCATTTTTTTAAGATCAGCAAAGAGCCAGTAGTCACTGGGGGCTAAATCTGGCGAATATAGGGTGGGGAAGCAGATCAAAACCCAATTCGTTCAATTTTGCCATTGTTTTCATCGACTTGTGGCAGGGTGCATTGTCTTGGTGAAAAAGGATTTTTTTTCTCTGCATGTGCGGTCGTTTTTTTGCGACTTCCTCCTTCAAAAGCACCAGTAAGTCAATATAATAATCACTGTTGATCGATTTACCTTTTTCGAGGTAGTCAATGAAAATCACGCCATGTGTATCCCAAAAAACTGACGCCAGGACTTTACCAGCTGACTGCTGCGTTTTCGGATGTTTCGGACGGCTTTCGCCAGCTGTGCGCCACTCAGATGACTGCCGCTTCGACTCTGGAGTGTAGTGATGTATCCATGTTTCGTCCATGGTCACGTAACGACGCAAGAAATCTTTTTTGTTGCGAGTAAATAGCGATAAACAGCTTTCTGAATCATCGACTCGTTGCTGTTTTTGTTCCATCGAGAGCAATCGCGGCACCCACTTGGAAAAAACCTTTTTCATGCTCAATTTTTCATGAAGGATAGTAAATACACTTCCATATGATATCTGCGTCATCTCAGCAATCTCACGGAGCTTCACTTTACGATCTTTCATTATAATTTTTGTCACTTCACTCACATTTTCCGGTGTAACGGCTTCCACAGGTCTACCCGAGCGTTCCGCGTCATTTGTGTCGGTACGACCACGTTTAAACTCGGCAAACCACCGACAAATCGTTGCTTTTGATGGACAAGAGTCCGGGTAACATTTTTCAATCCATTGTTTTGCTTGCGTGGTGTTTTTACCCATTAAAAAACAATGTTTTATCAGAACACGAAACTCGGTTTTTTCCATTGTTTAAACAAACTACAAAACGACTTTACTCCAACCTCGATAACTCAGCTGTTTCTGGTCCGATCGACTTAAAATTTTGACACGTTTCAAGCAAAGGTTAGTACTCTAGAAAGACGTGGTTACTGGTTTACTACGAGCGCCATCTATGGGTTAGTCTCGGGACTTATTGATCCATGTGTTATGTACTAGATAGAACAAAGTAATTTTTATGGATTTTTTCGTATTCTGTATACGTGTTTCGACAACTAAGTTGTCATCATCAGCAGATAATTAAACAGTGTCGCACCTGGAAAACTACGGCAAAATATTCATACAGAAACAAATTCTGCACACGATCTGTACCGTTAAACATCAAACCACACACTGTTTAATTATCTGATGACTATGACAACTTAGTTGTCAAAATACGTGTACAGAATACGAAAATTAATATGGAAAGGGGTTATGTATTAACCTTCAGTGACTAGATGGAAGAAACCTGGTAACTAAATCGATCGATAATATTAACAGTTAAAAATTATATAAACTAACATAAATGTAAACTATTTATTTATGTTTTGAAATACCTTGTACGCTCTGAATTATAATCCTCAATATGTGTTTACTGTGATTCCCGTTCAATAAGGTACAGAGTGCCTTGTTTCAGAAAAAAAAAATGACAAGGTAATTTCTAGTATATCGACTTATCGACAAGCTCTTATTTCCTACTTCGGGAGAGAGCTTGAGTAAAACGAATTCTGAGAGAAAAAGCTTTTCTGAGGCAAATGAATGTACTTCGCTTTCCAAATGAACCGACAATTAGAAAGACGTCGATTGTAATTGAATGTAGTTTCAACAGTTCGAAAATGCGATATTATGATTTATGTTTTTCCTTTAATAAAAAGTTCAATGAGCTTTCCACTTGAAAGTTAATTTTTGTAGTAATTTAATTATCTATGAAACATTTAAAAGAAAAAAATAAACTTACGAGTATTTTATAATCAAGTTTTATATTTTGCACATAATATTTATTCAACAATACCACACGTTTACTATTAATGAATTGTAATCATCATTGTGAGCAAGCTAAAATTGAATTGGGTGACCGAATATAAATATACGAGGGTGGTCTGAAAAGTTTCCGACCTCGACGTGAAGATGGCAGTACTCATCAATAAAAGCTAGGGAATGTACTTGTATACCTATTGTCAGGTACTTACCAAACTTTCAGCCATTTTGGATTTGCAGTTGTCATTTGACAGTCATTTGAGTGAGACGATGTGAATGCCGAGTATGGAGCTCTCTTTAAATATTTGTTTTTTGAAAGGCAATACGCCTGCGCAAATCAAAGATGAATAGGACTCTGCGTACGGGGACTCTGCACCGTCATTTACCACAGTGAAATTTTGGGCAACTGAATTTAAACGTGGCCGTCAGAGCTTGGGAGACAATGAACGTTCGGCACGTCCAAAAATTGCAACTACTGACGATAACTTCGCTAAAGTTCACCAATTGGTGCTAGACGACCGTCGAAGTAAAGTGAGAGAGATAGCAAAGGCTATGAATATGTCCAAAGAACGTGTTTGCCATATGTTAGATCGAGATTTAGGTATGAGAATGCTGTCAGCGCGTTGGGTGCCGCGTTTGCTAACGTTAGACGAAAAACGTGTTCGAACGAACACTTCCAACGCTCTGTTGGCGCAGTTTAGGCGCAATAAATCACTTTAGGCAAATAAATCACTGTGGTAAATGACGGCGCCGATTAATTACTGTAGATGAAACTTGTATACACCATTATACGCCCGAAATAAAAATATAGTCAAAACAGTGGACTGCAAAGGGGGAACCGGCTCCAAAAAAAGCAAAAACTGTTTTTTTCGGCTGGGAAAGTGATGGCGACTGTTTTTTGGGATAGTCATGGAATTATCTCAAAAACTATTACAGAAGCATACTACGCATCTTCACTTGATAAGCTGAAGGCAGAAATTGTGAAAAAACTGCCACATTTGCAGAAAAAGAAAATCTAATTTCACCAAGACAACGCGCCGTCTCACACCATGGCGAAAATCCATGAATTACGGTTTGAACTGCTTGACCATCCGTCTTACTCGCCAGATCTAGCCCCAAGCAACTTCTTTTTGTTCCCTCATCTAAAAATTGCGCACGGAGGACAGAGATTTTCGTCAAATGAGGAGGCAATCATCTTCGTGAACAATTATTTTGCAGAGAAAAATGCCGAGTTCTATTTGGACGGGTTAAAGAGATGAGAGCATCGTTGGGAGAAGGGTGTAGAGTTACAAGCAGATTATGTAGAAAAATAAATATAAATTTTAAGAAAAAAGTGTCTTGTGTCTTTGTTAGGTCGGAAACTTTCCAGACCACCCTCGTATTTATTATGTACTTATTCTATATAACATATTGATATACATATGTATGTATGATACTATTCTTTGTGTACGTGTTACATAATTCATGTTTATGTAAATAGCAAAAATCTTTGGGTGTTTCTTATAATGTTCATTGTCTGCGGCATACGATTGAAAAACTTATAGCAATATATTAGATTATTCACATATCGAGAGTGGCAATACAGGAAATCACAACTCAAAAAATTGAATTATATTTTACAGGAAAGCAAACAATTGCATTTGTCATTAATCTTCACAGATTAATATTTCTTTTATTGTTAAATTTGGCATGTAAGATACACCTTCGGTTAACATATTACGTAACTAAATATTGTTATTTAATGTTATTGCGCAATATATACAACTTAATTTATTGGATTTAGTATACAGAAAATATTCGAATCAGTTTTTTAAACTTTATTTTGTCAATGTGAAGATTATACTGTAATTTCATGTTAGCAAACTTTTGATCTATTATACAATATAAGGTTTTCCAATAGGGATGATATGATTTTGAAGTGACATTTCGGCCATTTGTAATACGTCATGATCTGTCATTTGTTTTTCATTGTATTCAGTAGTGTTTACAATTTCATCATGGAGATATATACGCAAGAACAACGTTTACAAATTACTCCGTTTTATTATCAAAATAATCGTTCTCCAATTGCAACTTTTCGTGCGCTTTTGTAATTTTATGGTCGTAATAATTGTCCAAGTGTGCTCGCTATTCGTCGAATTGTTAAAAATTTTGAGGTTACATTTTCTTTACATAATTTTCAAGTGCCAATAAGACAAAGAACTGCTCGAAGTAATGCAAATATTGCTGCCATTCAGGCAAGTGTTACTGAAGATCGTAATTTGTCGATTCCAAGACGTTCTCAACAATTGCGACTGTCTCAAACCATAACCTGGCGGATTTTGAGAAAGGAATTGGGTTCGCCTCCCTATAAAATTGTTCTCATTCAAGAATTGAAGCCATTGGACCACCGTAAACGTCGTGAATTTGCTCATTTTGCCTTGGAACAACTTGAAAATGATAACGATTTTTTTAAGAAAATCATCTTCTCTGATGAGGCTCACTTTCATCTGGATGGTGTGGTAAATAAACAAAACTGTCGATTCTGGTGCGAAAAAAATCCACAAATTATTTATGAAAAACCATTACATTCACCTAAATTGACAGTTTGGTGTGGTTTTTGGTATGGTGGAATCATCGGTCCGTACTTCTTTCAAAATAAAGCTGGTAACACCGTTACTGTCAATGGAGAGCGGTATAGATTGATGATAACCAACTTTTTATGGCCGACATTGGAAGAAGTTGATCTTGACAACATTTGGTTCCAACAAGACGGGGCTACGTGCCACACAGCAAATGCAACAATAGAATTATTGCGAGAAAAGTTTGGAGATTCGATTATTTCAAGAAATTGTGATATTGAATGGCCTCCAAGAAGTTGTGATTTAACACCATTAGACTATTTCTTGTGGGGTTATTTGAAGTCATTGGTCTATCGAAATAAACCAGACTCTCTTCAAGCTTTACAAGTCAATATTGAATGTGCCATTCATGACATACTACTAGATTTAGTGGAAAAAGTGCTCGAAAATTAGGTTCATCGAATTCGTTCCTGCAGAAGAAGTCGTGGAGGTCATTTGAATGACGTTTTATTTAGAACTTAATTGTATCGATTATACTTCACATTAAATAAAAAACTTTCGAATTTTCTTAACAATAAGTGTGTTTTTTTTTTAAAGAAATCATATCACTCTTATTGGAAAACCTGTTATAACGAATTTATGTCGGCTTGTGGCAAGCTAATCGCTTAATTTCAACTTGTTAATTCACGAATATGCAAAGAAGTTGAACGTATTTATTGGAAATGGGCGAATGCAAATTGATGAATCTATGCAATGTATCACCTTGCCACCAAATTTCTGTAAGATCACAGAAAGCATAGACAAATTGGTGCAAAAAGTTTTCCCAAACATTGCACAGAACTACAAAAATCATCAGTAGCTCAGTACGCGTGCTATATTAGCGGCCAAAAACATCGATGTCAATACCATCGACTTCACCATTCAGAATGGAATACCCGGCGAAACGACAACATATAAGTCCATCGATACTGTGGTGAATCGAGAGGAAGTTGTCAACTATCCAACTGAATTCTTGAATTCGTTTGATTTGCCAGGCATGCCACCGCACGTTCTTACATTGAAAATTGGCGTACCCATCATTCTTCTTCGAAACACAAATCCACCACGACTTTGCAACGGAACCAGACTCTCAGTCAAGAAAATGATGAACAATGTTATCGAGGCAACAATTTTGACTGGAAAATTCAAAGGTGAAGACGTATTGTTGCCACGTATCCCAATGATCCCGACAGATACGTCATTCGAATTCAAACGTTTGTAGTTCCCGGTACGACTCGCTTTCGCAATGACTATCAACAAAGCACAAGGACAATCGTTGCAAGTGTGTGGATCAAATTTGGAGAATCCATGCTTCTCACATGGGCAGCTCTATGTGGCCTGCTCACGCGTCGGAAAACCTTCTAATTTATGCCTTTACGCACCAGATGGAAAAACAAGAAATATTGTGTATCCCACAGCACTTCAATAAATATCGAATTGAAAAGAAAAACAGCAATGCCACAGTTTTTTCAAAATGAACAAAATCAATAAAATGACTCAAAATGAATTGAATATTTGTGTAATGTCTTTCTTTCAAATTTATTTTAGTTGGTGGCGTAGCAACGCGCGTAGGGTACAGCTAGTCACTCATAAAATTAGTATATATGGTAATATAGATATAGTATTTAAGTTGATATCCTCACTTCCTGTCGACATCTTATTTCATACGACAGTGATCACATGATCGGAAAACATTCCTGATTTCTACATTACTACTCACCTTTATGTGCAATTTATGTTAATTATAACATACTCAAGTATTAAATGTATGTATGTTCTGACTCTTTATTTATAAAGAAATTTTGAGAGCAAACAATAAACTTTTGTTTGAGCGACCCACATCCGTCATCCTCGTCGATGTGAACATAATCTACTAACTAATATTCAGCCCGCGGCTCAATAATTAAGTTTACCCTGTCGTTGGCCAACCGTATGCATACAACAAGGTCAAACCGTTTTATTCGATGTGATGTAATCGTATATCACTTAAGTAGATTGAAATTGTGCGACGTAGAACGGGAATAAGGAATAATATTGCGTGAACCTAACAAAATTTGTAGTTGAAAAACATTTTGCATAGAAGTAGCATATATTTTATATCATAGACTGTGTATATACATGGTTTATTGCTTTAAGAATGAACGAATTTATAAAATGAACAAGAATAAATCACGAATTGATACTATAGTGCAATTTGTTTCACGTGGAATGCTTTTTCGTAAATGTAGCTTTGTGGAACTTGACCAATGTTAAATTAAACGCCTACATATATACTATATAGATATAGATACATTGAAAAAATTCTTTTGAAATGTATCTATATCTACGATATGTAGTATATATGTGTAGAAGATAATAAAGCACTTAAAAATCTTCTATATTTAAACAACATTTGAACATTTTGTTCAGATATTCACAGAAAAGTAAAATCAACAATAGGAAAACGGCGTAGGTTCGATTCCTATCCAAGGCGGAGGTTTAAAAAAAAGAACAATCAAAACAATGGACTCAAAAGTGAGAACCGGCTCCAAAGAAGGCGAAAACCGTTTCATATGCAGGTAAGGTCATGGCATGGTTTTTTTGGGATGCACGTGGAATAATTTTCATTGACTCTCTTGAAAAAGAAACAACTATCAACGACGAGTATTATGCGAACTTATTGCAACGTTTGAGTGAAAAAATCAAGCAAAAATTGTCGCATTTGGCTAAGAAGAAAGTGTTGTTTCATCAAGACAATGCACCACCTCACAAATCCGTTATTGCTATGGCCAAAATTAATGAAGTAAAGTTTGAATTGCTACGTCATGCACCCTATTCGCTAGATTAAGCCTCCTTGGATTATTTTCTGGCTCAGTGGTCAATTTTCCAACGATGAAGAAGTGGTGTCTGCAGTTAATGGTTATTTTGAGGAGCAAGACAGTTCTTGTTATAAAAACTTATTGAACATCGCTGAGAAAAGTGTATAGAGCTGAAAGGAGATTATATTAAAAAATAAATATATTTCTTTCCAAAATTTTTGTGTTTTCCTTGTTGGGTCGGGTACTTCTGGGACCACCCTCGTATATATCATTTAAACTTCAATAAAAAATCTTGCAAGAATTTTTTACTCCTTTTGTACAGAAATAGAATATATACCAACATAATACCTGCACACTGTCAGGCATTGTACTGAAGTGGATCTTATTAAATATAAGTAGATTAAAGTACGTTTGTATTTGTGAGTTTTTACGAATAATAATTGGATCCTTTTATTGAAACTAAATGAAAATTTCAAATAAGGCTTTATTATTTATTTTCGAAGTTGTAGAGCAATCAGAGGACAGAATGTTTCAATATACAATTACATTTGTTTACTTTTCTCTAGCCTGAAATCGAACTAATGTCTATACACATTGAGAAAAGAATTTTTTAAAGGAGAAAAGGAATAGGGAAAAAAAATGTTCTTCATAAAGCACCAGCGATTTTGTGGATCCCAAAATTCGGTAGACGGCGCCGCTTTGTTGATACATATATATATATATATATATATATATATATATATATATATACAATATCCCTCTAATGAGGAGTCCCTATACACCAGAGGATAAGCGACCAATCCTCTCGAACGTTCAGTGCTTAATGAAGCCTACCACATACACCAGCGCCAAATGCACGGCTAAGGGTAGAAGGGGGCACGGAAGAAAATTTTCTAGAAAATAACGTCTAATTCTCACGTAGCCGCAGAATAGCTACGCGGACCTGCAGCTCATCTATCGGTACAGTGAGAGTGAGACGGACATTGGATGATTCACCGCGTTGTGCATCCAGACATGATAAAAACTCTAAAGATGATAAGACTCGCTCTATGCGGCTTACATAAAAGACTATTGAATTGCGTAGAAATTTAAAATAAAATTCGCCTGAACTAAATACAATATTGGCCATGGAATAAACGAATATATAAGTACATACTAAAGCTACAATAGATGAAACTAAATCGAAGTAGAACGTTAAACAAACGATATTTGAATATACATAATAACCAAAGTGACTATACAGGATTTTGAATAATGAAATAAAATATACGGAAGATGGAAATCGAATCGCAACGAGTTGGTTTCTCGAAAATTTAAATTTTTCCAATGTATTTAACACCACATTTGAAATAACTTCGGCTGTACATTCTGGTACTTTTCTGGAAGCTGGTAAGATTGAAGATAACAGTTTCATTGGTGACATTGTACGAACTATCACATTAACAATAAAAGTTTATTTACAATCTATCGTTTCATCTACACATAATCAGAGCTTTTTTTATTTTCTAATTTCTATTTAAATCTAGTTTCACGTTTGTAAGCAGACGGTAAACAATTTCGTAACGTCTTCGAACTAGGTAAATTATAGTTCACGTATTTATTTCAGAACGAGTAAAATGATTCGTTATCTAACGAATGAAACGTTAAGTCGTATACCATTATTGCTGAACATAAATCGAAAAGAAAGCTCATCGATTGTACGTCAGTTTTTTTTGTACTGGCCACTATCCACGTATTTTTTGCAGTCTTATTTCTTTAAGCATATGAGAAGTCTATCACAAATTAAGCTATCATACATTAAATCTAAAAATTCACAAACTAATTTACTGCGTCAAATAATGCTCATTTTTTCGATCTGCGTAAAATCAATATAATTCTCTACAACGTACAACACTGCGCAATACTAGTGAACACGAAAGAAGACGCACACCGCATTACATACTTACAGTATTGTGCAAATTAATGGAATCAAACACAATATAACTAAGAACACCGTTTACTTATCATATAATCACGATGGGATGGTATAAAATTATAAATTACTAGTAATTTAATAAGAGATATGCCCTCCTTTGGCTGCGATGACAGCCTGAACTCTTTTCGGCATGGAATCTATTAATTTTTGACAGTTTTCCTTTGTTTTCTCGTCCCGAAACCGCAACTGAATTACTGCTTCTATCAATTTTGTGTTCGTTGTACAGTACATTTTATGTAACCTAGCCTTACAAATGGCCCACAGATTTTCAATTGGGTTTAAGTCTGGGGAATTTCCAGGCCAGTCGAGGAGAGTTATTCCTTTTTCCTTGGAATATTTGACCATAACTTTCGATTTGTGGCATGGAGCTGAGTCCTGTTGGAAAATTGCACCTCCGTTTAGCTCACATTTCTTTAGATCCTTTCCAGAATACTTATCCAGTATATTTCTGGCTATTCGTCATGCCTTCTATAGACACCAGCGATCCAGTCCCCATGTATAAAAAACATCCTCAAAACATCTTCCTTACAGGATGTTTGACAGTCTGATCGATATGAGCTGCAGTGAGTTTTTCATCTCCACTTTTCTCACGAATTTTGATCGCTGCCCCTGCATCAAAAAATGGGACTCATCTGAGATCAACACCTTTCTCCAATCTTCTTCTTTCCATCCGGCATATTTCCTAGCCCAAATAAGCTTCTGCTTCATCATTCATCATTGAGTGAGGAGTTGCTTCTTCCGCGTTCAAATGGCTTTTCTTCCAGACTCTAAAAGTCTCCTACGAACTGTCGAGTCATGCACTTTCACTCCAGCGTCGGCTAAGTCTTTTTGTAGTTCAAAATTAGTTTTTCTTGGGTTCAGCTTGCTATTTCTGCCCAAAAAAGTGACATCCCGGGGTGTCATCTTCCTCTTTCTCCCACATTTTCCCCCTCGTTTCACTTCAACTATTCCGGTATTCTTTTTTTGCTTTAGGATCTTGCTTAGTGCTCCTTGACTAACACCACATTCCTGAGCAATATCTCTCTGTATCATCGAAGTGTGCTCACTTAATGTCATAATCTTCTCACGTTTTCTGGGTGTGATATCCATATCGCGAACAACCGATAAAAGCACAATATAAATCAAATTTTGAACTTTGAAAGAGTATATGTGAACAAACTCTCTAAAACGCACTGAATAGCTGTGTAATGTGTTCCCAGTGATATAGGTTATGTTTTTTGTCATAAAACTACTGTCAGAACTGACCTAACGATGTTGCCACATGCAGGAAACTAAATAAATAGTCGTGATTCCATTAATTTGCACAATACTGTACATATCAGCGATGAAATCTCTTGTACGTTTTCGGCGCACGTCTAATGAAACGCTGACCGAACTTTTGCACTTTTATAATACATACAATTGCAATAAAAACTACAAAAGCCAATTGGAGAATTTTAGATTATAAAATGTACACTGTTCTACTAGTACAATATTAAAAATTATATGTCTTTGTCCTGTGAATACCTACAATTCATATTATTACAGAAGCCAGCGTATTATATTTACTTCAATGTAATAACAGTTCGTATTTATATAAAATGTGGAAGGCGGATAATACTGAGAAAATATTGCAAAAAGAAAGCGGAATTATTTACAAAAGAATACATATTTGAAACGATTCAGGAATGTAACGTATAACTTATCATTGAAATTTCATTTCATGTTTATGATATCTCATACTTCAGGAAGTTATAATTGCTGTTTGGCATCAAACGTAATAAACTTTGCAATTTTACAGAAGAAAGAGAGTATGCAGTGGGCGCCATTTAAGAAAATATGAATGAATACTTCCTGGAAAATATTTACCGCTCGTTTCGCGAAAAGTAATTTTTACGCTTGGGATGATTTTTAGAAATTAATATTGTTCCAAATTATGTATATTTGTCTCCAGTGCTCTTTGTGGTTCCGAATATCTCTTATTATTTCGAAATTTCTATTTTAGCTCAAGATGAAGTTTGGTAAATATCACCTTCTGAATTTTAATTTCTTTCTAAATAATGTATTTGTTCAAACTACATAAAAAATAATTGGCAAAGAAAAGTCTCCTAGATTGGAAGTTCCGATTCTAATTAAATCTTATTTGCCGCGCTAGTACACAAGGAATGTTAGATTTAGTGAGTAAACCGTATGAGAATAAATTCTAATGTGAATAATAGTTTGTTTACGACGAGTTTTGAATTATCAACTCGCTTCAGGCAAACTATAATATTATTATGGAAGTTATTTTCGGTGTGTGTATTTGTAACGTTTTGCGCTACAGCAATAAATGAAAAAAACATTGCTCCCAGTCTCTCGTCTACACGAACGAAAAAACAAAATACAACGTGTTTCAAAGTATTATTTTGTCCAAACTATCGATCGCTACGCCTCGGCACGGCTATTGGAGAAACGAACACATAGTGTAGTTTATTTAATATCCGCTAGATGTCAGTTGTCTTTTGTTTTTCTTGGTACTCGTCATATGTTTAAAATAGCTGCTTCGCAGTAGAAATCATTTTATGTTCTCGATTTTGCGAAGTGCAATTCCGTGATTACAGTGCAAAGACGTTTCAGGTTGGGCTACCAAGTTACAACTGCCTACAACGATTTGGCGTATTTTGAGACGTCGGTTGATTATAAAGGCGTATAAGTTCTAGTTGTTATAAGCTCTGCGTCCTGATGACAAACGGAAATGTGTGGCATTTTGTAATGAGATTCATGATGCTATTGCCAATGACAGCACTTTCGCACAACGCATCGTGTTCAGTGATGAAGCGATTTTCCATGTTAGTAGTCTGGTAAACAAAACACAATGTTTGAATTTAGGGTCTACAGAACCCACATGCAGCCATTGAACATGTACGCCTGAAACCAATGTGTTTTGTGCGATATCCCGATCATCTGTTTACGGCTCACTCTTCTTTGATGGAAACACGGTTCGCCAAGTGCGTGAATATCTGAATGAAACTTGACCCAACGATAGGATTGGTCGTCAAGGAGCTGGCGACTTAGTATGTCTCAGTAGGGCTGCACGAATGTCTTGCCCGGTCAAATTTCAATTGTTTGAACTGACCTGTGAGAGCTCGCATTGTCATGGTGGAGAATGATGTGTCGCTTTCGGTTTGTTCTGCTTATTTCTTCAAAAACTTTTGGCAAGCAAATAGTTGTGTACCATTCGGAATTGACCGTTCTACAACTCTCAGCACGGTTGCAACGTGAGCGGGTTTTCCGAGAAAACAGGGGACCATTTGATTTAATGTGTCAACTGCTGACTACTATCGGGCTCATACATATAGATCCAAGATTCATCACCTGTGACGGCTTTATAAATATCCTTTGAAGCACCGCCATTGTATTTTTTGTGCATTTCTTAACACTAATTGACGCGAGTCCTTTTTTGAGCGGTTGTCAAATTATGTGGTACACAACGTGAACATAGCTTCTTAACGGCTAAATGTTCATGCAGGATCTTATGTACGCTGGTGTTACTAATACCTAGACGTGCCTCGATCTCATTGTATGTCACATGACAGTCTTGCATTATCAATTCAGACAGTGTATTAATGTTTTCCAACACAACAACATTTGCGGGACGATCTTCACGAAATTCATCGTTTAAAGAACGCTGTCCTTTCTTGTTGAGATAATCCACGCCGAAAGTTATGGGAAATAATTGCACGAAAATGTTCGCGAGTTAATTCCGTTTTTTTGCTGACATAAAATTTTCAAGTTACTGTCAACACTAGAAACAGCGACCGGATAATAAAACTGTCGAGGTAAATATATTGTCAAAAATGACAAACTTTCCGATGCAATTATCAGATCGGAGGCAACACTATCAGTGTTGCCAGTTCCCAAAATATAAATGGCTACCCTTGTACAGATAGTTTTATTTGTTTTATAGTGTAACATATAACATTTAATATAATTTATGAAAAATATATTTAGGCAATTTATTAGAGCTAATATAGAATTTGAAATTATTCTATATTAAGCTGAAGCTAACGATGATCATACGTCCTAACCCTAAACGAGTAAATTTATTATTTATTTAATATAAAAAACACTTTGGTATGAAAGATCACGAACTACTTCATATGTATCTTCTTAGTTAGGAGCAAAAAGAAGGTCGATAAGATTCACGGTGAATATATTATTTACGGAAATTACAACAATTTCATGTTGGTACACGGATAATATGCAAACGTATTTCGTAGAAACTGGAACAGTTTGTAAAAGATGCCTTAGCATCGTCCTGAAGGACATTATTTCCAGAGCTCATTATGTGGGAACGTGCATTTAAACACCGAACTTGAAGAAAGTAATTGTATTGTCAAAATGACGTTCATTATTTTTTATGTGAAGTTCGAGTATAGGGCATATGTTAAGAATGGCACTGCCGGACGGAGCACGTTCGAGTCATCCAATTAGAGGAAAATCTGGTGGTAAGGTAAGACATGTGAAGCGTGGGTCGTTCTATCGTACAAGAAATTGCAATAAGGCAAAGAAACGTGTGTGTGGGTAGAATGATAACATTTTACTGTAGACATTCACGAATTAAGGTTAATTTAATTAGAACATGCAGATAAATGAGAAAAATGATAAAAATCTGTGAGCTCGCGCAGATGATTTTTCTCGCATCTTTCTAAAGTGTATACATAAACAAGTGCACTCTCTCTTTTTAATCGATAGATTTATTTCTCGATTTTGTACTCATATGGTACATTTCTATATTTCATAATTTCTTCTTTTTAATTGCATTAATGTATACAATTAACTTCTTTATTACAATCGGTTTTGTACAGTTAAAGAGAGCATATTTGTTTTAAGCGATAAAGGTCTTGTGTAAAATAAAAATTACATACTGTTACTTATTTACGCTTCTAATAAATGCTGAAGTAAATATATATGTGTAAATAAATTAGCTAAAACATTTGAAATGAAGCGATTTAAAGCTGAAGTTCAGTACGACTGTAATCGAAAAATAAGAAGTATTTTACAGCAGTAATTTTAAGAACGAGGGGATTAAAATATATGAATAAATAAAAATGAAGAAATTAAAACATGGAAACAATTTTATATTTTACATACACTTCTTCTCATTATTATTTGCCGACATGTAAAGGGTGTATTTTAAGAATAAATAAAATATAGATGGCGCACTGAATTTGTCTGGGCATGTGGGCAATTAAAAAATGTGATGTATGACATTTATAAAAATGGCTTCATACACGGTGCAACAACGCGTTCAAATTATTGAATTATTTTATGAAAATCAGGGTTCTGTGAAAAGAGTTTTTAGAAAATTAAGTGAATTTTATGGTGTACATACATAATCGTCCATTTGAAAGCACTATTGGTCGAATTATTAAAGAATTTCAAAAGACCGGTTCCGTGGAAGATCAAAAAAGTGAAAAATACAGTCGTAGTGGTCGTTCACAAGAAAATATTAGTTTGGGTCGTGAAAGTGTTGCTGAAAATCCTGAAATGTCCATTAGACGACGTTTACAACATTTTGGACTTAGTGGATCAACAACATAGCGTATTTTACATAAGGGTTCTGAAAGCATATAAGGTTCAAATAACACAGGTACTGAAACCATTAGATCATTTAAAACGTCGTTCATTTGTCAATTTCATCAATGAACGACCAGCTGATTTTTCTCAAAAAATAATGTTTTCCGATGAGGCACATTTTGAACTTGGTGGCTATGTTAATAAACACAATTGCTGTATCTGGGGTGAGGAAAATCCACGAATTATTCATGAGAAACCTATGCATCCTAAACGAGTTACTGTTTGGTGAGCATTATGGTTAGGTAGTGTAATTGGACCATACTGCTGTGAAAATATTGCTGTCAATGGTGATCGATATCGTCGGATGATAACCGAATTTTTGTGGCCTGAATTAATGAATATTAATCTAGAGCATATGTGGGTAACAACCGGGCCGTTGTAAGATTTGATCCGGCCCGCGAACCGTTGTCGTCTTATTTCATGTCTGATATCTATAGCTAAAAATTATTAACACTACTTTAAAATGCACTACATTTAAACGCGGCCTGCGAATGTATTTGCACATTAAAGTTCGGCCCACAACATGTCAAAGGTTGCCTATACCTGATCTAGAGGATATGTGGTTTCAACAGGATGGCGCACACCTCACTTTGCACGCAAATCAATTGATTGATTGAGAGAAAAATTTCCTAGACGTGTAATTTCAAGAAACGGTAATGTTAATTGGCCACCAAGATCATGTGATTTGACACCGTTAGACTATTTTCTTTGGGGTTATGTGAAAAGTCGGGTTTATAAAAACAATCGACAACCAATTCCTGCTTTGAAAGATGAAATTATTCGTGTCATTGGTGAGATAGAGCCTTAAAATGGCGTTGAAAATTTTAACAAAAGAGTGGACGTCTGTGGAGCTGCAAGAGGCAGATATATAAATATCATAACTGTTCAATTACTTAACTTCAATTACCAATAAAAAGTTTTTGAAAGTGAATGTAAATTAAGTGTTTTATTTATTCTTTAAAAAAACTGCGAAATCTGAAACACTCTAAAGAATTTATCGACATACATTCCATTTGTGTTTAATGAAACGGAAGCTGTTTGGTTGCGTAATAAGGAATATCTTTTACATCATTATTCTGATAATAAAACTTTGTCTTCATTAGCATTTATTGGGGCGAGATCGATGTCTACGCGAGGCTTCCTTGTATGTATTTAATAGTTTAACCATTATTAAACAATGCGGAACTTCATTGTTAAATAGAATTGTTCAAATTTTAAAAAGCAGCTCTTTTAGATTGATTCTTCTAATTGTCTATACTTTCTCTATAATAATTAATTCTTGGTTTGCTATTTTCGGGCGTTTAGTAATTTCATAATTTTTCAATCAGAAATAATAGAAGCGCGGTTTTTTCACGTTTCCTAGTTTCCTAAATTCTCGAGTGCTGCAAATTTTCTGTTATTATGATATGATAACTACAATTATTAAGTAATAAATGTTACTTTATTTTATTATTATTTCTAATTAATTAATAATGGCATTAGTAAAATCAATAATGGAGTGCCTGTATAAGTATTTGTAAAATCTTAAATTTAGTTTAGATTATTTGCTTCTTATCTAATTTTTGGGTAATAATTTATGTGTTTTTATTTAATAAATATTTAAAGAACTTAGGATTATTGGTAACGGTACAACTTTGGAATTATTGAAATTTGTAATTGTTTTTATAATACAGAATTGTTTTTTTTTTAATTTTTAATAATTGCGGCGCTATCTTGTGGCATCTATGGTTAATATTTGACGTCTCTCACTAAAAAGAAGTAGTAGTTTATGAATTGTGACCATACAAAGTTTGTAATCTTCCTTATGCTGTTAAGGTTAGAAAATGAAGATCGTTTGGCAATTGGATTCCGTTTTAACTAAGTAAAAATAGTACAGAAACATATGCGTTAAGTCGAGCAGGATTTTATTTGTCATGTATGTATATGCAGGTGTACGAATGGCTTTCACATTTTAAAAGAGATCGAATGCCCTTAGATGGTGATTTGAAACTGAACAGACTGAGGATAGTAGGAGAGCTAAATACTGGCATCAGAAGTGTTTACACGATTATGCATGAAACATTTCCTAACAGACGATAAGAAAGAACAGCATGTGAATAAACAATCCTGACAACAAAATTATTATCGAAGTAAATGGTGGTAGGTGCAATATGATCACACTACCAAATGATATAAGGTGGAGGGGATAGATCTCATCCAGACCAATAAAAACGAGAGCACCGAAACCACGAATTGAGATCATTGATTACATTTTTTAATATGCGTAGCATTATCCATTGGAAAATAATTCTCTCTGGTGTCAGTTAATATTGAGTACTACAATAACATCCTGACTCGTCTATTGAAGCGAATTAAAAGTGTTTCGGTATTCTACCAAAGGGGGCTGCTTTCTCTTGAACGAAATGTGCCGAGTCATACTCCTATCCTCGTATAAATATTTTTGGTCCCAAAACTTAAGCTTCTCCTCAAGGGAGGATGTTGAGGTGGTCCAACTGCAAATGACAACCGTCTTAAAATTGATTTCTGTAGATAGTCTTTCTCAGACTTTCCATAGATTTTATTAACGCTACCAATTGTATATAGAATATGAGTGGTGTATTGTATGACGACAACTTCATATGTCTAAGAGTGTTTTTAATATTAATCAAAATATTGCAATTAATTTTTGGTCTTTAAAAGTCGTTCATTAAGATCCAGATTTATCGCAGGAGACATAAATTTGAGCATAAAGTCGATCGGTGTTTTTTGAAATTCTGTTTTCTTTTGAAACTTTTCCTTCAATTCTTTGATACTAAAATATTTTATCTTGATTATTTTGTCAATGTTAAAAACCGTATCACTACGCGGTAGTATATTTGAATATCTACAACAATGTGGTATACCACGTGCTCCCAGTGTTGACGCACTAACAATAGTACGAGCCTGAAATTTTCATACAGAATGGTGATAAAAGTTAATCTGTTCAAATCAGTGATATAATCCTGTTCAAGAATGTATAACTATAGTATGCTCTTAATGGAAATTATAGTTACAAGCTAAATTAGTTAATTTGTTATTAAATATTATATTTATTAAAGAATCTTTGATAACCTTACAGTAAAAAACTCAGACTTAATTTATTACGGGCCTTTGCGATAAAGTGTGAATGCTTAGGGCACCGTATGGTACTATAGTAACCGTTAAATGTTTTAAATAAGTTCTGTGCCAGTTGGTGATGAATATATCCCTAGAAAATGAATTGAGCTAATTAGAAAGTGTAAGTTTCTTCACGACATCGCTCGCTCGTAGGTGGCTACTCGTATGATAGAATTTTGAAAGATGAGTAGTGTGTTTCGTACTCATCGTATAGTCCTAATATATTGTCCCGGTCTCTTCTATCTATAACCACCAACAAAAAGGAACGGCGGTTAGATGCTGTCAGGTTTTAGGTGCAATTTTGTGGAAGCATTCGAAAAGTGGTCACGGAAGTCACTTTAAAAGGATGACATACCATTATTGCACAACTGGTGGACTAACAGACCATATGTGGGCAACGACCGGCCCGCGGGCCGGATCCGGCCGTTAGTCATTGTCGTATTATTTCAAGTTTGATATCTATCGCTAAAAATTATGAACACTATTTTAAAATGCACTACTTTTCAACGCGGCCCGCGAACGTATTTGCCCATTAAAGTTTGGCTCACAACATGTTAAAGATTGCCCGTACCCTAATATAGACTATGATGGAAGTGTCGATGTTTAGATTAATAGATAAAATTTTGCTACTGATAGTTCTAGTTTTTATTGAAAAATTTATTGTAAAATAATTGCGCTCTTTCAATTATATATTGCAAACCAAATGTCGGGCTTTTGTAATTAATTGAAAAATAACAAGTATACTTTCTCATATAATATGAATTTCTAGAAAAAGAGGGTTATAATTAAACTGAGAATAGTATAGTAATATTACTAAAGTACTTTGCTTCTTGGCCATAGTTTCTAGAAATTGGTGGTAAGAATTTGTTGACGTAAATATAAGCACGAAGTTCTCAGACTGTTGTATATTATATAAATGTTTTCAAATCACATGATTAAATAACTATAGTTTAGTTGTGTTTGTAGGAAATATATTTTTAATGTATGTGAATTTCTTTATTTCTTTAGGAGAATTAGAAAAATACACTTAGCCATGATATAAACAACTAATTGTGTGTTGTCTTGAAACGTTCAATAGTCACTTTTTTACTCCAATTCATTCATAATTTGTGCATTATAAAGTGTTTCTCAATAAAAATTGTGTGTTATGAAACTTGAACATCGCAGTGGTATCAGATTTTTGACAAAGGAACTTAATTCTTCTAAAACTATTCACGAACGAATGATTGCTTTGTATGGGGCGAGACTTCGTTAGTTTGCCAAATGAAATATTGGTCAAAACAGTTTTAGTGGCGTCATGAATCCATCGAAGATGAGTCACCACCTTTTGGCAACATGCAGGATTTATACTTGTTGTATGCACGCTAAATGGGACTACAATAAAAGCATTTAGCTATGGTAATACGAGAACAAAATTGTGTAGTGCTATTGAGTAAAAAACATCAAGGTTTGCATTACAAAAAAGTTTATTTTCTTCATGACAATGTGCGAGTTTACAAGGCAGCCAAAGTCCAACTTATCCTCCACGAGTGTAGCTTCTTTGAACTGGACCAGCCTCCATATAGTTTGAATTAGGTCCGGTCAACCTCAGAGGATGTAAACGATAACCAATTGAACGAGGATATTGGTAGCTATTTTGAAGACCAATAGAAATAGTTTTTTCTAATGGCATGTAGGTGTAAATAAAAATTATTAATTAATAGTAATGGTTAATATTTTCCAACATCACAAAACAAAGGTAGAAAGTTTCTTGCTTGCATGTACGAACGAAATTTCAATTCAATTCGAGAAGAAAATACATTTGAGAGCTTTTGCAACCTTTAGCCTCAACTATACTCGGAAATAATTAGTATTAATTTTTTGCATACGTTTGCAATTTCAAATACTTATTCATGTTTTATAATTTTGAATCAAGTTTGTATTGCAATTTTTATAAGATGTAGGAACATTAGTTTTATGCGAATGAATGGGCGTTATTCTTTCGAAATTATGTATTAACCGTTGAACTAGACTATTAGGTCCATAAAATTTAGCAAATAAAATTACAAAAAATACTTAATATCATTTCGATGTTTCAAAAGGACCGTTAAATTGATTGAATAACCGTAACTGAGAGTACACTTTTTGTACAACAATAAAACTATTAAATTATCCATGTAACTCTGAACTAAATGGTCCATAAAGTCATTTAAACGAGATCAAGTCCTCGAACAAACAGAACACTAAAAATCTGAGAAATATGCTTTACTTCAGTCCGAGTCTGTTTCCTTTAAATGTTTTCGACGCTTATCTAAATCGTCTCATAAAGTGGTAAAGTTAATAAGAACTTTTATTTACAGGACTTTCGCAGTTGCAATAAAACCAAGGACATTTATTTGGAGTCGTAAGTGCCTTCAAGGTAGCAGCACGCGCTTATTACGTCAATTTGTCAACAATTGTCTTGTTTCAGTACAGCGCCTGCTTTGATTAAGATTTTCAACCACGCGTAAAATATTAGCTCGAAATGAAAAAATATATAAAAAAATTCGTCTCATTTACTTTCGCAAGAATGATATTTGTTATTTGGATTGCATTAAATATATATAAATATATATTAAATATTTTATGGAAACTATTTTCAGTAATTCTTTTTATTTGATAAATAATGAACGGATTAAGAAGTTATTAATTAAAATGTTAGTTCGATAGATGGTATTGATTCTAAGCTTATATAAGCCAGCATATTTTTGGATTAATCCAAAATTAAATGTATATTTTCTGTTGAGTTTCCTTAAAATAATAGAAAACTAGAATTTTTTAAAGTTTAGAATGGAAGAAACGTTCATTGTTATGTTATAATAAAAATACTTTGAAATTAAATTAGGGTTATATGCACAGTGCTCGGCTAATATACAATAATAGGAACTAAGCTGCTCATTTAGTGAAGTAGAGATACAATATACGTACGTAATACGTGTAGTATTTAAATAATAGGGTGGTTCAAGTGCAATATACATACATATGTACTTATAACGTTATACTTAGAAAGAAAGAAACAAAAGTTGGTAATTAAAATTATTGAAAACAATATTATAATTTCGTTTATTAATGATAGACATAAACTCAAATAAAGCTGGTAATACTGACAAAATGTGGAGAACATTTTATAGAAACTAAATACTTCAAAAAACATTCCGAGGAAAAAGGTATTCGAATGATAAGAAAAAGGTTTCCAATGAACGATGACAATATATCTACCTAAAATAATGAAATATGAAGTCAATTAATGCAATAAATTTTCAAATCTGTCACGATATTCAAATAAACAGTAACTTAACTTATCATAAAAAGTTTCTTGCGCATTTGCTAATATTTAAGGACTAAAACTTTGAAGACTGTGGTTACTTTTTTAAGATAAATGTTCCAAGTGATTTCGTCTGTTAGAATATTTATAAATTGACGACTTAAGGTGACCCCCAAAAAATCATTTGGCGCTAAATTGGGCGACCTAAGGGGCCAAGTAATAGTACTCCTGTTAGTTGCTAGTCGGTCCTCAAACATATTAATTAAATATTCTGTCACATCTTTAGTATTGTGAGTAAGGCAACCGTTTTGTTGAAACCAAATATTGTTAATATCTATTCTAGAGCTTGGAGTGAAGGTCGAATATCATTTTGCAGTAGATTTAAATATCTTTGAACATTTAAAGTATTTTCAATAAAAAAATATCTGATTACATAGCTACCTAACATTTAGATTAATTTCTTGAGCATATTGAGCACACATTACATTATTTTCACAGGATCAATAATAAGAAACAGATGAGTTATGACGACCATGCAAGAGAATGTTTCCGAACAGAATATTTTTGATAAAATTTTCATCATTATATCTTTGCATAGCACATTCGGAAAGCTTTTGATCTTTATACCTATCTTCCTATAAATTTATAGGAATGATTATTATTAAATTTTTAAAATTTTCGGCTTGTTTCGTTTGAAATATCGAATTCCGCAGCAAGCTTTTCAGATAATTTTGTTGATTGATTTTTCACAGCAACACAAATGAATACGTGTCTTTCCTCATTTGGTACTAGTAAAGTTATTTTGATAAAATTGCTATTGGTTTATAGTTAGAAACACAAGCGTTGTTGCCTTTTCTGAAAACTGTACCAATTCTAGCACGCTTCCACATCATCGGAAAAGTTTCAGTTTGAATTGCTAAATTTATAATTAATTTAATGCTTTAGCTAAAGCAAATCTTGCTTGATATAAAAAAAGTTAGGGATTAAAACATCTCCTTTTGAGGAAACTTAACCAATATATTGATTACCCATTCTCTAATGAACGGCAGCAATGTAAATGGTAAACGGCTAAAGTGTTGAGCATGTAGAGGAGAATTAATACTAGGAAGATGTATGGAAGAGAACTAGGCGAAAGCGTCGTCCACTATACTCTGAGGAGATTCGGGAAAGGTTTTAGTATAGAATAAGGTTTTAGGTATACTCGTTAGTTCGGCATGAATGTGCATGAATATATTGGAAAACTGTTTTCTGATTAGCTTTGATGGATTCCTCAGTTTGCTTAAGATAAACAGAATAACTAGCAGCAATATCGTATCTACAGATTATTCTTTTAAACCCATTCAGAAAGAAATGACTTTGTGTACGTTTCCATTTGCGTCGGTAGTAAGCTTTTAATTTTAAATTGGAAATTATATTAGCTGTGAACCATGCAGGATATCTAGATCTAGCTAGCAGAGGAGAATATTTCGGAACATGTCTATTTAAAATGTCATAGACAGCAAAATAAAAATTTTCCATTTCGCAATTAACACCAGTAAAATTTCTAAAAAAAAAAAAACAATCAGCATTCAAAAGATCATTACATAGATCATAGATGAGGTATATCCGCTTGATGGAAATTACATCGACTATTTTTGTTAGGAAAATGCAAACTGTTGCGTAAGAATTGTAGAAAACTCCAAAGATGTACATAAAGGCGGATGGTAAGTATCAATTTGAACAAGTGAGAAATTATGCGACGTTACTAGAGTGTCACAGGTAAGATTTGAAGTAACAAGATCGAGTAGTAGTTTCTCAACATTGACAATTGCATTAAATTGTTTAAGGTTAAGGAGACTGCATAAGCAATTGAATGAACAACAATTATTTCAAGACAAACATTATCCAAATACTTTGAAAAGTAAACAACAAATTGAACAAAATGTTACTTCTTATCAAGACACTGATGCATTTTATTTCTGACTATATAAGGCCAAAACTTTGAAGCTGATTCAAAGAACAAAAATCAAAGCTCTCATATGGTCATTGAGGTATTCCGGCCTAACACAATGGAAATATTTGTAGTGAATGGTTTACAAAAAAAAAACAAAAATAATAAACATGATTTGGAGGTATAGTATAAGTTAACTGTAGCAACAAATTTTGAGTTCTAGAAATACGTTTTTGTGAGAGTTAACTATTGTTTCAGTAAATGAGAATATTAATTTACTATAGATTAGCTCATATTAAGAAAATGCAGTCGAAATTAGATGAAACTAGTAGAAAAAGATACGAAGGTGCGCATTACTATTCGGAGCATTTTCTTCAAATAAATTCGGCGATAATGTAATTCTAAATTCTAAATATTGAAAATATTCTTCTCACTCGTAGTTACTTTAAACGTGAATTTTGAAAATCCTAACCTTGGGTATAGGAAATTATAGCAGAATACAATAATACTCTAATAATAATAATTCTACAAACATTGACAATTTGGTCTTCGTAGTGCATTGTAAATTCTACATCCTCGACCGTGTATATTTAATATTACGCACTGTTTAAAGCACAAACAAGCCTAACCGTATATTAATTTCAAAACGGCTTTAATTACTGATGTGGCCAATTACACCATTGCTCAGCTAATGTAATATTACGGAAAACGCGTTTTAATTAATTACAGGAATTTATCGAACGCGTGCTCATAATTACGTTAGCTGTAATAATTTTTGAAATTTATAGTTTTATTGATGTGTAGCACCATATGGTTGACTTCAACATGTCATTATCATGCTCATTAGTTGACACATTTGCATCATGTCTATATGTTTATAGACAAAAGTATTATTCATTAAGGTGAAACTGAAACGTTAAATCCCGGATTTTAATTAGAAAACTTGTATTCTAGTTTCGAACACTGTACGGATGCAAAATGTAATTTCAAATAACTAGTTTTAGTTTACGAGTATACTTGTTATACACATATGTATTTTTGCTTATCAAACTGATGTGTTCATATATACATTTTGTTTTGATATTTTGGATTAAATGTTATTCATATATGTTTTTATTGTTTGTCTATATGGCAAGAAAAATGGTTTATAGCTTTACTAAGTAAGACACTATAAAAATCTAAACCTGAGTGATCTAGAATGAAAGCAACAATTAATCTGTTATATGATTCTTTCAACATTAATATTTTTCAATAAAACCAGTTTGCGAAAAAAGTCGTAAAAATGTGATCGGTAATTCTTCGATATTACTAAGCGTAGAGCAACTATAGCTCTGGATAATTACAGTGCAGTAAATTTTGAATACACTAAGTGTATTTGCTCGAAGATCTATGACAATAATGATTTCTTTTCGGTTCGAGGGTGTCTAGGTTATTAGGGAACACTTTTGACGTTGCTGCATTGAAACTAAGTTTTGTGCCAATGCAGCCCTGAAGATATTCTTTGTGAGAGTGGAGGAAAAATCACCATGGGAAGTAGCAGTCCCAAGGACGTGTTTTCTTAAATAGAAAACATAGTATTCTACTCTAATAAACTCCAAATTAAGAGAATAATTCTCGTACTTATAAAATATCTAATGGTATATTCGTAGCGGAATTCGATAATTTTATATTAAAAGACAAGAACATTTTCTTTTCAAATAGAGTAACTGAGAAAAGAAAAGATGTTGACTTCAATATCTTGAAGAAACAGACGTTCATAACTGTTTTTAATTATCAAATAGTGATCAAAAATTAATGAAGATGATCAAAAAAAGTCCGAATTAACAAATGGTAAATAATAAATTAATTTCCTTTGGGCGTGGTTTTTCTTTCTTTAAAATTAGCTTCCTTACGATTATGTTTAAATTGGATTCAACTTTATTTTAATCTTGATCATAAAATTAAATATACCTTGATAAATAAATAAATAAATCATTTAATTGGACACCTTTTCGAGATAATCGGTTGCAATAAGATTTACTTCCAACCATATATTTTTGTATGTATTACCTTTTTTTACACCATTTTTTCTAAATAATGAAGTAATTAAACTCGAAAATGATATTCAAATATTGTATAAATTTCTACGTATTCATTGCTTAGAAGCCATCTTAAATTATCAAAACTTGATTTTGGACGCAGTGATATATATTGTATATTATATATTATTGATTAGTGTATTCATAGGGTATGTAAAAATGGCACTGACCTTACGGATTTGTCGTGAGTTTTCCGGAATGTTGTTGACTAATTCCTAAATTCCAGAAAATAGATTTTTTTTCATTGTAAACCGCCTTTACAGATTTTTTTTATTTTTCACGTTTAATATTCAATCCCAGTCTATTAAAAGACCATGGTTTTTGTTTATTGTACCACTTTTCGTTTCTCTGTTGTGTAATATATTCCAAAACTATGTAAACTTGTGCTTATGTATTTAATTGAACTGTGGCAAGTTGCACCAGCAGAAAAGCTATTTTAACGCTAAAATTTAATTACTTTTGGTAGTATGCCGGTATACTCTGTTAGTAAATAAAACTGTTAGATGATATGAAGAAGTTTTGATAGATAATGTTAGTGGTTAAAGACACATTGAGACTGTAACTCAGGAACTGACCGAGAAAGATACTTTCAATTCAAATTTCGATAAATCTGAAAACAAAAATTTTTAGCAAGTCAGTATATTCATAATCGGTTTTATGTTGGACTATTTATCTATGCGTCTACAATATCTTCAAATACCAGAATCGTTCGACATAAAATCATGCATGCACATTTTAGTTAAGATATTTAATAATTAAAGTTCAAACTTAGTTCGTCTAAACTCGTGCATACCTTCACGTCATAGTAGAAGTAGAAGTTTATCTATGCTTATATGTATGTCACACATATGACATGCCTTTTTATTCAAATATTCTTTAGCTGTCGACTTTTTGTTTGTTTATCAATATTGGTTACTATTCGTCTATTTATTTCAGCGCAGTCTTTACAATGCTTATCGTGGAGAAATTAAAAATAGAATTTTGCATATTGCCTAAAGAACTATACACAGTAATCACAAGCTGGGCACTATTTATACCTGGAAAATGCGATTCTATCAATAGGCTTGGGGTGATTAATGTTAAACTCTTAATTATTGCTATATTTATGGATAGGTCATCTCTAAAAGATAATGCCTGCGAACCCCTGATACGTGAAACTCGGTATCTAATACTTCACAGTATTTTAGTTTATGTTCGTACGTGACGCTATGTAGGGTTTATTCACGTTAAATAAGTGATTTATTTGTGATATAATTAGATGATATGAGTTGAGCATAAGACATCTGATGCAAAAAAAAAATTTATAGAAAAGACAAATTGCTAAAGTAGAAGAACTTTCACAGCGAATAATGCAAGAAAATGTTTCTGGCACATGGATGCTTGTTTTGTATCAGAAAAAGAATAACTACACAATAAAGGACTGGAAAGGTAAAATATAGTAAGGGCATAGATATTTACTAATTAATAAAAAGAACTTTGCTAATAATCTGGTGTGATTCTTGAACTTATAGAATGTGTTCAGTGACATATTCAAAGTAGAGGCGGTAACAGAAAGTGTTTAGTTTTCAAGATACAAAGCTTTGAACGATATAGTAAA
Organism: Dermolepida albohirtum; assembly: GCA_031893035.1. Taxonomy (NCBI): domain Eukaryota; kingdom Metazoa; phylum Arthropoda; class Insecta; order Coleoptera; family Scarabaeidae; genus Dermolepida; species Dermolepida albohirtum. Next base: position 298,464 of record JAVIWB010003023.1, on the reverse strand, counting down.
TATTGCGCGGTTAAAACATCGCTTGTCATAATCTAGTACTGCATGACACTGGAAGGACTCGGGGCTTTGTATTACTAGGAATTCACAATGGAATATAGACAATGCAAACATATGTCGGAGGATGTTCTGCTCCCATATTTAGACGAACTAAAGCCTAAAGAAGGTCGTTATACCTTTATATATGATTAGTGACCTTTGTTACAAGACAAAAGCTGTGACAAACTTTTTGGAATCAGTGAATTTGCCAGTGCTTCCAGTATATTTCCGGTACATTTTCTCGACCTAAATGCTATTGAAAATGTGTGGAGCGTATTGAAATCGGTAGTCTATTCAATGAAAAATAAGAACACTCTAGAATTGAAGGCTAATATCCATGAAGCAGGGTAAAATGGTCACATGGTGAAGGAGTTAACAAAAGCATATGTGGAAAATACTCCGAGCAAAAATAAGAGCAAATGGTGGAACTACGAAATATTAGTAATTTCTCCAACAACATTACTTTTATATTACCTACAGTAAATATTTTTTGTTAACCTTTTAGTTTTGTCACGCAAGGAAATTATATTTCTTGGTGGCACTAATATTTTGGCCAGGAACTGTATTGTAGCATATGTATGTCGTATATATGTACATATAATAATATAAATAACGATTTTCGTATAACTTTGCTTTCTTGTTTGCGGTAAGTTTTTAACAGTCATAAATAACTGTAAGGATACTTTCAGACATAAAACGCGTACATTATATCGTACACTTCGCTTTAATAGTGAGAAGCCTTTACTGTGTGCGGCTTAATGTATGTCGATTATTATACAAAGTAGAAAGGAGTGGTAAGTTAGTCTTTCATGGAAGAAAAATCGATACTTTCCCCAGTCGCGTGACACGGCTAATAATAAATGAATCCGAAAATGTAGGGGCTTTCTTCGTTAATCATGGAAACTAACTATGAATAAGCCAGACCGGCTTGAAATATAGGACAACTTTTGTGTGGCGAACATTCATACATTTAAAACGTATTCGGATACATGCGTATACAGCCATTCAATTAAAATCAACAAGTTCCAGTATATGTAACTTGGATATAGATACATATAATGTAGACAATAAGCTTATCTAAATAAAAGGAAAAAAGAAACAATAAAAAGTGTTTATATTTGTCTGTAAAATTCCACAGACATTGATTATCATTAAATTAAAGAGTATAAAATTTACGACCAGTAAATCTTTATAAAATTAGATAAACTACCATTGAGAGTTCTTATGTTTCTTTGAAAAAGTCGGTAACGTGAAATCAAAGGGAATGAAGCCTCAGCGTGTCTATATATTTTTCATCTGAACATCTAGCCTGGAAGTAATAATAACTTAAAACACTTCTACGCCATATGGTATTCAAAAATAAACTCGCTTGGCAAGATTGCACTTTCGATAATTGGTCTAAGCGTTTTATGCTGTTTTAATTTTAGTAGGCGTTGTCGTGATGTTTATAATTTACTACGCGTATATTATTAAAGACTAATTTTGTGTATGAAACGCGACAAAACAACACCTTTATGTGTTCCTCACTCCCTTACAAATTATCTTTCATTTACAGAGGAATGAAACAAACGAAATGAAAGAAGCTGGAACTTTTTAATTAAGATTTTAGTCTGCTTAAATAGGTTAAGTCTATGTATATTTTTACTGGTTTATTATGCGCTTGATTATACTTAGTTCATTATTCCGTTTCTTAAAATATTTTTTTATTGATCTCAAGTTAGAATTCATCTCATTTTCAGAGGCAGTTAATACATTTAAAAATAGAGCTACTTTGGAATTTAAAGTTCGTTCTGACGATAAATATTAATCAATTAGAAGTGGCCGATGAATAACTGGTACTGTGTTGCAAGTAAACTCTTCAGCTTGATGAACAGAGCAGGTGCTAAATAATTTGTTAATTATTTTTCGAAAAATAATTGAAAGTCTTTGTAGGATATCCTTGAATAAAATTGACGGTTTACATCGTTTGTATTTGAGGAGTGTTTCTGCAAAAGCAGTTAAATCCAACATAAGCCATTTCTCATAGAATGGCAATTTGTAATAACTTTGCAGGAACGTGTATTAAGGATTTGCAGTTACTTTCGTTTTGGTTGGTTCTATGTGATACAAGATGAAGTTAAAATATGATTACGAAATGAGAAAAATATCTTCTTCAGTTTCCCTGCTTTTCCAGTGGTATATCTTTCGCAGTGTTACTTATTAAATTTATTATCAGGTGACTTTTTCTTCTTGTTCCCAATTTTTACTAAATGCCTCTACTATAAAATATATCACATCCTTCATTTTCTTTTCAGGAGTTCCAACTTTAAACTTATAAAAATTATAAAAATGATTGATCTTTCTGTTTGGCTTCTTGTTTATACGAATATGTTTTAAGTCGCATAATTCCAATAAGTTTCGAATGCCTTCATGTAATAGATTTTCCAAAGTTGTTTAATTGTAGTAAATTGCGAATATAATTTTAAAGATTTTCCTTGAAAGTGATAGTGGGATGCCATAAACAATGTTCGATCTTACCGAACCCTCTCAGCACACCAAAAAACTGTTCTGTTTCTGCTTCTAACACATGGAGCGGAGCCTTAAATTTAAGCCTATAATATAGGGCATGAATGACGTGAGAATTTTTATATTTTCTTTCGCACCTCTTGCAAAATAACCATACTGTGATAATGTTTTCCAATTCAAGGAAGTTCAGGTGCGATAAAAGAACTGATTCTATTTCAATAGATCTTCAACTAGTTTGATCCTCTAATCATTCATAGAAATATGAGCGTCTTAAGTATATAACTACACAATAAAATATATAAAAACTCATTCGGTAGGCTTAGAATGCATCCGAAACAAGGGCGCGAGATAAAGATTGGACTAACTGCATGTCGAAGCAAAAATTTATAGAACTCTCGAATCTATCCTTCATCAAGTTTTAAAAACTTTGGCTTGTCTATTATGAATTCGAAATTCTATCATTATATTGGCTTTTGTCTTTTGTCCTCTTCCATCTTCATCATATTCTTCAATCGTGCAAGACGTTGCAGCAGTTAATCTGTGAAAACCCTGGTGTAAATATTTACCTGATTTTATCCATTTAGTGCATGTGCATATTTAAAGCGTTGCCTTTATTACCAGCTAAACCTCTTGCACTTCTTCGAAGAACACAAAATAATTGCTTATAAATTTATTGAAGTAAATGTTGAAGTATGTGATAGATTTGAAGTGTAATGCTAGATAATTATTAGAAAAATTAGAATTCCATGGTTGCTGATGGAAAATATCACTAAATGGGATACAGAAGTTAAAACGGTTAATTTGATGTGATCATTTTATAACTTAAGCTTCGGCATATTCAAGAATCTTAAGTTGAAGTCAGTACATCAGCTACAAGAAAAAGAAAGATTTCATTCGTAAAAGCAAAACAGGTGTATAAGGGAGAAATTGTGTATTTTTGGAATTGACTAGTTCAAAATATTCTTATTTGGTAAAAGGTAGTGGTAGCAAATGACAATCGTCAAATGCCGGGTATGTTCTACTGTTTAAACAATTTAATGTGAGTTAATGTTGCAAAGATTAATATTTGGGCTCGTTCCTCTTATTACCTTAGCGTTTCTACATCTTATATTTTAGATTCAGATTTTACCATGGGCGGAAACATTTACATAGATGCGACTTTTTATTGATGGATTTAAGATTATGAACTGGTCGTCGCAATAACCAGATTCGAATTTTGTTAAAATTTTTTTGTTGATATTAAATAAGCTGCTTCCACAGGAAAGTTATTGAAAGTTTCTCAACTCTAGTATGTTTAAGCCTGTGTCATTATGAATTTCTGTAGAACGAATTCAGAGCTTTATACTCACGCGATACAGAGAAATATTAGTCAATAAGGATATTAGAATAAAATATAAGGGTATATTCTCTTACGCTGCTAAGAATCGATTTATTTGTGATTCCAATAAACTACTGCCTAAATGTGTTTACCTTTAAACTATACACAACGGTGTGTAAAATTAAAATATATGAAAATATTATATGTGAAGTGCAGGCTTATACAGTCGTTTTCCATTGTAAAATTTTGTTGAGGATTTAGTTTTAAGCAGTCGATTTTTTGAAAATTTACAAAGAAGTCACCAGCATGACCAGAGGAATGCCAAGAATACACTTTCGACAAGGTTTAAAGAATATTCTTCAATAAAATATTCCTGTGAAATATACGTATTATATGTTTTTTATATTATTACAAATCTCACCTCTTCTCCTTTGTTGTTGTGGTATCGCATCCATTTACCGATTCTTGGTCTCCAATATTCTAAGACGTAAGCTTCGGCATATTCAACACCTTGTCCATTTCCAAAACGACCCTGTGTTCCGATTGAGGTAATCACATGTACTGTCTTCAAATCAATTTGGAGCCATTCTTCAGGTTCAGTAGTTGCTTGCTTTTGAGGACACCATGCTCCACCGTTGTTCTCAGTTCGAACTCTAGGAATAATGGAAAGTTTTACTAAACTTGGTTATTGAATAAATACAATCATTATAACTGTTTACTTTGTTCTGTCTATCTCTTGTTTTAATATATGAAACAAGTCAAGTCGTTCATTGATAACAACTATTCTGTAACACGTAAGAAATTGATATTACATTTTTTCAGAGTTCGATTTCCGATACTAGAGCCAACAGTGATTTTAATTAAAATAAATATCAATCTATTTTTAACCGTTGATTAATTAGCTACCTGATATTTATTCTATAAAGAAAACGTATTAACCATAGCTCCATTAAAGACCGTGTATTTTAAATCAGTGTAACAACTTTAAAAGAAGTGTAGTTAAAACGGAAGGTCGTGGGTTCGAATTACATTAGGGTAAGGCTAGTAAGTTATTTAATCAATTATTAAAGGTAAATTAAGATTCATATTAAGAAGGATTTCCAATAAAGATTAGAAATAGTACTACCAAATCTTTATTTATTAATTCTAGACAAAGATAATTTTATCACATTATTACTATATAATGTGATGAAATTATCTAGTCTGGTAGTTCAATAATCTTAAACTAACGGTACTGTCATTGTTGCACTTCTTCAAGATTGCATATAAATTATTAACAGCATCCAATTTTATTTGAAACCATCGTACTTTCTTTGCTTGTAGGTATAGATAGAAATTTCATGATACCACGGCTGCAGAGATGATATTACTGCTGCTTATTCTGTATATGTTAGGCAAACTAAAGAATCAAAGCTAAATGAAACTTTTCTTGATTCTCCTTAAAGTACAGTTGACACTCTCGCCACTAGGTTTTTTCACACATCCTACCAGCATGAATTCTCTTTACGTACTGAATGCTATAACGATGTACTTTTCACATTACTTAATTTCTGAAAAGGAGGTAATCAATATATTGGCTAAGATTCCTTAAAACAAGATTGCGGGTGAAGGTTTGATTCCTAGTTTTCTCTTACATACTACGAGATTTGATGTGGAGAAACAATTACCACTATTAATATAGCAATCCAAACCGTCATTTTTCTAACTTGTATTGAACCGACAGCAATTTTAACAAATTTCAATAATGTTTTCGAAAACATTTATCTATGTTTATACCTTAATATCAAATGGACTATTTTATCCTGTCAACAGGGATTTGTCCGTGAAAGATCTACTGTAATCGTATGTTAATTTATTAGTGAGCGATTTGATGCGCGTGGCCAAGTAGATGTCATTTCCATATACTGAATTTTGACATAATAAACCATGCCATTTCATTTGTTCAATTGTCAGGGTTTAGATTAAGTTCTTTCTTTCTTTTGCTTCATAGAACATATCAAATTGGATCTATTATGGATATAGGATATTTAAAAATTTCTCCGCTTGGGGTGCTGCAAGGGTCTTATCTCTTTATCTATAACTTATTGAAGCCTTTCTCGTGTTATTAGCCTATGCAGATGATGTAAACGTTTATTAATTTTTAATAATTTAATTAGTCTTGATACAATTACTCAGCGGTGTTGTGCATACAAACTTGTTAAACATTAAGATGTGCTACGCATTTCGTCCATCACGAAGGCTAGTCGTATTAAGTCAATATATTATATTGATGATTACTCTTTCATGAAAGTTTAATGTAAAAGATCTCAGTATTTTATTTGATTCTCGTCTAAATTTTGCTCTATATACAAGAGCAGATTAGTAATTAGTGAGAAAGAGGGCAGACGTTAATACAAATTCTTATTTGTTTTTCAACTTGGCTGTCAAGATTTGATCATTCCGTGTTATTTCAATAGAAAGTGAATTGTTTTCGGCTCGTGTCGAAACATGGTAAGAGTAGAGTTTCGATGAATGATTAAGTTCTTATTTTAAAAAAATAGAACACTTCAAGCATAAAACGATGCAGGGTTAACTTTGAACGTGGTCAGATCGTTATATTTGATGGAAAACGCCGTGGACACCTAAAAAACGTGTTTTTCAGAAAAAATAGTACATGATCTGATATTAGGTGCACGTCGAATAAGATTACACAAAGTAGTAGAATCTCTATACATTCATTTTATGAAATGTGTATGAAAACATTATGTGCAAGTATCGCATTTGTTGACTGTGGGCCATAAACACGAACGAGATCGCATTTTAGCCCTCAATTTAGCGAAGTGGAGACATGATTCGAAAGACATTTGGTGCCGAATAATAATGGTATGGTTTATGTAACTTGGAGGAAAGAGACTGTATAAACCGTACTTTCGGCTAGAAATGATGGCTACTACTTTTGGAACTATAGTGAGATTCGTCTTGTCAATTATCCTCAAAAAGGCAAAACGATAACAGGCAAATACCAGGCATCCTTTTTAGATCAACGTATACCTGAAAAGACTTGAAAATTGGATTAAATGTAATGACTTACAAGGAGAATATATTGGTCACAGTGCTGATTTGACCTTGGAAAATGGAAATGTCACCTGAGACTAGAAGCTTCTTGGCAGACAGTGCAGTATGAATCGGAGCGTTGTCCTGACAAAGAAACTATGACTTGTTTCATTCAGGTTGTCATCCTTTTACTTGTTCACGAAGTAGTCAGGACTTCAGTGGCGAAGTGTTGATTTACTTGAGCACTTAACATTTCTATGACGATATGCAGATGTAAGTAAGGTCCAGTACGACCGTAGGCCATAGCCCATTGGAAGAGCGCGCTAGCGCTGAGGGAATGTCGTGTAACACGGTTGTGTTCAATTTGACTATAATCCGCTTACAGTTTGTCTGCAGAACGGTGAGTCCGTTTTTTAATAGGCGCACCTCGTAAAAGTAGCAACTTTATTACTTGCATAGAATTTAGAGAAAATAATGTTTTGAGAGAATTCCTTGAAAATTTACAATAAAATGTAAACGATGCCTACAAAACCAGTGCTAAATAATCACGAAAAATCGACTGATACGTCTATGTTAAGTAGAACTATTTTGACAGTGAAATGTAAAAATGCAGGGTAGTAAATGGAAAAACCGAATTCTCCAAAACATAGCTAGGCATCATAACCAAGAAGAATTGGTAAATTCATTGCATGTTTGTTGCTTTTAAGCGTATAAACGGTGAATTTTTTAAATAGCTTACATTTAACATTATTTTACTGCAATTTATATACATCGGTTTGTTTATACTTGTTTAATCGTTTTAATAAATCCCGTGCGTAGTGGAGATCTCATTTTAATAAATTCAGGAAACGTTTCTATAAATATACTTATTAAATTAAATTACGTAAATTACGTTAGAATGTTTGATAAATAAATACGATTATGTCATTCTATTAAAGAAATTACGCAACCTGAACAGTTTTAAATTAGAGAAACTTAACAGATAAAGAGAAAAGAAATGTAAATTCTCGGTTATTGCTTGCTACAAAGTAAAATGTGTAAACAATTCTTTCTGTTGGAGAACAAGTAATAACTCAGCGGTAATGCTTTTTTAAACTATCGAACATTGTGTTTAAACTAATCAAATAAATAAACGCCGTGAGAAACTTCAACTCGCTTTACGATTTGTTGAATCCAACAAGAAATAAATACATACATACCTCAACGGATAATGTGGTCCGTACATAAAAGTTTCCTGTATTAATATTTTTATGTGGGCGGATGTTGAACAAATATTTATTAATTGAGTTCGTGATGGAAACTTAGTTATTATTACATTGGACATAGATTACAAAATTCGATGTTCTATTTAGTTTTGTTTACGGATGTTTCTCTATTTATGTCAGCCAATTCAAAACGACCAATTAGAAAATCTCAAAAGGATCCTGTTTTGTATCTGTGATATTTGATGTTTGTCTTAGAAGTTGTAAATGTCAAAAAGTTTTAAAACAAAAAATAAGTTAATTGGTTCGAATTTAATTTTATGTAAAACACCAGTTGAATTAGAAAAAAAAATATTTTTTTGGACATGCGTGGAAAAATTTGGGCACATTTGTTTATCTTTAGTCTTAATTTTAAAAAGTGTTTTTGTAAAAAAAAATCTATGTTTTGCTGTTGTTTTTTCTTTTACGGGAACTTTGAACTAGAAGCAAAAAATTAGATTTTGGAAAATGTGATAAATAGTCTCGTAACACAAAAGCATAAGCCTAAAATATCTTAAGAATGGAATCTTCTGAAAAAATTTAGTTATAAGCGATTGCTGCATTGGAGTCAGGTAATCTCTCACCACGCATGAATTTTTTAATTTGAAGTACTAAATGATAATCGTTGAGGACACTATCTTGATTCTATAGTGGATATGTAATCAGTTGTACTCCAGATTCATTTAAAAACAAATATGAGACAATTCCACGTAAGCCAGAGCTTGTGAGATCACTAAATAATTCTTCAAAGATTTAGTGAAGGTAGGCTTTTGTCGGCATTTATAGATTACCTAAAGCAAATAGTAATATTTTTTGTCACTAATACAGCGAATTTTTAAACATTCAAGTAGCCGACTGCTGTTTGATTGCCGATTGTACATTCAGGATTCTTTACACATAACTGCGTCAAAAGGCTTCTTTAAAAACATTTAACGCAGGTACGTTTCTAACATGAACCTACATCATCTGTAGATGCTTGTTTCTATACTTCAGTTAAGAAATGTGGGATCAACAGATTTGTCAGTTTTCCTACACACAGATGTTTGTGCAAAATATTATCTACCACAGATGATTCAATGCTTAATTCTTCTTGAATCTCTCTATGTGTTATATTCGAATTTTCCTTTTCTGTGGCAATAAAGTTTTCAGCCGGGACAACATGTGGACTAAGAACGTTGGACTTCAGATATTTGTCTAGAGTCACGGTTCCCTTGAGCAAGAATAACTAAACACTGTTTTCTCTTATATGGCGAGAAGGAGTTAGTAACAAAATTATGGAAGACTTTACAAACACGAAATACATACTGCCTCTTTTGTGGTCATGACAAATCGAAAAAAATTACGACCCAGTTGGGCATTCACCACAAACACAGGGGAAAGCAAATCAACCAGGTTTTGATTAATTTTCTAATGTACATTTTCTACGTTTAATATGACTATTGCCAGTAAAATTCTTAAATTTTGGAGACTTTAGTTGTATTATATATCTATTTAAAATCGTAGAAAACTTTAAATATATGCAGTAGTAAACAAATAAAATTGTTGTGTTGTAACACAAATTTTTTGTTTTGATCTAGTTCCATGGCCTACTAAAAATTTTCAGGAAATCGCTTAAAACATATAAAGGGTTTTCCAATAAGGACTTGACAACTTTTTTTCAAAATAAAATGCAGACCATTTGAGATATTTCAAAAACTTTATTAACGGTTTAAGGTAAAATCAAAACATTTTTGAATGGAACTCGACTTCGTTCATATGGCCACCGCGTTGGACCCAATTTTCGATGACTCGGCTACACAATTCGGCCGAAACGGCTGCTATTACGCGTTCAATGTTGGCTCTGAGCTCTTCCAACGTTGCCGGCTTGTTGGCATAGACTAATGACTTGCCGTAGCCCCAAAGAAAAAAGTCTAGAGCGGGAAATCGCACGAACGAAGCGGCCAATCGACTGGTCCATTTCTTGAGATAACACGCTCATCAAACTTACTCTTCAATAAATCGATTGTAACGTATGCTGTGTGGCTTGTGGCACCGTCCTGCTGAAACCACATGTTGTCCAAGTCCATATCTTCCAATTCGGGCCAAAAATAATCGGTAATCATGGCGCGATAACGATTACCATTCACAGTAACGTGACGATCATTATCGTCAACGAAAAAATATGGCCCTATGACGCCGCCGGCATGCAAACTGCACCAAACAGTTATTTTTTGTGGATGAAGTGGTGTTTCATGAAGTACATGTGGATTTTCACCCGACCAATAACGTATATTTTGCTTATTGACGAACCCATTGAACCAAAAATGAGCTTCGTCACTGAAAATGATTTTGCGATGAAATTGATCATCTTGGTGCATCTTTTCCAGAACCCAATCGGAGAACCTACGTCGCTTCAAATGGTCTATCGGCTTCAATTCTTGAGTCAGCTTGATCTTGTATGGGCGTAAACCAAGATCCTTACGCAAAATTCGCCATGAAGTGGTCTGGGCGATGCCCAACTCTTGAGAACGCCGTGGATTGACTGATTTGGATCATTTGCTACGGACGTTTCAACAGCAGCGATATTTTCGACACTTCGATCAAACCGTTGTCTCACTGGCACGGCAACATCACACAACGAATATGTAGACTCAAATTTTTACACTAAACTTGTTACTGCCTGTCTACTAGGGCGAGAATTATGACCGAAAATCGAAGTTAACGCTCTTAAAGTAGCGGTCACCGACTCCGAATTTCTGTAGTAAATTTTTATAATTTGCATTGTTCGTTCGTGTACTTTACCACGATGAAAATGTTAAGTTTACTGAATAAATTGACAGTGACAGTTCGATGATTAGTGAAAGGGTGCGTTCACAAATTGAATTAAAAGTTTTCAAGTCCCTATTGGAAAACCCTTTAGTAGTGGTTTTGAGACAATAAACGTTAAAATGCTGTTCAGGAAAGACTATAACTTCAAGGAACTCAACTTATTTAGAGAAGTTGTTGGTTGTTGTGCAAAAAACACATAGTTTATGTAGTTGAAGACGTTTCCCTTTGTTATGGATAGACAAACTATTCTAGAATTTATTTAGATATTTGTATGTGACCATTTATATTATTTTTGGGTATTTTGTATACAACTGGATTTAATAGAAAGTTTTATTTGGGATCCCAATACACAAAATATGCTCATCGCTAGATTTAGAATTTTTGATAATGGCTTCTACAAAATTGAACGAATGCTTGCAATTCTTTCCTAGATTAACAATTTCACAAAGCCATGAAATATTGTTTATCGAAAACTACGTGTTGTGGAAAGTGAAGTTATATTTCAGGAAGCATAGGTCTAGTGAATTATGCCAAAAGAAGTCTAATAAAATGACATGATATACTAATAGATGCTTATTCTTAAAAATTAACAAATGATACTAACATTAGCTATTCACTCTATCGATTTATCTACAAAACCTAACAGACTACATTAATTATTAACGTTTGAAAGTGCAATGGAATATATAAAAGCACAAGTTTCAAGTAAATATAGTTTATTACTTTGGAAAGGCAATTAAATAGAACAGAAGTTAAAAAATACTGAACAAATGAAACACACTTGTAGAGAGGTGATGAAAATATACATGTAGTCTAGATGTGGATATAAATATGTCAATTAGTGAAATTACTTCTTATAGATCAATATTATTACTATCTATATTATCAAAACTATTCGATAATTGTGACGAATCTAAAAGCAGGGCAGGGTGAAATGCAGTTAATATTAAAACATTAACATTGAATTGATGCGTCCTTCACTTCATGAAGATTTACATTCATATCTATTAATAATATAGATATAAATTGATAAAATGTTTAGTACTTTTTATAAATTTCTACTCAGCTTATATCATGCATCTCTAGAAGCTACTATGTGGCGAAATGGTTATTATGTACAATAATTAAAAAAATAAAAATAAGTTTCTTTATCAATCTGAGTGTTTATTATTAATAGATAATAATAGAACATCCATTTGTTTCTAGAATGAAACACTCGATAGTATATGAAGTTCACAAAATAGAAAAAACGGCATGAATATTGCAAACCTTAGTAGGGAATAATTATACTTTGATAATTAACATATATATTTGATAATACAGGAATATAACTAGTGACATATGTTTGAGAGAAAATGAAAAAGCTTTTTTTCTGCTTTTTTAAGTATAATGTGTTGATCTCTTCTATTTACACATTCATTGATGCTTTGTTTATACGGGTTTGGTACTAAGCATTAGTACTTGTTACTCGCACTAATATCAGTCTGTGTAAACAATTCAAGTTAGTAAAATTGCACTAGAATACCGTTCTATTTACAAAGCTCGAGTACGCACCCTCACTACAATTCAACCCTATTTGTGGCCATTCGTGATTATTGCCTTGCTTTTACCTGCATATATTATTTATTTTTTAAAGACAGATAAATGGAAGTTCCAAATAACTATAAAATTCATTCAAGAATTTAGAAATGATGAATGTCACATATAAATATAAACAAAATCCTTCACTCTTTCAGATATAGTGTCCAAAACTTTGGGGATGAAAAGAGGAGTAGTTGACTACGATAACTTTAATCATAACTAAAAATGACAAAGTCAATTCCAATTTTATTTTCGCTGATACAGCACCTCTCATCAGAAATTTGAATTGTTTAGGTAGGCGACATTCTCAAAAAACTCCTTATCTTTATCTATGTGTACTTTCAGAAGTTTAACTGAACTAAAATAAGTAATCTCTTCGAAGTAACCATTTTCTCGACCATGTTCGTTTCTCTTTCTTTTTAAATCGTTTGCAAGCTCTTCTATTATTGATTGTTAATACATTCGAATAACGTTTAAGTGAAAAATGCTTTAAGATATACCACGACAGTGATTTATTGTAAGGGCTAATTCGATACTTTCAACAATCACTTGCTAATCCATCTGAGCTCTTATGACAAGTATTTAGTGCGTAATAGGTTTGCGAGTAACGAATAACGTTTACTACCAAGATTGTGTAAACAAGGCATAAAATCGTGGCTGGATTTTAATCAATGTCAGTGTCTTCTTGTGGTATCGTATCCCTGGCAACCTATACTACACGTCGAAGTTTTCCAGGGTTCTTTATCCATAATATTCCATATGCATTCTATTAGTGAAGTATTGGGAAATATGGGAAATTTGGGAGCATGGTAAAGATTGATGTGATGAATGAAGTTTAGAGCAATTACTGCCATACTGGGACGAGCGTTTTCTTCCGGAATAATTGAATTCGAAGTAAGGGTGAACAGTAATATTCTCTATGGTTTTGATGTATGCCTCGCTCTATAAGTTCAGTATTTTAATGAAACATCAAATATAATCTCGATTCGTTATTAAAAGTAATTATACGTAATTAAGTATTTCATTGGAGCCCTTCTCTCCAACTTAGCAATTAGTGGTAAGAGAAGTCCACAAGATTTGGCCTCCGATAAGAAACTAAGCATTGGAATAGACCTCGTAGTTGAAAACTTATTTCGGAATGCCAAGAGTTTTGTTCTCCTTTAGGTTTCACTGTCTCTCTTTCGTTATTGGCTATCCGATATCTCATAACAGGTTTCTGTGTATACGGTTAGAAAATTCATTGAACGACAAGTCGGTTTCTCTGAGAAGTACTCAATTAATCATAATTTTCTACATTTTTGGGCTCTAAGCATAACAGTGGAATAAATTAGATCTTCATCTCTAATTAAAAAGTGTTTTTATCGTATATTGCTGTCAAGATGGGGTTCTGTCTATAATGTTACTTTTTAATGAGAGATGGAGGTATTTCTTATTTGACGTTATGTTGCTCTTCACACAAATATTAATATATTCTAATACACTACATATCTAGGTGTAAAGAACAGAGAAAAGAAAAATGAAATAACTAGTTATTTTAAAATTTATTCAGACAAGTAAATCGCAAAATTTAGAATGTGTGGAGACAATACCAATGAAAATAAGTTCTTTCTATAGCTTTGAAATCAAATTATAAAATAAAGTTTTTGCAAACATCAGCATCTGCAAACAATTAATTGGAAAAAAATGTAGAGATCAAATTAAAGGAGCAAATACTATCCACTTGATTTAGGTCATAGAACAAATCATATTAGGTCGTCAAGACCTGTTTAAATAAATTGAGATCAGACGTTGACCGAACTAAGGTTCATACGAGGAAGCGATTATATTCAAATGAACCAATAGTATAGTGTGGTGGCAGAACGAGAGTTAAAGAACGGATCACTCGGTACATGTATGGGTGTTTTATGGTTCTGGCGACATGTACGGAAGAAAATCTAATTAATATTCTCTGTCGCCCATAGAACATATCTGGGATATGATAAATGTGAAGGATTGGTATGCGTCAATCCTCCAATAAACTTACAACAGCTGGATGATATAAAATGCTTAGAATAAGTTTATAGAAAATCTTACTAAAAGTACGCCCGCGCGAGTAGCAGCATTTAATCGTTTATATGGAGCGACAACTTTATTAAATTTTCTTTATAAAGGCTATGAATTTTTCAATTAAAACTTAATCATTATTGTTTTCAACACAGTAAATACTTGTACAAAATTTGGTTTAAAGATATAAAGTGGCTCGTTCCTTCGTCATATAATATACTGCAATACACTGCAATATAAGATATATGCTACGTATGAATCGTTATAGTCGGAATATAAAGAATGTATGAGAATAACAATAAAATAGTATAGTTAAAAAGAAATATTAGTTTCTCTTTTTCTGAAAAATGCAAAGCAAAGTAACATTTCTACACAAATATTTTCTAGGTTATTTTATACAATGAATTCTTTCTTTAACATTGTAGTAACTTTTAAAGTTAAAGTTAAATAAACTAGTAGACAATAAAAACTCACATTGTAAGTAATTCCGGTAAATTATAGGTTGCATATTTTATACCAACTACTTTTTATGTAAAATTCTCAAGTTTTCAGTGGAGGAGATCGATGAATAATGGATAGGGACGCCCCGGGGACCATTCCTAAAGTACAAAGCTGAGGAAACTTCCAACACTTTTATAGCTCGCATTTTCCTTTCTTTAACGTGAAAAAGTAGAAATGTCGCAACAAATTCAAAGCCGTCCTACCATTTTAACAGCATCTAGGTAGATGCTTCCGCTTTTCATGTTGTAATCAAACACTTAGTGACCCAGATTTCAAATGCATACGGAATATGCGGAAAAATTGATAAAACCAGATGTTCAAACTTTTTAAATTAAAGTTAGAAATGTAAAGTGGGATCAAAATTGCGAAAAAAACTTCTTTATTACTTTTATTCATCGTGTTAATAAATTTTGACTGGAATAGGGGAAAAGAATTTTGAACTTTCTGGAAAATGCAATAACAGTTCTTAATACAACACTTTAAACGTATGATCGCCGCTTTCACTTTTTATGAAAATTATTTGCATTAATGTACACAAACTTTGGGTTTTGAGGAAGTTTAAATTGTAAATTACACTACGCGAAGTTTTTGCTCAGTTATTGAAATAATATGAAAATCAAGAAAGATAGTCCCGACAGTGCGAAAAGGACAATAGACGGCGACAACATCTAATGCTAAAATGAATTGAACTGAACTGAAAAGTTAACTAAATTAACTAAACTCAAAAATTCTAATTTTAACCTCTTTATAATTACATTGTATACGCAATGCGGAAATTTTTGAAAAAATTTATGATCTCTGTGTGGGACCCCAATTTTCGATCTCCAGGAATGTGTGTCCACCATTAAACCACGAAAACAGTTAATTTGAGTTCTTTTAATGTGCCATAAATTGAATTATAGAAACAGCTATTAAATGAAAACCTAAGATACGTTATTAATTGCATATAATTATGCGCTTTTACGATGCTAAATTGAAAAATATATTAATTGCACAATTAACTAATTATGCATTTCGCTTGTCATCATCAGCAGATAATTTCAAAGTGTCTGGTAAATTGAAAAATATCTAGATGTGCACATCTTCAATCAACCACAGGCTCCATCAAATTCAACTTTAGCTGCCTTATACTTTTATACTTTGTGTATGTAATACAGAAATTTTTGAAAAAAAATTATATGCAATTAATAACCTACCATGTGTTTCCATTTAACAACTGTTTCCAGAATGGCACATTAGAAGCATTCAGATTAACTGTCTCCGTGGTCTAATGGTGAGGGCACATATACAGAGAGAATCAGATCGTGGATTAGAGTCCCACGCGGAGAATAGAATTTTTTTAAAAAAATTCTACATTACATATACCCCATATAAAGCAGTCAAAATCAGAATTTTTGATGATATATTATTTTATATATTGTATGTTTCTGTATTGTACGAAGGACAATTTTAAAGCAAGAATAGTTCTGGTTTAGAAGTAACGTTTTCAAAAAAAAATTATTTGTATAGTAACTAGCAATTGCTGTTCGACTCGAGCCAATTTCCCGAACGAAGGACGATTTTCATAATGCTTTCGCCATAGAAGGCCACCTATCTATGTAATCAATCGTTAAACGTATCTTTACCGTCATAATTTATGTAAGTCCGTTCTCCGTCTGAAAACTCCTTCAATTTTGTAAAGAGGCGACAGTTAGAAGGCACTGTGAGATTGGTGATCGAGATATTCTTGCTTAACCTTCTTCAGCAGCGTTTGCGTTGTTACAACAGTGTGCAGGCGGGCATTTCAGTGAACTAAGCAAACCCAACTGATGAGTAAACTTTGCCGATAGTTTTGTATTACAAGCCGTAGTTTCTTTAATATTTCACAATTCCGATCAGCATTGATTGCTTCTCCACGAAGCCTTTCCTGTTTTAAAAGGCCGTGACCACCACTTTCAAAGTGAAAACCGCTTGCTTGAATTTTTGTGGTTTTGTTAGACTATGCGCGCGATACCATTCAAGAGACCGTCGCTTACTCTCTTGTGTATAATGCCAAATCCATGTCTCATCGCCTGTCATAACGTGTTCCAAGAATACCTCTCCTTCACTATTGTAACTCTCCAGAAAAAATAGGGATAAAGCCATGTTTTTCGTTTTGTGTTCCAGCATTAACAATCTTGGAATAAACCTGGCGCAAATCTTTGGACATTGTAAATGAATATTGGCAATGTCGTAGAAAACTGATCGAGTAACTCGTCGAAAAATTTTCTGCAGTTCGTCGATAGTGACGCGCCTTTTTTACCAAATATGCGCAAAATAGCTGCTTTCATTTCGTCCACGATTATTTGGAGGCCTGGAAGTTCTTCATCATGAATGTTTGTTTTTATACAATTAAATAAGCATCACTTTCGAACAGTTCCTTCATTCATCACATTATCCTCCTACCGTGGATTAGTAATGGAAGCAGATAATATTAAATTGGTGGAGAACGCTTTGCCCAGATAGGATGCGCAAAAGTGTAATTATTTAAAAAATGATCTTCGTACATACGAAATCTCATCACATAATTTCTAAATTTTAGCTTTATTAAATTATAATAAGTAAAAATTCTAATTAAAAAACTTTAATTTTTTCATCTTCTGTAGAAAAAGTTACTTAAAAAACATGCTTTTGCACTTTGTTTCTGATATATTTGATTAAACCGTTTGTACTAATCGAGCTGTATGTTCCTTAAATATTTCGAACTATGTGGTAATAACTATAGTTTCACTCCGCACTACAACACTTTAGAATGTACATTTTCTATATAAAATATTATATTTTCTAAGCAGTAACTAGTAACTGAAGAGGAACGCGTCAGTACCATATGCACATTTATTGGATTATCTTTACTTCTTGCGGCCTATTAGATACTCAGAATTCTTTTTGTATCACATGGCTATAAATTTTATTAGTAATAATTTCAAAAAATTTTTATTTACGTCTTATGCACTGATATTACAGTATTAAAAAATTTTTATTTACATCTTATGGACGACTACTTCACCAAAGATTTGATAAATTTCTATGTGATATGTACAATAATGTTGAAGTCATAAAAAATATATTTTATGTAAACACGTGATGTTACATATATGTTTTCTTTTTTAGGCCATTTTCTCAAAAGTTTAAAATAATATTAAAAGTTAAAACGTTAAATCTTAAGTGTCAATTATTATAAACATTATACTTTAACTGATATTTTATTTAGTGTTAGAAAATACTACTGTGGGCAAAAAATAGTAAGACTTTAATTTAAATTTCGCGCGAAAACCCATTCGTCGAAATATTTTTTTTCTAGGTGGTATGACTGTCAGTGACATCTGTGCCAAATGTCACATCAAAATAATCATTAGTGTTTAGTATACGTTTGTCTTTCTGAAGTACAAAAAGTGCATTTGGCGATTTTTACGAGTGAAATTATTCAACAAAGTTCCATTAAATTTTGTGTACGGAATCAAATTTCTGGTGCCGAAACGTTCAGAATGTTGCAAAAGGCCTTCGGTGATAATTGTTTGTCGCGAACAAGTGTTTTTGATTGGCACAAATTATTCAAAGAGGGTCGAGAACGCGTTGATGACGAACCACGTCCAGGACGGCTATCAACATCAACTGATGATCAACATGTCAATAGAATCAAGGAATTGGTGCTTGAGAATCGACGACTAACAGTTAGAAACCTTACTGGCATCGTTGAAATATCGGAAGGATTAGTGAAAACCATTTTGACAGATCATTTGGGCCTAAGAAAAGTGAAAGCACGATTTGTTCCAAAATCACTCAATTTTTTCGAAAAACAGCGCCGCGTTGACGTCTGTGAAACAATGCTTTCCGACTATCAAGACAAAATGAAAGGTATCATAACTGGAGATGAGACTTGGATCTACGCTTATGACCCGGAAACAGACGATCAATCGGCCGAATATCGTATCAAAGGTGAGCCGAAGCCCAAAAAACCACGGTAAAGCAAGTCAAAAATCAAGGTTACGTTGACAGTTTTCTGCGATTATCGAGGTGTGGTGCACTCTGAATTCCTTCCGACCGGCCAAACTGTCAACAAAGAATACTATTTGAGTGTTATGCGTCGTTTGCGCAGTGCTATTCGTAAAAAGAGGCCAGAATTATCTTGGTTTTTGCACCACGATAATGCACCGTCGCATACTGCATTAATTCTTCGTGAGTTTTTCGCCAAATTTTCAACCAATATCGTGCCGCAACCACCGGATTCGCCTGATTTAGCTCCGTGTGACTTCTGGCTATTCAGCAAACTCAAACGACCGCTGCGGGGAAACTATTTTGAGTAAATTGAAGACATTAAACGTGAATCGCTACGCGCATTGAAGGCTATTCCTGAAATTGACTTTAACAACTGTTTCGAGAATTGGAAGAAACGTTGGCACAAGTGTATTGGGGTCAGGGGGATTACTACTTTGAGGGGGACGAAATAGATTTGGAAGAATAAATTAGGAATTTAAAAATTATGAACTAAGTCTTACTATTTTTTGCCCACAGTAGTATAGGTTTTGAAGTTTTTCTTTAGAGTATATCTAAAAAAAATGTATTATAATTAAATCAAGATACATGTTACTTGTTTTGTTTGTATACGACAACTACAAAAAAAAATTTAATTTGCGTGGGAAGTTAAATAAAATTAATATATAAGAAATTCCGGTATCATTATTGTCTTATTAGTGTTGAAAAGAAAGAGTACATAACATATACGATATGAAGTATAAAGTAAATACAGTTTTTGTAGAATTCCCATAACGAACGCAAAGGTTGTAAATAGTAGAGGAAGAAAGTTCCTAAATGTGGTCATGAAATCGATTTAAGCTATCCATACAGTTCCTGTGGCAATAAAACTTGGTGTAGGCCACAGGCGGCATTACAAACTAGGCAAAGTACATAGAACCGCTTTATTGATCCATGAAGACAGGAGGGAAGGGTTTTAAATTCTCATAAACCTGACAGAATCCGCCGTGGAGAAGATTGAGTGGCGCAACAGACCCAGAGGGTGCTTTCAAATTTTCATATTCCGTCTGTTTGCTTCCAACGCCTTACGCCATCTGTCAATGTCAGAGATGAAACACGTTCTTTAGGTGGTTGGCCAATTCCATGAATTTCTTTCAGAAGCATTCAATTTAGAAACATGAAGGATTGGGCGGTTGCGTTCGTGGTCGCGGAACTCGCAGTCTTATTCGATTAGCATAAATTTAAACTTACCGGCCGTGTTGAGGACCGACGTTGCCGCTGTCAAACGAAGAACTCGCTGTTATATCTTCATCCTTTATGGCTCCATTTTCCATGCCCAGTGGCGCGATGCACTGAGCTGCAAAACAAAATGTGCACATTCAGAATTAGAGCGTACAACCGGTTATGAATATTGCCCTTTGTTTTTGTTTTTATATGCGATTTTAGTTTGTTCCGCGTTGTAATCTCAATTGGAAATTTCAAATAAACATTTTCATCTTTGCAATTTTAGAGTAATGAAAACTTATTACAGCGAACACTAATTTATAATAATTGCAATTGGGCAACGGCTCTAAGTTGGATTGTATTTTGATTTAGAGCAAATTGAAATATTTTTTAAATTCTTCTTTTACTCTATTATTTATTCCATTACATTAAAGAGAACAGAATTATATGATAAAACGATTATAAAATATTTAATTAATCAAAAAAATGTTTTTTTTGTTAACTTGCGTTACCACATATTATTGCACTATAATAATTTTCTCTTGTCTATTCATCGATATAAGTAACTATTTAGTAGACTAATTGCTTTGTGTGTTAGAAAAATGGAATCGTTTTGATTATGAAAATATTTTTTAAGTTAATTAAGAACCTACAGTCTGTCCCAAATAAGGATAAACATACATGCTACACTATGTAAATAAAAATTTAATTTTATCATGAGTATTCGTATATTATTAAACTTATATTAAAATACTTTCTAGAATCCGAAAAAAAAAGGTACCGAAGTGTAATAATAGCACATAATAGTTATAGATTTAATGTTACCTGGTTTAGATAGAAAAACTTAATAGCATTTAAACAAGTACTATGTAACGAGATGTAATACCTATTTTTGTCTTCTGTTCATTAAGCAAGCGCAACTTGTAATCTTTTTCAACAATTTCCATCATAAAACATAGAAGTGAAGTGGAAATTGGTCAGAAACATATGTAATTGCAATTTTTCAAAAGGTGGGAACCGGAAGGAAGAGAAGGTAAGTATTGTCAAAAAAATTACTATCCAATTACTAATAATAGCACATAATAGTTATAGATTTAATGTTACCTGGTTTAGATAGAAAAAGTTAATAGCATTTACACAAGTTTAAGCTAAGGGTGATTATGTAAAGAGATGTAATACCCATTTTTGTCTTCTGTTCATTAAGCAAGCGCAACTTGTAATCTTTCTCAACAATTTTCATCATAAAACATAGAGGTGAAGCGGCAATTGGGAAATCCCTATTTGGTCAGAAACGTATGCAATTGCAATTTTTCAAGAGGTGGGAACCGAAAGGAAGAGAAGGTAAGTATTGTCAAAAAAATTACTATCCATAAGGCATAATTACTCGATGCTCCACGATCAAATTATTTAGGGCTACATAGCGTTCTTACAGCATTTCATGGAATAATATATCGGTAAATTAGAGATTTTCTTTGTTAGGTTAAACAAGGCAATCGCGTCATCGTAGTTTATGCAATTGTTGCTTAGATGACTACATCCATATGTGGAAGTTTTAAGGCGCGTGTAAATCAGTGTTTTAAATATTTCTATGTTAATCGCTGGTTTGTTAGGAAAGAAATTCTTCAGTGAGACACAGACTTGAGGAAGACCGTCTTGGATTTCGACGGGAAGATGACCAAAGGAACACTGCATAATGTGTATATAAGATCATTAGAATCCCGTCATTCAAGAAGCCGTGAATTATATCGTAGGAATGCAAGCTTGTGCTAGAAATTAAGAATAATCATTTACAAGAAATTAAGAATAAGTCTAGTCGATTGAAAGATTAGTCGTGTATTAAGAAACGGGGGGCAGCTATTGTCGAAGATCTACGCCTACTTTAGTTATGAAACATCTTAAAAAGAATGCTTACTAGTTAAAATATAACAATATATCTATTACTACTACACACATTATTACAGAATGCTATTTTAATTAATAGAATGCGTAATCTTTGAACTTTTCATAGATTGTGAACAATGACGAGCTAAAGTCAAAATGGTTATAGAAGGTGTTTAGCTCTATAAGACAAAACTACCTAGAAGACAATATAAATATACCGCAGGCACGAATTCCATACCACCTGGGTTTTTCTTGTGTGAATATACTCGCTGACGAAGTGTATCAGATTCTTGGTGGGCTTGTGTTGTAGATGCTGATTGGTCTTGAGGAGAACCTTGTGTTGTTCGAAGTTTTGACGAAATCTCTTTCGGCTTTTTTAGATATTCTTAAGCTTGTCGTTGCGATGCAAATGCTTTCTTTCGTTTCCGACGCTTCTATTGACGACCAGTCCATGGCTACAGGTGAGTCTGACTCTATAGTCATATTGTTTCTTACTGTGGGACATTCTAGTAATACTGCTTCTACGTCACTCTGTTAACTTGTTTACTTATTATCTGCATGTGTAGAAGTCGTTGGGCATCGTCTTGTTTATTCATATTATTTAGTCTCTTATATATTTTGATAGCTTCCTGTATGATTTAAGTCTTGAAATTTTCACTTGTTCAGCTTCGGTGTTGCTGAAGGCTATGAAGAATTCAATATGATATATGTTAGACGGAAACATAACTTTCTAAATACATGTTTTTAATTTTTTTAGGATGTGGATGTTGATAAATGTTCAGATCGATCAAATGAAATGATCACAGAAAAGAAAGTGTTAGGAAAGTGCGTGATTTTAGCAAATAGGTACTGCAAAAACATCATTAGAGGAGCAAACGAATACTACTAAAAATTGATTGTAAGTAGTGGATGAAACGTGTGGTGTCTTTAATACACACAAACTAAACACAAAAGTGCTAAATGGCGGTCAGCAAATAAAGGTAAATCTAAATAAAAAAATTATTTTTCGACTAATAATAATAATTATTGTTAATAGTATTTATTCGCCTAACAGAATCCATACCAAACTTATTTGACACTTCCTGAAAATTGAAGCACTGAGCAGGATACATGCTGGTGTACTTGGAATAGAGATATTTTAGAAATTTTCTCTGAACTAACTCCAAGTATTACATATGCACATACAAGAGATCAAATCAATTTTAGAAGTAGTTAACAATGGTTTCGATATGAGTAGGCAAGGTCAATTTAGAATCGACAGTAGGCACAAAAAGTGTACCAAGGCAGCTATATAATAGATATTATCACGAAAGAATAGTAGTTAAAAACCTCCCATACAAAAACAATATGAAGAAGCGGTTGAACTGGACGCGAGCATTGAAATATTGTCCATTCGTATTTTGGCATACTGTTGTTTTTACAGAAGCGATTTAATTCAAGTAATTCAGTTCATAAAGACAGTAGTGGGTGTGGTGAGGGCCAGACATATGTAATTATCATATGCTGTAGTTAACTGTCAAATTTGGCGGATATTACATAATTACGTTCAATTATTGGAAAAATATTTATTGCCTTTCAACTAGTAAAATTTTAGATTTCCAGCAGAATGTATTAAGAGAGCTTAATAATCCCTGTCATTTTGCGAATATATCGGTAAAGGAGAAAATAGTATATAATGTTTCCTGGGAGAGCAAAAGTCCAGGCATAAGCCATATAGAATATATTGTATTATTTGGTCGGAGAACAGTGAACAACAAGTGCTAAAAATCGATAAAGTCTCCAAAAGTATGGTGGCATATGGAAATTACTTAAAATTGTGTCGAAATATTAGAAATAAGTGTGCGTTTTCTATATTAATTAGAATTTAACTTTTGTATAATATAATTGTATCTATAAAATTAAAGTATCCAAATTCTTATATCTATGCAATATATGTATGTATGTTCACAGGCGGAATAGCTACAGAAGAACACTTGTGATAGAAGTAACTCGGGTAAATGTAATAAAACAATATTTCAAAGTGCAAATCCGCATTTTTCTTTCCTGACCGTTTCTCTTTGTATAAAATGTAAATTTGATTTGCAACGTAAATTTCCAAGATTGCTAGATGGCCTTTTTAGGTTTGCATAAAATATAGCCGACCTTTAGAAATGCTGTGTTAAAATTCTACATTTACACATTTATAAAGTGAACTAGAAATACATTCCAGAGATTTCGCTGTATTTTTTTGCCACTATATTGGAGATATGCTTACTATTAAAATATATTTTAACACTTCTCGCATATTTTGGAAGAAAATTATAAATAAATATTAAAGTATTAAAGTTAGAAATATCAAGTTGATGCATAAGTCCGTAGCGTTTTTAGGCAAAATTTAATAATTTTTTAAAAAATAGAAACATGGACTCATCAAAGACATATTCTCCTCTATTATTTACCATTATTTCCCATCGATTTTTCGATTCCACGCGATAGGAAATCCTGTGGTTCGAAAGTAAAGAATTGAACGTCAATTTTGAAGCGCTACATCATTATTAACAGAGATTCTTTGAAGATTATTTGATGGAGAGCGAAAGAGATGGAAATCTGAGGAGTCAGATCAGGATAATAAGGCGGATGTGGAATGACCTCCCAGTCGGGATCTTGAATACCCGTTTTTGAAATGTTAGTAGTATAAGGGCCAAAGCTAATATGGTGCAAAATTAATATATTATTTCTGCAGTATTTTTTCTCGAATTGCTGCCCCAAGCCAACAGACTGGTTGACATTAAGTCTCAGCGGTGATGGTTATATTTCTCGAAAGAAATTCATAGTAGACGATACTTTTTTTGTTCCACAAAATACACATCAGTTTATGCCGATGAGCTCGGGGAGAATTTTCATAGATCTAAGCCATTCTTTTCTGTTCTTGATGTTAACATGAAGTTAACGGTCAATATCGATATTGAATTAGCAGAAAAACACAAATGTTAACACGCTGATTTTTGTTATTTCACTTAAAACATACGACCAATAAACGACCAGTTTTTGAACTTTTTCTATAGAATGTAGATGTTGTTTCTAGTAGATTGGTTTCGAACTATTAAAATGGTTTATTTCCGTTAATTGACGTGAATTATCATGAATTAATGTCTCCAAATGATCTTCAGCGTTTCTATCAAGATGTCTCGTTTTAGATCGAAAAAACCATCTATCTGCTCTACCCTACCCAATTACGTTTTCTTCGTAAATAGCACAAATGGCTTTAGTCGCCTTCGATGCGTTAATTACTCTATTGAACACGAACAAAGGGTTATATCGGAAATACTCGTTTTTCTTCTTGACATGCCGTTAAAAGTAAAAAAGAGAGTAAAACAATTGTTGTTCAAATTCACAACTTCGAAAATTATTTAATTAAACAATAATAGGATATTAAAATAACTTGAAATATTAGCTTGTCACTTTATGAAAATTTTAAATTAATAATATGACCAATCAAAATAAATTATTTTAATGCGAATGTCAGAACATCTTACGGTTTTATTGTTTGATATTTGCTATTAACTTTGTGCGTGCCCACAAAGAACGATGGTTATTTGTTTGTTATTGACAAGAGCCTATTGTATATAAATAAGAAGACAGGCCTCGTTACTGCAGTGATGTATTATAAATTGAGCGTTATCGTAAAGCAATCGTAAAAAGAGAATACTGGTTTTGATATAATTTATAAAATAAATCACAAAAGACCATATCTTAGTCTTTTACAAAAGTTTTTAGTGACACATACATATATTTCTGTTGCAAAGTTGTGAATGTGAATAAAATTAGTAATTTCATGACTGCAGCTAGTTGAAGATTAATAGGAATCCTTTTTTTAAGTTGTTTACTGTATGTATAGATGCTATAGTCGCTGACATAATAACTCCATTCATGTAATTACTATGTACGGATGGTCGTAAGGCAAGCTGAGCATCATTTTTAATATGAGATGAATTGGAAAGGATTAATTAATTAAAAGAGGGTCTGACATAAGTTATACTCAATTAGTCTTCTAGTTAATTTTCAAAGTGTTATTTAAATTGTAAAGCTATTATTGTAAAACTTCTATTACGAAAATTTTTTAAGTCATCGCAGAGTGTAATGTATACGCACAATGGAAATGTTTCAAGTTAATTAAATGTTAATAAAAATAGATAACAACATAATGCAACATATGCCATTCTAACAGACTTTTCGTTCTTATCTAGTAGATCTATTGGAAATCCAGGCGGCCGCCTGTTTTCTAAGGAAATATGTTACCTCTCTTTGAGCTAGGGAGGACTTTCACCTTTCCCGTAGTTTATTTTCAGGCCATTTCTCAATAGCGATTTTGACGCTTCTCTTTGCAATACCGCACGAAGCCTCCACTCGTATAAAAACTCTAGGCGGGCTTATCGAGTATGTTTGTTTTCTTTTCCATTAGCTCTGCATTATTTACCATTTTGGACTACCAAACTCATTCAGAGTACACACAATTCCATACCAACTAAAGAGCACTGGTTGTTGGGAAAAATGACCACCGTGTAACTTGTACTATCCTATTAATTAATTTCTTAAACACAGTGACGTAATAATAATTTCCGCTTATAATACTATAGAATATAATACTAATAATATATTGAGTACGTAAATCATGGCTGCGACTCTTTTTTATATTTTAGAGTCATTTTCAATGTTATGAGAAATTATTCGAAAACCAGGTATAATTAAAATGTATACTTCCGGCTACATAGAAATTCACAAGTGTGTATCAGAGAGATTTTCTCTGTAAACATGCTCCCAATTTCATATAGTTGATTTTATAGTTTTTGAAAAAGTTAAATTTCTGAACCATAGCGTCACTTGGTTTCCCCATAATGGAATTAACTTATAATTAGTCTGGATAGTGGAGTTGTCTTATAGGAGATTGACCTTGCATTAGCTTGCAAGTTACTGATGTTGGGCGAACTCTAGAGGATCTACTGAAATCAAATTCACAATGAATATCGAAATCTTACCTACTGAAATAGTTAAAGACGTTTTGGGCGGAATTGCTATTTGAAACATTACATAATGACTTTATTTGGGTCATTGAATACTACTTAACAGAGAATATCAAATAGTTAAAGGAAAAATTTGCAGCAGGTAAACTGGGATTGATACTAAAGAATTGTGATATTCTTATTAATTTGAAAAAAGAAGTTTTCGTCACTTGCATAATTCCTGTAATTACATACAGTATAAAAACGATTTTTTTACTCTCAAACATGGAAAATAAGCTTTAGAGGCTATATAACAAGCAAAGAAATAGAATAAAATCGCGTCAGATGGGCTAGACATGTGGTTCTGTGAGGTAGTAAATAAACGCAACGCCAGAAGATGAAAATAGCATTGGATAAATGACGTAAAAGAGAACGAGAAATAAATGGTATCAATAGACAAGAAGTGGATTACAGACTATTACTAAAGAATAGAAGAAGAATGTAATATACAAAATACATTTTTATTGGCTTTATATCTAAATTATGTCATCCACATTACAATATTACTTCTTAATTCAGGAAACTACTGAAGATACAGTTACGTACTAATCACTCGTTCTATTCTATTATCTAATGTATTTTTAGTAGTCCAATGAATATTGTATTAAGAATATTATTCAGCAGAGTTTATATGTATACGTACTTATACATTGTGTATTATGAATTATCTGATTTGCATTTTGCTTGCGTAACATGGTAATTATGAATATTGTCCTTATTATTTTTCTTGACTATTGGTCAGGATATACTATAATAGTTAATAAGAAGAAACAAGTGAGAAAATGGAATAGTATTTATTTATACAGAAAACTGAAGCATAATGCAAATGTACGTATGTGTAAGCTTTAAATTTAAATCTAGTAGCTTGTGTATAGTTTCTAGAAACGTTCTCTTACATTGAAAAGATGCACACAGTAGCTAACAAAAAATGTATGCACAGTAACTGCTTCCTTGCAAACTCTTTTACGTGTTGTTATGAGAATATTACTTTTTATAAATATTTAAATTAAATAAGTAACGCTTTTGAATGATTAAGATTATTTTGGAATATTGTTTTTGAAATGACAAGCAAAAAGAATATTTCGTTCACGCTCATATTTTTTTAACTTTGGTTAGGCGTTATTCAATTATAATATTTTAATATTGTTCAGAAAAAAAGAAAAATGCACTTAATTCATGATGAACTCTAAAAAAGAATTAATGGCATGGTTTCCTAAAACAACTTTCCCACTGAGAGTAATTACAAATTATTACTTTTTTGTTATAATTAGATTTGGGGTATTTTTCTCTTGGGGAAGGATCATAACAAGGCGAGTGTACGAACAAACGGTCGATTTGCGATGCATGCGGTATTTATATCACTTATGCTGTGTTTTATAAATAATAAACTTAAATTATTTACAGTTGTTGTTGCGTAGTGCAAAATGAATAAGACTGACAAAATGTTTGCAGCATAACGCAAGTTTCCACATTTGTCTCGGAGAGTAACGTACGTCGTGTTGAAAAGATGTTCTTACATTTAGAAAACGACCGTTCGACATCTACAGATGTAATACATGCATAATTAAAATAATCTTTAGAAATAGATTGGGGATCTATACACGTACCATTACGAATTTGTTTTAATCTGGTAAAATTGAAATCTTTGTTTATAACACTCTCGAACTTCTTTACAACGCACATATCTTTATGTCACTTATATCACATAGCAGAGAGTGTACACCGGTCAAAATTTGCATTGAATCCACTAGCGATAATCTAGTGTTGTGAAATTTTTCTATGGAGTCAAATAGATCTTTATTTTATAATTGTCGTAAATTTATATTGAATCGGTTTCAACGGAAGTATTCTTGAATCTGTTCTGGAGCTCCTTAATTGCTACAGCTTCGATAGGTTTGAATAGTAGAACCACAGATTTTATTTGCTGGAAATTCGTGGAATAATAGAACGCTGCTTTCAACCATGTTCCTCGATGTGCGAGAATTAGCTCTGGTGGCCCAGGAATACTGAGACACTGTCTGTCGAATTCTCGAGTTCGTTTGAGAGATTTCGAAAACACTCTTTTGGTATTTAAAATTAATGCATCTACCTCTTGATAACATTGTCCATTACTTTGTGCTACAAGGTGTAAAGTATGAACTTTACACGTTACATGTAAAAGTTTCTCACTCTTGTCTCTAAAGGAATGGTCGATACTACACATTTTTGCTGCACCATCGCTCACAAATATTAAGAGTTAGTAGTCAGTTGGAAGTTGAAGTTTTTTTAACGTATGCAGCACTACTTTCACAATTGATTCGTCAGTGGACTTTTCTAATATTTTGCTTGCTAACACAATGGAAAGTATCGCTTTAACAGGATCTAGAACACCCACTATAATATCTAAAGTACAATGTTTTTTTCGATCTTTCATTTCGTCGACTCATAACCAAAGCTGTTTATCTTTTACTAGAGTTTCGATCATGTTTTCAAAGTTGTTAGGCACAGTTTGCATATGGTTCTGTAACGCTCTCCGCGATGGTAGCATTTAGTTTAGATTGTATTTATTTCAGAAGTCATGAAACGGTTGCTTATCGAGTAGATGAAGTCTCGAATCATAGACGATTATCATGAAGAGTAAATCAAACACAAATTGCATTTTTGATGGCACGTTGTTTTTCTTATTTTGATGTTGTATGTACATTCTTTATATTATCTTTACAGTCGTGTTTGTCTCAACACATCAACAGTTTATTGCAAACTTTACAGTATATCTTAGCATCATTATAAGATCAATCGGAAAATTCCAGAATAAACTTTCGCGCTGCATCTACCAATGGTCTCGTTTTTCCCTTATATATGTCCGTCATAGTTTTTAATTATACGCCTTATATAAAGATCCGTTCGATACTGACTTATAATTCTACACTTCATCTATTTTATTACATTACACTGGCGAGGGCGCTGCGTACTCAGTACGAACCTGGTCCGTGGGAGGACGTCCCAACTCTAATTTTAATAATTGATTTATCTACAAATAAGTTACAGAAATGGATGGATTTTGGAAAAAATTGAAATGTATTTGATTTTTAATAGTCACCGAGTTCTTCTTTACATACAATTTATGTAGAAATAATCAATATCCACTTTTACTTTAACTTATATCAACATTTTATACAGTTTTTTAAAGCCAATGAATTATTTATAGTTTTTAGTGTTTCCGTTAATGTTCAGTCTGTGGAAAAAGTAATAATAATATTAATAATAACCCATGCCTATGCATCCTCTAAGATCTTACTGCCAATTATGGGGTTTTTGGCAGACCATGAGCTATTATTACGCCCGCGTTGGTGGTGCGACTTAAGGTCTTTGTCTGTCAACACTCGCTTAAACGAGAAAAACGACAAAAATCTTCCCGAACGGCAGACCATCGGACTTGAACCCGAAACCCCCGGTATGATAAGCCAGTGATTTACCACCGAGCTATTAGCTGGCTGCTCCCCCTATCATTCCCTGGTTTCGGTTAGATATCAATACTACCTTTTAAGGCAGAATCATACATTTTCGCTTTCAAATACGTAAGTTCGCTACATTAGTTGTGTTTACATATTTGAAAGCTAAGATGCATGGATTTGTCTTAGAAGATAGTATTGACAGTTGGCCATGACCAGAGCAAGATGCTACTCTTTACAGAATATCAAATATCAATTGACATCGGTCTTATGTTTGCTCTTGATGTATATAAAATACTTATAAAGTAATTGGAAACAAGTGAAGATTCATTATACGAGAAAATTCCATGGTTGCCTTTAATAGTATTTGAGTGTAATCATTTATTGCTGGTTTTGATTACTGTTTTTATATTTCCTTTCCAATTTCCTATCCTATTTCGCTGATATTATGAAATGATAATTATGTGCTGAAGATTGGTTCGTACAAACTATTGTCCGCTGTTGGGAATTTCTAAGTGTAACTTGGTACCTAGTCCTTTTAGATTTCTTCGATTAGTCAAGTATAAGCAGAGAGAATAAATCATCATTAGAACTAGGCAAATACATTTGTTTTGCAGCACATTATGCGAGAGAGATGATTTTGAAATTATGTTGTGTATACACTGGAAGGCGTTCCTTGCGCTTATGTGTAAGAGAATGAAGAAAGTCCCTATCATGTTATATTAACTAAGTGTATCTGTCTAGTATAGTACGTTACAAAATAATTTATACTATATGTCTCGCTCTAACATATTGCATCAACAATGGTTCCTGAAACGTTCGACGGTATGGTATATTGAATTTAGTGCCGTTCTACTCCGCATGTGGCCTTCTTCTATTTTGGAATACAAATTTTCCAGGAGAATACGCCAGGTAAGGACAAGCCTCCATTTTGCAGTGTTTCTGTTACACATTTTTACTTTAAATAAACTAAATGCATTCTGTTTATCGTCAGACACAATACAAATTGTCAGATCTTGATTTCATATCTTTTACTCACTGTCCCTTTTTGGAATATCGCAATGGTGAACAGCTTGGAAACTGAGAAGACATTATAGGAAACGACAGCAGAAGTCTATCGTAACTTGTAGACCTCTGCGGTCGTTTTCTAACACACAAGTTACAGAACTTGAACGGAAATTATCTATAGAAAACGTTTCAAAAAGTCTACAAATCGCATTCTTCTTTAAGTAGTAATTTAGATTAATTTATTTATTGCAAGTATAGTCATATTTTTTTCTACCCAAATCTGTTTTAATCTCATTTAGTTTCTTCATTAAAAAAGAAATCGAGAATATACCGTGAGGTCTATTGAATTTATTAGGGTGGGCTATGAATATTACAACTTAGTTGGGAAGTGACAATACAGTATCAATACAAATTATAATAATATTACTTTAACAAAGCATTGTGTGTCAATTATAAATTGAGTCGATCTCAGTATATAAACTGTTTTGTTTTGATTTGTTTATAAATTTTATTTACAAGCTTCATTGCAAAATTAATATTGTTAAAAAATAATCACAAAAGATGATAAATAATTTATTTACTAATGGTACATTCACACTTGAGTGAATCTATTTCGCAAAATCCAACCTCAATATAAACCGTTATTGTCTCTATGGGGTTAAAATCAGGATCTGTAACTAATCGCATTAGCATAGCTAACGTGTAAATTCGACTTTCTCTAACAATTGCCATTACAAATTCATTTCGATGACGTGGTGTCTTGTCGAAATGATAGATTACTAAAGTTGAACAAAAAACTTTCTGCTACGTGGCTCAATAAAGATTTTCCAATCTATTTTTGAACGATAACTTATTATTGATCAAACAATTACGGTGGCGTGTAAAATTTGCATGATGATGCTTAAGTTTCGAACTATAATTAATAATAGTACTGCGTACAGTTAAACTTCAGACACGACGGGAACTTTACATATAAAAGTATAATCAATTCGTGTATTGTATCCTATAGTTTCATTAAACATTAAAGAATTCGAGTAAAGGTCTATTTTGTTCAGTTTTACTATGAATAAAAATTGCTTTACCAGCTGTTATTGTGAATATTGAATTAATACTTTTTTATTATAATTGTTACAGATTTAAAAATGTACACATGTACACTCTTAATAGTAAGTATTTCTTTATTTAAGTATTACAAGCTAAAAATTTCATGTTATGCTAGGATTATATTACCGGAATATGAATTGATTATATACAAAGGGTACTAGGAAAGTTTTGCAATATGATGCAACAATGAATCGTAGGAAGCTGCTTGTTTCTGCATGTTGAGACATGTTCATACGTGCATAGTAGCCGCCGCGTCATGTCGATGGTGTCAGTTATTCATTAACAGTGAGAGTGTAAAGTAAATAAACTAAAGTACTAACTGTAAAGTGCTTGCGATGGTATCGTGGTCACAAATGAGATAAGGGCAGTTTTGCGTTATAATTTCGTGCGTGGTTTAAACATACACTAGAGCTTCGAAGAAATGACTCTTGTACTAGGTGATGTTTGTCCACATCGCACAATGATATTCAGGTGGTATAGAGAATTCCAAAAGGGAAATTTAACTGTGGAGGATGCTGAGAGGAGAGGCGGGGAAGGCACGAACGTCAGCTACGGAGGAAAACGTTACTACTGTGCGAAAAATGCGGCGAGGGCAGGCGAGTGACCTACTAACAGATTGTCCCTATCTGTGAAGAAGAAAAAAGCTGTATTTTTCAAATCGAGTGGAAATGTGGAACGCGTCGTTTTGGACGACAGTCACAGCTAAGTGGTATACTGAACAGTGGCTGCCTAAAGCCACTGAATCTATGAAGAACCTGCGGCCAAAGTCAAGAATGGACACCTGATTCCTCCATCACGATAATGCTCCAGCTCACCGCGCCAAAGCCTGCACCGAATATTTGACCACGACAGGATTGAAACTTCTTGAACACCCTCCCTACAGTCTAGATCTTACTCCCTGCGACTATGCACTGTTCCCACATGTGAAAATGAAGCTAAAAGGCAGACGGTTTTCCAGTGATGAGGACCTTCTGCGTGTTTGGGATAACGACTGTGCTTTACTCCCTAGTGAAACTTGGCAAAACTGGTTTAAAGATTGGTTTCGGAAGATGGAGAGATGTATTGAGTGTAGAGGAAATTACTTTGACAAAATTGAATGAACAAAGGTGTATTGCAAAACTTTCCTAGTAATTTCATTCCAGCAAAGCAAGAGTTTGGGTTCGGTGAATAAGAAGAAATCGGTTGGCGCTAAATCTGGTGCGTATGATTGTGAGGCACAAATTGAAAGTTTAGTTGATCATAATAGTTGTTAACAACTTAATTTGTGTGTGAAAAGGTGAGTTATAGTGATAAAAGGGAACTTTTTACGAGACATTCTAGGTCGTTTTTCTTTAATTTCTCTAGTAGAGTTGCATAATATATAATTATTCATTTCTAACCCCAAAAATCTTATACGTTGATGGAAACATTTTGGGTTTCTTTGAGGGAGGGCTAACACTAGGTGTACACTGTTGGGGTTGTTGTTTTGATTAAGAAATGTACTAGTGAAATCAGGTTTTAAAAGGACAACAAACAAAAGAGCAGCTTGGTTCTTATTAAGTAGCTTTAAATTATCACTTTTTGATCACTCTAATTTTACTTGTAAAATGTGGTGTACCGTTATTTACACTTGTGAAACATAGGCAATGACTAGAAAAGATGAAAAAACTGGAGGCAGGGGAAAAGAAAACTTTAATGAAAATTTATATAGATCAAAGTAGACGGCGAATTTATAAGATCAGGGAGATGGATT
Source organism: Dermolepida albohirtum (assembly GCA_031893035.1). Lineage (NCBI taxonomy): Eukaryota > Metazoa > Arthropoda > Insecta > Coleoptera > Scarabaeidae > Dermolepida > Dermolepida albohirtum. Next base: position 263,989 of record JAVIWB010003023.1, on the reverse strand, counting down.
AAAAAACTGTATGAGTGGAGAAGCAATATTACTAATATAATTTCATCTTAAACTACTTCATTGGAAACTAATATATCATGTACTACAGTAAAATGAAAAAATAATAAAAATAGAGTTCCAGAAATCTATACACTGAATGAAAATAGATATAGATTACACACAAATATAGTGTTTTTCAAACAATTTATTATTGATGTTTAGAAAGTGCTGTATTTGTGTGTAATTGACGAATTCTCAAATAACATTCATTGTTGCATTTATAGGAATAATGTATCCTTAATACAAAACATTTCGAAGTCAATTTTAGTAAATTTTAATGACGTAAATTTAATGCCTCTTGCTCAAAGAAATGTGCCTTATAATTTTTAAAAACGTTCTCAATATTTATATCGTTCATTGTTTGGATTATCAATTTGCTGAGAACACTATTATTTGAAAAGCATGTCATTTATCTAAATTTTAATTCTGCAACTTTACATATTAGTATAAGATCCTTGGATGCTTTCAATAGGCTGCCTTTATTTTGGCGATTTAGAAGTTGTGATATGTTATTTTTAATTATTAACAATTTTGCATATATTTTGCAACTTATTTTGGTAATGACTTTTTTTATTTTTAACTAGAAATCTTTATATATATATTATATAAGAAACAACATCATCTATAAAATTTTTCTTATTTAAAAATATTTGGGCACGGATTTTCGTCTGGCACGTCATCGACTAATAATCTAACAATATTATTTTGATGATCGGTGTACAAGTTGAACCTGTAGTGAACATATTTGTAGAATATTGAGCTAAATAATTTGATGTTGTAGGAGGAGTCAATTCATTTTATACAAAAATTCTTTTATATGACCCTTTGAATTGTTTAGGAGTGGATTAAAATTGTATGCACCTCTGCCTCTAATAATTCCAAAATACATTTCTAGATGATCTCGGCTCAGCTTGTATGTTAACAAAAGATCTAAAGCCTTTAGCTTTATTAAATTATCAAACAAATTTTCCGCTCTTTTTAAGCTAATTATTAGAACTGTAGAGTACGAAATTATCATTGTATAATCTCTAATCACAACCACTAACTATATACCTATAAACCTTAGTCTGTTACAAATATAATTGCATAAACCAGTAACTAAACCAATTGCTTGTCACTTATATAAATACGCCCTAAATGCGAATATTTTGCCAGTACTAACTCTACCTCACTCTTAAAATTCTGTCTTTAATACTGGCGTTAATGCTAGTGATATAAAGACCATCAATTTTTGGGATTATAATCTGGTTTACTTTATTTAAATAACGTAAGTACTATATATCTCTTTTCCGTACTTCAGGTATCTTATAATTTCTCTGTATTTTATTATAGAAATCGAGGGACTAGCTTCTTGCTATCATAAAAATTCTTTCAGCTGTGAAAAGCACATATTGCTGTTTATTTTGTAATGATTAAGTATGAAAATTATATTGGGTCTGGGAAAAAGTTCGTGGCGTTTTTTCAGTAAAATTCAACTGGTCCCCGCATGGCGCGTGGACGAATTCATTTAAACCGAATATGCTCCATTATTATCGACAATGTTTCGCCATTTTTTTGGTAGATCCATGATCCCATCGGTGAAAAACTTCTGTGGTTTCTGCTCGAAAAACTGAATCAAGTAGTTTTGACAGGCTTCTTTTGAAACCAACTTAATTCCATTGAGAGAGTTCTGCAGAGATCGAAACAGATGATAGTCAGAGGGTGCTATATCCGGACTGTAAGGTGGGTGCATCAAAACTTCCCAACCAAACTCTCTCAATTTTTGACGGGTCATCAAAGAAGTGTGTGGTCGGGCGTTGTCATGATGGAAGACAACACCTTTCCTATTAATCAATTCGGGCCGTTTTCTTTCAATCGCCTGGCGTAATCTCTCTAGTTGTGCACAGTAGAGTTGAGAATCAATCGTCTGACCAGTTGGAAGTAGCTCGTAGTGGACGATTTCCCTCCAGTCCCACCATACACACAGCATCACTTTTTTTGGCGTCAATGTTGGCTTAGCGAACGCTTGTGACGGCTCACCATCCTTTATCCACGATCTTTTACGCTTCCGATTATCGTACGTAATCCATTTTTCATCTCCGGTTATTAAACGTTTCAGAAACGGCTCGATTTCATTCCGTTTCAGCAGCGCATCGCAGATGTTACTTCGGTCCATCATGTTTTTCACGCTCAACTCATGAGGAACCCATACGTCAAGCTTTTTTTTGTAACCAGCTTTGTGTAAATGGTTCAAAACAGTTTTGTGGTCAATGCCTAGCTCCATGCCAATATCGACACTGCTGATATGCTTATCTTGTTGGACTTTTTCAAGAATTTCATCAGATTTTTCAGTGATTGGACGACCGGAGCGTGACTCATCTTTCACATTGAAATTTCCAGAACGAAAGCGAGCGAACCATTTCCGCGCAACAGATTTCGATAAAGTACCTTCACCGTACACAGCACAAATTTTATCACAAGCCTGCGCAGCGTTCTTCCCCTTATCATAATAATATTGCAGAATATAGCGAAATTTCTCATTATTCTTCTCCATTTTCAAGTGCGAATAACTTTCCAACTACTGCATCGATTACAATGTTTCTACGCTCAAACTAACGTTCGGAAGGTCATCTAAAAAACGAGCCGTCGGTGGTGTCGCTGTGACTTGTTGTTCTTTAGTTATCGGCAACCAATGCCATCTATCGGGAAAAACGCCACGAACTTTTTCCCAGACCCAATATTATTATGAGTAACACAGCAATGTATAATATGCATGAGATGTGATTGACGTTAAATTACCCTGTATGTCTATACTTACATAACTACCGATAGCAAATAATGTTCTTAAAAGTATGATATCACTGTACATAAAAGGTAAGTGTACTGTCACATGCACAATTTAAATTTGGGTGTCTATTTTGTGGTCACCGCTGTATACTGTGGAATTGCAAAATTTTGGGGGTAGTTATTCGAACAACTTTCGTTTCTTTGTTACTCTTATCTCCCTCTCGTATTTGTCAGCTTAAACTTATAATCGGTACTATCCATGAGTTATAAATCTCTTTCCAATGTTTTCGTTTTTATTTTCGTTAATAAATTGAATGATTATCGTCATAATATTTATTTGAAGTGCCTTGCAATTAATTGTCATAATAATGAGTCGGTATTTAGCTCCTTCTCGAGTATTCTTTTTTCTTGGATATATCACTGGTTGAGCTGCTTTAAAGTTAAATGTCCTGTTGATATCGTTCTCCTTCATTGATTATACGTCGACTGTTAAGAAGTCTACCATCGTTCACGCTATTAAAAGTTCAACTATGAAAATTAATTGAACATATTGAAATTAAGTGACTACATAGCAACGATTGCGTTGACATATATTATGCCCATCGGTTAATTTTTCGACTTATAATTTTATTGTGTCACATAAGTCGATAAAGGTCGACACGTGGTTGAAATTTCAAGTTGGATTAATATTGACATCTTACCAGAAGAACGATCTTAATTTCATTATTTAGCCCTCAAAATCAATCGTGAGGTATGTACTTTGAAAACTTTGTATTACATAGTGGTCTAATTTTTGTTTTGTTTTTTTCTACGTTGACCTTAGGGTTCCTTCCTTCCCTACTTTTGGTAGCTTATTAATCATCGAATGGCTAAGTTAGTATGTGTATGAAGATTCCGTGTTCATCTGATTAAGAAAAGCTTAGTATGCAGTCTTAGGGTTTAACGAAGCTTTTTGGTATCTTGCTTACGACTTGAGACTTCGAAGAATTGAAATAAAGTCAGGTCACCGCTTATACTATTTACGTGGAATTATATTTGCAAAATTTTGTTTGGGTAGTTATTTATGGGATCATTTAACAACTTTCGTTTAAATTTAAGTTACTAACTGAATGTGTTTATATAGCCATTTACTCATACATTTCATAGAATTAATTGCTTTAGCTAGTTATGTCAGCTTAAACTTAAACCCACAACTGTAAATTAATTAAAGGGCTTTTTGAGCTATCGTACCCTGTTTAAGTATTACTTGTTAAAAACTTGATAACACTAATGTATTCGACAATCCTAATTTATCTGATAGTAATTGACTAAGTTAAAAATTTAATAAATTAAATACCTTTTTTTTTTGTTAATTCAACTTAATTAACCGCTCGTTGAAAGGGTAGACAAAGTTCTTTACTTTTGCTAACTGAAGATTAAATAGTAAATCGTGAGCTAATCATATTAGTTTATTTCTTCCATATAATCTTTTTGCTTTCCATAGACCAGTCAATTTTACACCATTAAGTCAATTACTTAATGTAATTATTATTTCAGTAGTTAACTGATCATTATTTTTCTTATATGATTTATTGTTATTGTTTTGTTTGTTTCTTCTGTTCTTAAGAAGTGCTCATTAAGTGGCATATATGTATATTATTGAATAATTTTTTTTATACCACTATTGCGAGCTAAACGTGTAGGTGGAGATAAGTAATTAGAATTCTGAACTGTAACGTAGACGTTTCTTTTTTAAGATATCTATCTAGTAAATATATCTTTTTTTAATAATTTGTATTTAAAAAATTGTTGAACAAATGCAATAATCTTGTAATAGAGCTTAATTTTTTTTTGGACTATAAAATGAACTTCTTTTTTCTTAGTTGAATAAATACCAAATGCATTTAATTGATCCACCTTTTGCTTCAGTATTAGCTTAAGGCTTTCAGGGTAACAATACTGTGGCATCCTATTCGAACTAATTAACATTTCTCGATCTAGTTTTAGTACCTTGACGATCAAGCAAAAGGATCGTTTTAGGTAAGAATACTGGCGCCTACTTATTGTCCTACTAAGCACGGGACATCTTATTCTAAATATAGCTTAATTTTTTAAAAAAGTAACATGTTTAGTTATAAAATGTCCAATTAGATTAGAATGTGATAAAAATAAATAATACTGGTAACATTCATTCATGTAATAAATTAAGTTTCCCAATTTTAGATATGAATATATATATATATATATATATATATATATATATATATATTCGTTTTTAGAGTACGACCATAACTCTGTTTATAAATGGATATATAATCTTCTTTTGTATGTAGTAAATAAAACCATTACCATATGTTGTGTAACAAATCAATAAGAAACGACTTTTATATTATAATGTAATATTAGTTATAATATTAGCACAGTTTAGAGAAAATAAATAAAACCTTTGAAAACCAATTAAAATATGAATGTACAATATAATATTATTATTTTTTATGGAATATACAATCCAAATTTAAGCGTTATTAAAAATAAATTTTATAATTTATGTAAATACAAAGTTTCTAAGATATTTTGCTGAAAGCAGCATGAACTATATTTTATTTAATTTATTAGATATAGAAGCACTGTTGTGATATTATTAAGACATGTAAAGTAAATATCAACTATCAATAATACTAGTGATCTATATAATAATGATACTAGGATCTAAGCACAAAGTAAATTATATCAAATATATTGTTAGTTACCACTTTTGGAACATATTATATTTACATATACATGACAGCTGTTTTATTTAGGTGAACATGTGGTACTACAAATTCGTAAATAGTTTCAGAACAATTACAGATATACTTACATGGATCAACAGAAAGGGTTTCTCTTACTAAATACAACAAACTGAAGGCAACCAAGACAATGAAAGTCATAATTTAAACACGAGGATATATCCTCGTTATGCTTGTTTCTTCAAGGCATCTGAAACAATAATAGCGATTTTAGTTTATATGCGCACGTTTAAAGACATATCAAAACATGGAAACCTACTCTCAATGTCTGCATAGATACATACATATGTACATATATAGTCAAAGTTATGATGTGTAGATACACGTAATCTCAAGCATGGATGTTGATATTTAACTTGGGTATCTTTAATCCGAAAACTATGTTGATGAGAAAGCAAATCTCCTTTCTCGGTCCCGCGGTTGTATGTTTAAAATAACATGATAATGGAAATGTGCACCATCGTTAAGCGAAGCATTTCCGTGGAACAATTGATTTAGCTACGAGAAACGTTATTTCGTGTCCCCGTAATCCTATTGACGACATAGCCTTACACTATTGACATGTACCCTCCTGCTTTGGAAGACACTGGTTAATATTAATGAACCAAAGGGAAGAAACCGCATTAAGAATAAGGCGGGATTATTAGTGATTAGCGCCAGGCACCCGAACCGTAAGCTGTAATTTTATATCGCACAAAGGGTTTTTATTACGCGAAGACGTCAAGTGTACAAGAAACCTCGGCAAAGATTTTTATTACTTTACGTGTAACTTTTACTTCATAAAATGTTATGATTGTATATTATTGTACTGAAAATCTTAATGATTTAGAAAAACGTAAAATTAGTTTCAACCTTATGTTTTAACAGCTTTAAACAATTAAACAATTTTACTTTTTTATATTTACAGTAAAATTTTAAAATCTGATTTCCATTTAAAAAACGTGTAATAATTAATAATAAATGCTTTTAATGAATTATTTTCAGCTCAAAATAAGCTAAACTAACTTCATATTGGTATAGTAAAAGTTATTCAAGAAGAATTTTTTTGATGTTTGAATTATTTCGGGACGATTGTAACAAAGACACATGTAATATAACAAAGGGTTGTTATTTCAAATCAATATTTGAATGCGAAAATTACCAATTTAATATTCGCCTATGGACAAATACCTGTTTCCGGTGCAATCTAATATGAATCGGAGAATGCAAGTTACAACGGTGATAAGTACCAAAATTTACTATATTTTCTAAAATTTTCCCATCGTAATGTGTTAAAAGATACGATGCATGTCTTTACAAAGGTGGTATGTCCCTGGGCTTAGGCAATTACGTTACAAGGGTGATAAATCCGGTTTGTATGTTATCACTCCTACGAGGGTAGGTGCTTATATTTCGGGAATAGCAACCAAAAAAGTTTTTTTATTATCGAAAATAGTTTTATTGCTTTAAAAATATTCTCCCTGAAAATCAATGCCATTTTTTATTCGTTTAAACCAATCTGATAAGCACTGCTGCCACTGTGAAGGCGGTATCTCCAAAATATGAGTATTGAATGCGTCAACTAATTCTTCCGGCGTAGAAAACCGCTGACCACTACAAGTTTATTCTTCACGTGTGGGAACAAAAAAAATCACAGCGTGCTAGATCAGGGCTGTACGACGGATAGCTCATCAATTCAACGTTTTGCCCGGTCAAATATTCAGTTGTTTGAACCGACCTGTGAGAGCTCGCATTGTCATGGTAGAGAATGATCTGTCGTTTTCGGTTTGTTTTCCTTATTTCTTCAAAATCTTTTGGCAAACAAATAGTTGTATACTATTCGGAATTGACCGTTCTACAACTCTCTAAAGGAACGGTTGAAACGTGACCGGTTTTTCCGAAAAAACACGCGACCATTAGTTTTGATGTGCTTCGAGCGCGAACAACTTTTGTTGGTTTTGGCTCATCTTAGAATACCCACACAGTCGACTGCTGTTTACTACAGGGCTCATACGTATAGATCCAAGATTTATCACCTGTGACGACTTTATAAATGTTCTTTGAAGCACCGCCATTGTATTTTTTGTATATTGTAAGGTAAATATATTGTCAAAAATTACAAACTTCACGATGTAATCATCAGAACGGGAGCAAAACTAACAGTGTTCCCAGTTTCCCGAAATATAAACAGCTACCCTCGTAATAAGTGATTCGTAAAAATGAGTGAAAGTGTGATTAAATGTCGACAAAAGAAAAGCCGTAGATGTTTTGTAGATACACAATAGTTTAAAAAAACTGACAAAGCATATCAAAGAAGTAAAGGAATAAAAAAGTATCAGCAAAAATTACATCAAAACAATAGGTTTGTGCTCGTATTTAACATAGAATTTAGATTCTAAGTGCTTTTTGTTCTTCCTAATGTATTTTGTAAATGTAGGCATTAGTTGCAATTATATAAGTTTTAATAGGCGCAAAAGTAATTGAACAAATTTAAAACAAAAATTCAAAAGTGTGAGATTCTTATTTGACGGGCCTTTTCTAGTCGCGGTAAATGAAAAGACGACCCTTTCTCTTCGGAATAGTGTAATGTACAATAATTTGTTTAATTTTATCAGAATTATTATATTAGCCAGGCCAAATGTAATGATTCTCATAAAATTAAACAAATTATTGTACACTACACTATTCCGAAGAGAAAGAGTTGTTTTCGTGTGTAAAAGGTTACTTTCGGCGTCACGGGGAAAAGATTGGATTTTCTCACAAACAAAAATCAATTAGGAGAAACATATTATTTAATCTGATAAAAGAACGAACTATAAGCAGCACAAATTATCTAATGAAGATTCTCAGTTTGTTAAAGGGCACATTAATAGCTTCTTAAGGGATATTGGTCACAACACACATCTCAAATAAAAGAAACAATGCCTCAGCCCGGATCTAAATATTTTTCTATTTAAGGCATTCTACAAGAAGTACCCAAATTCCGTAGTTACAAATTCTACAGCAGCCTTGTCGAAAAATATTTTTCTAATCTCTTCTCTTTAAATAGTGAGATTAAAGCTAATGCATTGAGGAACAATATAGCTAAAACTTGACTACAACTTCATAAATCAAAAGCTAAAATTGTCACAGATCTTTGAAGACAAGATGATGCTTCATTTTCAAAACTGCCAGCAATATGGGTAGTTTGCCAATGAACTTTATCTCACTTCATGTTCTTATTGTTACAACTCTCTGGCTACAACTTAGATGTTAACATTGATGACATTAATGTGTCTCTGAAATGAGGATTCGTCGAACATGGGATCTCTTCATGTCTGCTTCAGCTTATAAACATGGGAATTACCGACAAGAAAGAATTGTTGGTTTGGTGTGGTAGTCAAAATAGAAATAAACATTGTTTGTTTTAGTATTTTTAGTGATTGATGGCTTGTTCGATTCAATAAATGTTCCATATAAGCAGACATAGCTGTATGCCCTATGACCGCGAATTATTTACTCGAAAAACGTAAAAAATCGATGAAGGCTCTTCTACCAGATAATTTGATCCACGTTATTTGAATACGCAGGATATAATTCACCATTTAGAATTGCAGATAAGGGTCAAATTGGCCTTAGGGATATAAAAACGCCAAGCGATCACTTTCTCAATGCATTCAATTTGCAAATCAGTTAATCTGTTATAAGGGTTGGAAAAGACATTCCGTTAATTATTTCAACAAGATCAGCATATTTGGACCTAATACCTTGAATCGAAGCAACTATTTTTTAAAGACAGGTAAACGATAGAGTAATTGGATAGACTTAAATCCTCTGAGTAACCAGCGACAACCGATCAAGGGGCAAACGCGTGCGAGCATTGCCGATAGTTTGCATGTCAGTAATGCGAAAATCCCTCGAGAAGGTGGGTTCTATATCGTTTTCTTACGTTAGAATTACATAAATTACTTATTTTATTTACAACCGCATCTATCCGGAAGCTTGTTCAACACATATCTTAAACAATTTATAGATATCGCATCAATATCATATTTTTCCTGTAAAAATCATTTTTAGTAAGTTGTTGTGCAACATTAATATGTGAGATATCGCTGCTTGCCATATGAGGAACAGGAACATTACATACTTATGTATGGGTAAAATGTATTTGTAGTCTAATCTATGTAAGCGCCACTGCAAAATAAAAATATTATTGTCTTTTGATAGTCATATAGTGTTTACTAAACAACTTCGAAAAGCAGCATTATGTTCAAGGTACTAAATAAATTTACTATCGAGCTTGTAAATATTGTTGATATGACCTCTTCTCGTTTATTTAACTTGTAATATAGTACAAATACATAAACTTCAATGTACATAAATCCGATAATATCCAAACATTTACATGTTAGTTATTTGACGTTTAATAATAGCAATTGAGTGTAACGGAAAATTAATGTTGCATCTGAATCTATTATGCTGTGTTGACTATAACTCGTTGCATTTACACTAGACAATTTGCAGCCGTAAAGGTGATCCAATTTATCAAGAAATATAATATATCAATATGAAAGCGTCAGGGCTGTCGAAAATTTCCTTCCTTTATGTAAACATGCATACATACATAGAAGCATGCATATGTATACATTTGGGTAGAGAATATTTATTGGTTACTGGGAATTGGCGCCAGTTAGCAAATATTTACTCATGATATAAATGTTTCACCTTATTCAATATTTAATATTTTCGGATGCCGAAAACATTTGATATGTTTTGTAAGTATACTTATATATATATATATATATCTGTGTATGTGTGTGTGTGTGTGTATTTATATATATATGTATCCATAGAACTAAATATACAGTAAAATTTCAGTTACCTGTGGCTACTATCGGTACATAAGAATACCGATTAATTGAAAAAAAAACGAATAATTGAAAAGAAATTTTATTTCGTACACTACCACTCATAAGTATTTGGACACCCTTGTTTTATTAGTTTCTATAGAGGAGTTGTAATTATAAAACTTATTTCTGCAGAAAGAAATAGTTTCATAGTAAACATTAATATCTATACAAGCTTATTCAAAAATAATTATGCGATTACACTATCAATCACAATGTATGATAATACCCTAATAAAACTCCAGGTAGAATAATTGCACTTATGGGATTAGATCTCTCAATTCTTGGAAATTTTCAATTGTTATGATTTTATTTTAAGGTAGGGTGTTATTGTATTTATACTTGAGTATTTTGGCAAAATTACAGTTAGTTTTTGTGAGGTACTTATAGTGATAATATCGTGTGTTTCGAAGAAAGTCAATCGGTTAGAAATGCCTAAACGGAAAGAATTGAGTGTAGAAACATGATCGTTTATAATCGCATATTAGAAAATTGGCAAAAGCAACCGCGAAATTGCCACAGAACTTAAATTAAATCAGTCCACCTTGGATTATATCATCAACAAATATCGCAAATGTGGAAGTGTTTTCGGCAGAACTCGAAAAGGCAGACCAAGGGCAACAACCTCAGCAGAAGATCTTGCAATGGTGGTAACAAGCAGGAAATAGACGAAAAACAGCCCCGGAAATCACAGTAGAAATGAATGTTGTTAGTCGAAAACCCATAAATGTTTCTACAGTAAGCCGGTCTTCATGGACGAATTGCAATGCGGAAGCCGCTTCTACGCAAGCAAAACAAGCAAAAATGGTTAAATGTGGGCACGCGATCACCAAAATTGGACCATAGAAGACTGAAATAAAGTATTGTGGACCATAAATCCAAATTCGAGATTTTCCCTTCACGAAGACGTGTTTTCGTGAGGAGGTCTGGGTAAGCGTGCTCAGGAAGAATGCATAGCTCCTACTGTTATGAACGGTGGAGGTTCATGATATGGGGTTTCTTTGCAAACGTAGGCGATGTCGTTAAAATCGAAGGTATACTAAAAAAGAACAGTATAAGCATATATTAGAGGAAAACGCGATCCCATCTGGAATTAAAATGTCGGGTCAAAATTTTATCTTCCAACAAGATAATGACCCGAAACGCACTTCCAAACTATGTCGGGAATATTTGCAGAAATTGGAGAACGAGGGAACTATAAAAGTTATGGCGTGGCCACCCCAGAGTCTCGATTTAAACCCATCGAGTTACTGTGGGAAGAACTTGACCGAGAGAAAATGAATCGAAAGGATGCCTCGATTGCGTGCTGCAGTGATTAAAAATAAAGGAGGGCATATAGACGAGTCTAAAATTTAGATAAATATATTATACAACAATTTATTTTAGATGTAAAAATATACATATATCTTTCATATATGTAAATAATAAAAAGATATTAGTATTTCAATTTTGATTTTTGTTACAATTTGCGGGTTAAATGCGACTAACCAAATACTTATGTGCGATGGTATATATATATACATACATATATATATATATATATATATATATATATATATATATATATATATATATATATATATATATATATATATATATATATATATATATATATATTAAGTATTATAAGCAAAGCATTTTAATCAGAAAATATACTTTTACATACATGTAGTAAATTTTTAACCGGATAAAAAAATTGTAATTCAAAGTGGACTATGTTTTCCGCACATTTTAAATTATATAGCTGTACGTATTGTTTGAATTGCTAGAACATATGCAACTGTAGTTTGAACCATTTTCTTGTTCTAATTATTAATTAATAAATAAACACTTGGTACTTATTAATGCTTCATTAGTCGAGACATTTTCTAAAACTTCCTTGTTGTCACTAACGTTACTGCTTTGTCTCAACTATTTTTTAGAGGATTACTTCTTCTAAAGTTTCTTGGATAACAATATCGTTACCCTTCACTTAATAGCCTGGTTGATCTTTATCACTTAATAGTTAGTCAGCGATGTTCTCTTTATCAATTATACATCTTATTAATTAATGGTATGAATAATACTTAATAAGTCAACGTTTCTTGTGGTGATAATCCTTCTGTTTCTTTCAAAATATATTCTGAGATAGTGATATATGTATGTATAAATTTTGCAAAGTCCAATTTTTCACTGGTGTGTCTATCAATGACTCGACTAATGAAAAAACTGCATTCTTTATAGAGTTGTTTTTATAAAATTTACTCAGGCTAACATCGACGGAGCATATCTCTAAAGCGCCGTATAATTGCTTCCATAGATTGCAATATTGGTGGTACATTAGGTTGTAAATGTTCAAGTAAAATTAATCCATCATTTGATTTAAGATTTCATGCATTTTGTATGACTAGGGGCATTACCTTAAAATAAAATTGATGCATCTAGAAGACTTCTAGATCTAATATGAGCCCGTACAGCAAGAACAAACTCCTCGTGAATCCGATCTTCAAAAATTCGTTGTCATCTAACACTTTTTTTGATGACAGTAAGTCATTGCCTATTTTATCTCTGTAAGGATTTTGGGTTTTTAGATTTGCTAGTTTTAATTTATATATGGCGTTTGTATTTATACATTCCATATCTCTGACATTACTGCTTAATTTACTAACGTTTCGTGCACTTGTCGAAGGAACATCTTCAGAGCTGGTGTTGATCTTGTCATTACTGGATTGAAATTGTAGGTAAATTCATTAGGGAAGAAGATATATGAGAGTAGCTCCCATGTGCTGTGCTACACAACAACGACGAAGCATGAGTTAATTGAATCAATTGATCAGCATTTAACAGTTCACACATACAATAGCGGTATAAGAAATTCTTCATGAAAATGTTGGTCTCATAAGCTGTAAAGTATTGTATAAGTATGTCCACATGACATTTTTGGAGCTACATTATTTAGGTATGTCAACATAGAGTATATAGCTGACTACTCAACAGACAACTTATAAAGAAAATGCCTTTGTTACTTCTATGTACACTCAAACTCGATTCCTAGCCTGGTGCGATCATAATATATTCCATGTATAAGCGTCACCTGCTTTGTAAAACAAGTATTTCGAAAATTACTTCTCTCAATCATTTGAATATTTATCTCTCTAAACATGTATACCAAATAGATACCAAATAAATACAATAAGTAAACGCCATTCCAGTGTAACGCCGCACATAGTGCATATATGATACATACTACTGTGGGCAAAAAATAGTAAGACTTTTTAATTTAAATTTCGCGCGCAAACCCATTCGTCGAAATATTTTTTTTCTAGGTTGGTATGACTGTCAGTGACATCTGTGCCAAATTTCACATCAAAATAATCATTAGTGCTTAGTATACGCTTGTCTTTCTGAAGTGCAAAAAGTGCATTCGGCGATTTTTACAATGAGTGAAATTATTCAACAAAGAAGTTCCATTAAATTTTGTGTGCGGAATCAAATTTCTGGTGCCGAAACGTTCAGAATGTTGCAAAAGGCCTTCGGTGATAATTGTTTGTCGCGAGCAAGTGTTTTTGATTGGTACAAATTATTCAAAGAGGGTCGAGAGCGCGTTGATGACGAACTACGTCCAGGACGGCCATCAACATCAACTGATGATCAACACGTCAATAGAATCAAGGAATTGGTGCTTGAGAATCGACGATTAACAGTCAGAGACCTTACTGGCATCGTTGGAATATCGGAAGGATTAGTGAAAACCATTTTGAAAGATCATTTGGGCCTAAGAAAAGTGAAAGCACGATTTGTTCCAAAATCACTCAATTTTTTCGAAAAACAGCGTCGCGTTGACGTCTGTGAAACGATGCTTTCCGACTATCAAGACAAAATGAAAGGCATCATAACTGGAGATGAGACTTGGATCTACGCTTATGACCCGGAAACAGACGATCAATCGGCCGAATATCCTATCAAAGGTGAGCCGAAGCCCAAGAAACCACGTCAAAACAAGTCAAAAATCAAGGTTATGTTGACAGTTTTCTTCGATTATCGAGGTGTGGTGCTCTCCGAATTCCTTCCGACTGGCCAAACTGTCAACAAAGAATACTATTTGAGTGTTATGCGTCGTTAGCGCAATGCTATTCGTAAAAAGAGGCCAGAATTATGGGCCGACAACTCTTGGTTTTTGCACCACGATAATGCACCGTCGCATACTGCATTAATTCTTCGTGAGTTTTTCGCCAAATTTTCAACCAATATCATGCCGCAACCACCGTATTCGCCTGATTTAGCTCCGTGTAACTTTTGGCTATTCAGCAAACTCAAACGACCGCTCCGGGGAAACCGTTTTGAGTCAATTGAAGACATTAAACGTGAATCGCTACGCGCATTGAAGGCTATTCCTGAAATTGACTTTAACAACTGCTTCGAGAATTGGAAGAAACGTTGGCGCAAGTGTATTGGGGCCAGGGGGCATTCCTTTGAGGGGGACCAAATAGATTTGGAAGAATAAATTAAGAATATAAAATTTATGAACAAAGTCTTACTATTTTTTTGCCCACAGTAGTATGTTAGTTGGTTGTCGACAGTGTTACCCAAATCCTTAAAACTGTAATTACGCGTTATGCATCGCATTTCCCTGTGTTTATATTTAATTTAGTTTTGTACCAATTCATAATTTGATTTGAACCCTTTTGCAGAAGCACATCAGAATCACCACTTACTGCGCAGTATATTTTGAAATCATCAGCATGTGTCAGTATTGAGCAACTCATGAAAATGGACATAGTAAAAAGGGAGATCGAATATTTAAGCCCCGTGTCACCCTGAATACCATATGATTGGTATGCGTTTTCTTAGACGTAATCAGGTCTACTATGTGAGTAACTATAGAATAGAGTTAAATAACATGCCTACAGTTACCAAAGTAGTTAAGCTTTCTAAACATAATTCCATGGTTGATAAAGTCAAAGGCTTATGAAAAATCTGTACATATAATATCCATTTGGTCACCTCGTCTAAACTCTTACACAAGTTCGGACATGAAAACATATATATGCAGCGATGCATAAGATTGCATTTTGAATAAAATGTTATTACATACACATATATCTAGTTTTGTTTGAAAACTAGAATTTAAAGTCTGTAATTCTTCACATTTGTTAGATATTATTTCTTAAATATATCATGTTTTAGCAACTTATCAGCATTTTGAATATTTCAAACATAAATCGAATATTAAAGCTAATGGTTTAGTAAACACACATTCATGGTTTCGTACTGGGCAACTAGTATTGTCTCAAGCAGAAAACTTAGTTTTAAGAGATGTAATTGACATAACCATATCTTCAGTATGTGGATTGTGCCTACTAAATACACTACAGTTGATGAGAGGTAATACATGCATATATATATATACATATATGTGCAGAAGCTATTTACGCATTAATATTGTGCAAAACTACCTAACTCATGGACACGACAACCATTTTATATAACAGGTCTTCTTCCCTATGATTTTTGGCCGTTGAAAAGCGAAAAATTATTTAAAAAAATTAAGAATATTTAAGAAATAGTTTATCATTGCTTCAGAAACAGAGAAGTATTTGCTTTCAATATGAAACTATCTGAAATGTGTTCTACAATACTTTTACTCTGGAAATTTTATTAAAAATATTTTAATTCTAATGCACTTTTTTATTGTTTATATCAAATAAATACAATATTATAGCATAATTCGGCAAAACTCCGTCAGTAATATCATAAGAAAACTAATGGAAGACTAGTGGTAGAATTTTGTCCAACAATTTATTACAAACTTCAAAATTATATGAAAAAATAAAACAATTTTTCATTTTTCATGTAATTTTGTGGAATAAAAATATACACCGAAAAAACCTATTTCTGAAAATAATTCGTGAGTTCCAGGTTTTTTCAAAAACGATTTATTTGTATACGTACATAACAGTGTTTATTTATGAATAAGTTTAGGTTATATATACATGTGTACTAAGGCATTATTAGAGGACGTAAGATTCGTTTTAATTTTAATTTCGTTTACTTTTCATATTCACATCTAAATTAACTAAATTTGAACTCTGTCTGGAGTATTTACATTTTAATAAATGTACGTATGATATATGACCTGTACAATAACCTTTCTGCAGAGGAAATTAGAGTGCCAGGTCAAGAAATTATAATACAATATAAGTTGGTAGGGATACTCGTAAATTTTTTAAAATATATCAATCGGTGTTTAACTAAATCAGTTAATAAAATAAAGGCATATGATACAATTATAACAGTGATTATCAGTAATAATTTCTAATTGAATTAATTTAATTGTAACAAGATTATTGCATCTCTTTTGTGAAGTAATTCCAAAGGAGTTTTTGCGAAAAATACAAAATTATGGAACACTTAAAATGTTTTATCGTTTAAAAATACTTTGTTTAGTTGCTTTTAGATAATTAAAACCGTCGTCATTAATTTACTTTGTAATACTGTAAAGCGAACGCTTTCCGAAGCTATTTAAATACAAGGCCAGAATATATTAAGAGATATTTTACCAAACGTTAAATATTGACTCTTGTTTTGTCCATTAATATACAATCGGGGAATTTGTATTTATATTTTTAAAATAGAAGGAATATTTTGCTAACAATAATGCGACTTGTTTTTTTTTTACAATTTTGTTTGTATCGAAGTGATTTTTTTACTGGAATTATTGATCGTTACATATATTTTTCTAGAACAAATTAGAAAAAAATATACGGAAAGAAATTACAATACGTGCATGTTCGTTATTATATAGGAATAAAAATATAGGCTCCTTACATTTAAGTGTATACATAACACTGTAATAAATGGTATCGGTACTGATTAAATAACGCATAGTATTTATCTCATAGTATTTTTCTTTCAAATTTATTTAAATTCTTTCAAAGTAGCTCCCTTTTGAAGCAATACATACAAAGTGTTTTTCCCAATTTTTATAGCAAACTTGACGGTCGATTTTCCTTATAACCGTCAGAGAACGTTTCAGATTTTGTTTTATCCCTTTAATCGATTTAAAACGGTGTCATTTTAGCCGTAGAAACAGAAAGAGGTCAAACAGTGTCAAATCAGGCGAATACGGTGAATACATCAAAAAATCTCGAACAAGTGATAAAGTGCGGCATGGTAAATTACCGTGATACAGAAATCACGAGTATTTTTCCATAATTCAGGCATTTATTGAGGTATGGCTTCCCGTAAACAACTCAGGACACTCAAATGATATTTTTCATTAACACTTCGACCGGTTGGAAAAAAGTTATAGAGTATTATACCACGGTAATGAAAGGTAACATGACATAGATTTTTGAACAATTTTGCCGTTACTTTTTTCAGTGTTGCTTCATCTTTGGTGCAGTACTCATTGGATTGATCCACTGTTTTAGTACTATAATTAATTTATTTCTCATCACCCGTAATGATGCATTTTATGACAGACCGGAAATCAAATATCTTTCTGTAGACCTTAACACGTCGTTCTTTTTCGAAAAAAATCAATTATTTTTGATCGTATCGAAATGAGATATGTCTGAGACCAAGAATTACTTGCATTGACATTTTCAATGCAAAGAAGATTTTATGCAAATTCTAAAGTAATAACAGGAAAATCAAAATTACGCGTGTGTGAGATAATAAAACCGATTATCCAAGAATAAGGAAGCCTTCAACATAGTAGGTAGCTGATACCCATTCTCAAATAAAACACTGACTAATTAAAAACTTTGTACAAAACTTTTTATTTTATATTTTCATGCCATATACTACTTTATTCATAGTTCCCATTTAAATATCTGTCTTATTTTGTAACGAGCTTTTGAATACCACCATCACAGAATTCTGTCACCATTTCATTAATAAACACTCTTCTTAGAGTTCTTAATCTTTTTAAAAACGTGTACCTCCCAGAAACGCTTCTAGTTTGGGGAAGAAATGGTAGTCGCTAAGGGCCAAGTCAGAGTCGTATGTGGAATGATCGATAGTTTCCCAAGGACTACTTCCGTTTTCATAACAGCGTGAGGCTACACATTGTTATGCAGAGACATGATGCCGCTAGACAGTATTTCTCGCCTTGAATTCTTAATTGACCGCCGCAGTTTCTTCAGTCTCTCGCAGTATGCTTCTGCATTTATGCTGACCATTCCTGGCATGAACTTAATAAGCAAAACTCCTTGCAGGTCCCAAAACACTGTTGCCATTAGTTTAGAAATCGAGATTGTTTGCTTGAATTTTTTTGGTTTAGTCAGTGAACCAGCATGATGCTACCGCATAGACTGACGTCTAGTTTCAGGTGTAACATAAGAAAGCCAAGTTTCATCCCATATTACTATTAGCTAAAGAATGTCATCTTCATTTGAATAAAACCCTAAGAAGCTTAAAGCAAAGGTCATGCGTTTTTGTTTGTGTTCATTTGTGAGCATGCGAGGAAACTATCTTGCACCAATTTTTCTATATTTTAGATGAATTGTCACAACTTCGTGGATAATAGTGCGAGGCATGATTGGAAAATTCTCGCTAATGCTATTTTAAAGTCCCGCGCCGACCTTGCTTAATGAGTTCGTCGACAGACTGCAGCAAATCATTCGTAATGATGGATAGACTTCGTCCTTCATCATGGAATTCTTTCTTCCAGCATAAAAACCTCGACATCAACGATGCATAAATTACTCAATCATCACATTACCGAATACTATTTGGTTTGTCTAAAAATTTCAATTGGCCGCGCATTTTTAGCATTCAGACAACGAAGTACAGACTTCGCTTCACAAATGGCGGAGAAGAAAAAAAAACCCTGACTGCCAGATTGCGCTGAGAACTTGTACGCAGTTAGCAGACGATTGATTGAAACCAGTAAATAATTAATCAGATATCCGTGGGTATAGCAAAAACGGTTTCATCTGCAGGAAAATTCATGGCTACGGTTTCCTAGAATTCTCAAGGTGTGATATTCTTTAACTACCTGGAACGCTATCACCAAATAGTAGTATAGTAGTGTAATTCACTATTAGACTCTTAGAAAGACACTTTTTAGACAGAATATCCACAGCTTGGTCAAAAGGAAGTGTCTATACAGCAACTCCATAGCTGCTATAAACCTCTCTCTCTCTCTATGTGTGTGTGTACGTATGTGTGTATATATATATATATATACATACATACATACACATATCTATATATATATATATATTATTAAGTAATATTAGATTCTCGGGCTCTTCGTGATATTCGACAGAAAGTCTCGAAAAAATTGGCGCCTCGACGTTTCGATGACATCTCAATCATCTTCTTCATTTCGCACTGAAGCGTCAACCTGAAACTGACTGTGACTGCTCCTCCCGCTGCTTTATATACTGGCTTCTGGTAACTTGTCGGGTTACATCGGTTTTGTTTTCGGTGTAATGGGACTTTAATGAGTTCTTAATGCATTCTGGAACATTCGGTCCAAGTTTAATGGGATTATAATGAGGTGTCATTAACAATTGATTAATTTTATTGGGTTGTTTGTTTGTGGATATTTGAATATTGACCCCATCATTATCTGCAGAGGAAATTAGAGTGCCAGGTCAAGAAATTATAATAAAATATAAGTTGGTAGGGATACTCGTAAACTTTTTAAAATATGTCAATCGGTGTTTAACTAAATCAGTTAATAAAGAAAAGGCATATGATATATTGTACATACATACATACATATGTAGACTCATCTTGTTTCCATGCAAAGATTTTGGCTTTTCAAAAGTTTTGTGTTAGTATGAAACGCTTTATTAACCGTAATAATTTTTTCCTTTATTTCCAGATCTCTGCTTCTGTTAGTTGATACCATGATGCCTAAATATTGGACATATCGACTTCTTTTAATGTAAATATAATGGCTTATTTTGAAGATTTTATTTTCTATAGCTCTCTTAGCAACTTTAACTACCTTGGTTTTACTTTCGTTAATTTTTCGGTCTAACTTATCGCCTTTCATTATGTATATATATATATACGCGTATGTGTTTGTGTGTGTGTGATGTCGTTAAACTTCAGGAATAGTACGCGTAACGTGTAATTGGTATGTTAATAACACGTTGAAAAATATACAGGGATTTATTGACATCGCACAAATATTGTATAGTTGTTTAGTCATAAAATGATACACGTTGAAAATCTCATAAACGCAAAGCTCCGCGTGAAAGAAAACTCATTTTATACCCGTCTTTTATTGATTAGGGCAATGTGACCCAATTCGCAATTTAATGCGATTCTATTTTCGTTTACAACTACTGCTACAACAACATATAAAAACACTTTATTACTGCTATCAATTTAAATGCCAAGCATATATAATAAAGGGGATGTATCAATAAGATCTATTGAAGCAAGCAGGTAATTGTATGCTGTAGATAATTAGAGAAATTCCTGAATTTTACTATAAATTTTTTCAGTTTTTAAATGAACTATTAATTATTAACGAAAAAAAAATATATTTAAAGAAATTTAAAAAAAGACGTGAAGACGAAGAGGAATTAAATATTTAAATTGGAAAGCATTATTTAACAAAAAGTGTTCAAATACTCATATAATATTTGTGCTCATAATGTAAATGAAAAGCTTTAACCGATTTTATTTAGTTAAATATCTCAAAATGGTTGATGATAATAAGATTTTTCGATAATATCTAGCATTCTGACTTCAGTTTCCAAGTATCATCTTAAGTTTCTGTTGGAAAATAAAAAAATAATTAAATTGTTCCTAAACTTCCTAACAAGATTTTTAATGCAATTCATTGTAATGAGAAAAGCTTCTCATTTTATGTAACATATAAGAAAAAACACTAAGAAAAAGCAGTGTAATATCAAATAATTTTGTGTTTTAAAATTAACTTGTCATAAAATATTTACAGTTATCATGAAAAATGTTTTGATTTAATCTTTGTAATTTCAATTATAAAAACATTTTAAAGACTACCCTATCTATTTATAGGTCTATTCTTATTCCTAGTTTTAGCTTCTTTTCTTCAACTTCTTACATTTTTCCTTCTAGGTTTGCTTGAATATTTTCATAATTTTTTTCATGTTCCAGACTTTTTGTTTTTGCTTCTGTAGATGAATTCTTTCTAAACTACTGTTTTCACTGTTCTTTTGTTTGACATTTTTTTCCATGTCTCAGCCAGTACAATCGTTTTATTAGATAATGTTTCATTTATTTCATGTTCTTCATATTATTATGATTTGTCAATCTTATTTCAGTAGTCTTTTTTTTTTGTTATTTTTGTTGAGAACTCATGTGCCACGTACATCCTGAAGCAAGTAAGTTTTGCACTTAAATTAAGAAGTCGTATGTCAATGTAGTTGCATCATATATATATATATATATATATATTTTCTCGGGTTTTAAGACGAGTGTGAGTTGTGTCTTGAGAAGTAGCGTTCTCTCAACGTTTTAACGAGATCTCACACATCATTTTTTGGTGCTAGTCTATCGTTTGTTGACGCTGAAAATCATCTCGCTCTTCAGCATCAGTAAACGATAGACCAGTTCCAGAAGATGATGTGTGGGATCTCGATGAAATGTTGAGAGAATGGTCCTTCTTAGGGCACAACTCACAAAGGGTTTAGAACCCGAGAAAATAAACTTCATCGTACGGCCGCGAAAACGGATATGTATGTACATATATATATATATGAAAGTACATGTTACGCTTAATATTTTATATCTTCATCTTTTGGAGTATTGCATCATGTGCTTTGCCAATCTTTAAAAGAAGGTACAAAACACACGGTAAGATACTCGAAAAGTCAATGATTCATGTATATTTAGATTAAGAATACTTGGATGGTCTCATATTTGTTATTTAACATATCATTAATGAACATCCTAAATTTGAAAGTAAACTGCTATTAGTTTTGTGAAAAATATGAATAAATGTATATATGTATATGTATTTTAAATCACTTTCTTGATCCGTTGTAATACTTGTACACCTTTCTTAATTTCTTTAATATTTTTTTAAAGAATTCGCCCAGGGTTCATACTATGGCCTTCTTATGTTAGACTTGTCAGTATTTCTTGCTTGAACATTAATATCCTATTCCTTCAATTTAAAAATCTTTCATTGTATTAACTCATCTCGAAGACAGCTTCAAGCTTTATTAATTAATTTAATTAATTAATTTATTAATTTATGAGTTTTAGATCACTTTTGTACTGGTAATAAAATTCAAATAAACTATCCCCGCTTTTGTCAGTTTTATCCCCTTTGACTATAAGTACAATATGTAGACATTTAGTTGTCTAACTGATTTAATTAGATCCACCTTTCAGAAATTTGGGCCACTTTTTAACATCCAAGAAATTCTTTATTACTTGCTCGGTGCAGAATAGAATACGCTACATTAACTTGATACCAACATAACTGTTACCAACAGAGCTCTGGCACGCGTTTAGAAGAAATTTTTATTATATATTATCGTAGGGAATAAATGAAACACTAAGAAATAAATGAAGTTAGGAAATGAATAACATTAAGGTATAAATAAAACATTTTGTCTAAATTTCACACTATATTATACATTTACTGTGAAAGTGTTTTATTTACTCTTCAGCGTAGTGAAATTTCAAATAACGACCTAAACAATCAACTATATATGAAGTTATATAATTCATAAGAATTTTTCCGTTTTGGAACTGGTTAGTCTAGCTCTTTGACATAATTTTAAAGCTTTTTCTATGCATAGAGAAAAATCGAGTAATACGTAGTTTCCGTTTAAAATTAATTGAAAACTAATTATTATAGTTATTAAATTGGTTTGAATCTACACATTTTATTATTACATGTGACAAAAATTTTGAAACCTGTGATTATTATTAATTATTAATACAAATTAAATGCAAATTTTATGCGCGTATGTCTATATATAAGAAAATTTCGCCGATAGCAAAATGTATTTCTAATTCGGCTTTCATAAAAATATGTATTTACATTTTCGAATATTGCACTACTTAAGAAACACATTTAAAATACATTTACTTCTGACTTATGGCTTCATGAACATACCATTATTTACAAAATTTTATAATAATGTATTTATACAGTTATTCAGTCTTATTTGTACGCCACCAGCAACTTAATAGAAGTACTTAAAAAATGCGTGTATTAAATAAATATTTATTTGATACTATTACAAGCTAAAGATAACTTTACTAACAATTTATTTAAACTAAATACAAAAGAAATAGGATGAGTAATAGTATAACGTCTGCCAACTGAGTCTAATAGGACTATAAAAATGGTAATATTTAGTCGGAGAATTTTGAAATTTACATCTGGCGAATTAGTAGAATAGGATAACTATATACTTGGACGCGCATGCAGAGTTAACTAAGTATAGCTTTATTAAGCCACCTTCGACAAAATTGGTGCTAAAGGCAAGGACACATTACTAAAATTTGACAACCCAAATAAGGTTGAAGATTAAAAGAAATACGTAATGTAATAAACAAAAATCGTTCTACATTTCAATACATAATAAAAATATTGCTTAGAGAATTCACTGAAAGAGATGTAAGATATATTCTTAAAATCATAAAGCTAAGCTCTATAATTTCTGTACCTGAGCTTGTTTTGAAAGTAGAAACTGAAATATAAAAAGGCCAACACAGAAACAA
The DNA here is from genome assembly GCA_031893035.1 of Dermolepida albohirtum. NCBI lineage: Eukaryota > Metazoa > Arthropoda > Insecta > Coleoptera > Scarabaeidae > Dermolepida > Dermolepida albohirtum. The sequence goes on along the minus strand of JAVIWB010003023.1, from coordinate 239,877 downwards.
TTTAACGGATAATATGAAGAGGAGGTTACAATGGAGGGATTGCTCGACGAATGCCCGTCATAAGTTAAGTAAATCGACGAAGACAATTGAAATTAGTCAGGTATATGAAAACAAGTTCTATGAATACTGGAAGTATGTTTTTTTTACTGATGTGTATAAGTTCAATGTTTCCCAATCAGATGGCAGCCAAATAATTTGACGAAAACTCACTAGAAGCCTTGAAAGAAAATTATTTATAAACAACGTTGGAATACGGTGGTGCATTGATGATAGTATGGGAATATGGGAGCGTTCTCTATTGCAAGAATAAGTAATCTACATTTTATAGGTGGGATTAAAGATTAAACTGTATATACCGTTATTTTCAAAGTTCATTAAAAGAAAATGCAAATCATTAGGGCATTGAGAATAATTTCATTCCAAATACAAAGCTCGCACATACCATAGGCAATGGCTTTTATATAACTGCCTTAAAGTTATGGATATATCACTACAATCTCCAGACAGACATTAATCTCATTGTGAATTTGATGTCAGAAGTAAAATCTAGAATTCGAAAATATGATATTAAAAATTAAGAATAATTAACAAACTTAATTAACAGAATTGAATATTTAGTTAGATGAAAGCCATATAGGTTCACTGCAATTGTAAATTGTAATGGATATCATTATCAACACTAAGTTGGCATAAATATATGATCTATTATCGACTAGACGAAATGCAATATCAGTAACGTAGTAAAATATAACTCTATTATTTACGAGGACAATTAGAGCAAGATATCGATTTTTTCTTGTGTAGTGTATTCAATGAACTGAAATGTCGCCTGACATTTTCCAGATCATATTTGCTTTTTCACACATGATTACTTCGAACGTTTTTAGCATCGATAAAGTTTACATACCTGATACTTTATATATCATCAATAAACATTCTCCAGAACATTGTCCTGCACGGACAAGCACGAAACAAACAATTTGACTTGCAAGTTCAACATCCTCCAGGCACACATGTTTCTCTTTTCTTTATAAATATGCAAACACACATGCGTACGCTTTTACACACGCCGATCTAATAAAATAATTAATATCCTCAACGATGCACACAGCTAATAACCCATGCAAAGCGAGGGATCGAGAATAGTATTAATCGTAGTTCCTGTATAACTGTTACAGTATATATAAAGTGAATTGATATTACAAATTAATTAATAAATGGTTCGCTTCACTTAATTTTTTAGTAAGGATGTTCCTACCATTATAACATGTTGGTCCTAATATGAATCATAATTCTATGGTTATTGTAAAGGATATGCACGAATGTATAATTCATTTTTAATAGGTTCCATATTGTTATGGAAAGCGTTGAAAAAAAGATGAAGATTTTCTGTCTAGGATTGTTTAATTTGGCAATGTATGTACATATCCATCTTAATAAAGAAAATATAATTAACACGTTTGGTAATGGAATAAGCCAAAATGAATGATAACATGTGTGTATAATGCTGTTTGTAATTTCGAATAACTCATTGTGTTATTTTTTACATACACACACACACAGAGAGACATATAGTCATGTGCACGAAAATAGTAGTAGTCTTAAATTTGCTGAAATATCAATTTATACGTTAAATAAAAGAAATTTATGTTTACTGAATTCTTTATTCCAACACGTTACATAAAAATACCAATAAATAAATAGGTTCCTTAATACCAAAGAGAAACTAAAACTGTTTATATTCAGACAAACAAAATAATTGTTCATTAAAATAGCAGTCGGTTATGCCAAAATATTAACCAAATGTCATTTTTATTTAGTTAATTGAATTGAAACACTTAATATTTTGTTGCTTGACCTTTATTGTTTACCACCCCTTGACACCTATGTGGCAACAAGTTCACCAGTTGCCTACATATCCCTGCTGAAATTGATTGCTTCTCGGCTTGCCATATTTTCCACTGATCGTCAATATTTTTTGCATCTCAGCAGCAGATACAGTCTTTTTCAACTCCATCCATAAGTTTTCAATGAGGTTTAAGTCTGGCAGTTGTGCCGGCTAACCCAAAAGGCGAACGTTATTATCTTGAAACCATGTTTTCGCTTTACGAGAAATATGCTTCGGATCGTTATCTTGCATATACAACTATCTTAGTGGCATTTCTACCTCTGCATATAGTAGAACCACATAGACGTCAGTATTTATTATGCCTTCTATCTTGTGTAAGGGCCTAGGCCTTACAACGAAAAACTTACAGCGTTATGCTTGAGCCTCAGAATTTTGCCGTTTTTTTGGTGTATTGGGGTTTTAATGCTGTCAATGGTGGTCTTCGTACGTATTTTTGGTATGCACCGGAATTAAATAAAACTATTTTCGATTCATCGGATCACAGTACATTACGCTACTTTTTTTCCTCCCATTGTACCTGTTTATGAGCAAACGACAATCTACTTTGCATTTGCCAACTTTCGTTGAATCAAGCTTCGTCTAATAGTAGAGGTGCTTATACAAAGGTGTAACTCAGTTTTAATTGCAGTTGAACGATGTCTTCTTTGCACAAGTTATAATTCTTCTATTTTCTTTAAAGCTAGTTTTCCCACCACGGTTTTGTTTCACTTTTCTCCAGTTCTTAGCGTTTGGAATCATTTTCGCCGAACACGAGAGCGTATTTTTGTATAAACTTGTAGCTTTTGCCTCTATTGAGTAGATCGAGTATAAATGCTCTTTTTTCCGGCGAACAATGTTTTGCTCGGCCCATATTACAACAGAAATGGATTATTAAAAAATTGTTGAATTATTTTGCAACAAACAGAACTTTATACACCCGTGTTTAGTGCCGCCAGCCATGATACTGTTATTTTAATGCATAGACAAATAACAGCGCATGACTAGAAAACTCAGTAATTCCCCGGAAACCATATAATATTCAGGAAGGTAAATAATTTCATCAAAATTGTCCGTTGTAAATGTTATTTATAAGTATTAATTTAGGACTGCTATTTTCGTGCATATGACTGTATACATATTGGGTCTGGGAAAAAGTTCGTGGCGTTTTTCCCGGTAGATGGCATTGGTTGCCGATAACTAAAGAACAACAAGTCACAGCGACACCACCGAGGGCTCGTTTTTTAGATGACCTTCCGAACGTTAGTTTGAGCGTAGAAACATTGTAATCGGTGCAGTGGTTGGAAAGTTATTCGCACTTGAAAATGGAGAAGAATAATGAGAAATTTCGCTATATTCTGCAATATTATTATGATAAGGGGAAGAACGCTGCGCAGGCTTGTGATAAAATTTGTGCTGTGTACGGTGAAGGTACTTTATCGAAATCTGTTGCGCGGAAATGGTTCGCTCGCTTTCGTTCTGGAAATTTCAATGTGAAAGATGAGTCACGCTCCGGTCGTCCAATCACTGAAAAATCTGATGAAATTCTTGAAAAAGTCCAACAAGATAAGCATATCAGCAGTGTCGATATTGGCATGGAGCTAGGCATTGACCACAAAACTGTTTTGAACCATTTACATAAAGCTGGTTACAAAAAAAAGCTTGACGTATGGGTTCCTCATGAGTTGAGCGTGAAAAACATGATGGACCGAATTAACATCTGCGATGCGCTGCTGAAACGGAATGAAATCGAGCCGTTTCTGAAACGTTTAATAACCGGAGATGAAAAATGGATTACGTACGATAATCGGAAGCGTAAAAGATCGTGGATAAAGGATGGTGAGCCGTCACAAGCGTTCGCTAAGCCAACATTGACGCCAAAAAAAGTGATGCTGTGTGTATGGTGGGACTGGAGGGGAATCGTCCACTACGAGCTACTTCCAACTGGTCAGACGATTGATTCTCAACTCTACTGTGCACAACTAGAGAGATTACGCCAGGCGATTGAAAGAAAACGGCCCGAATTGATTAATAGGAAAGGTGTTGTCTTCCATCATGACAACGCCCGACCACACACTTCTTTGATGACCCGTCAAAAATTGAGAGAGTTTGGTTGGGAAGTTTTGATGCACCCACCTTACAGTCCGGATATAGCACCCTCTGACTATCATCTGTTTCGATCTCTGCAGAACTCTCTCAATGGAATTAAGTTGGTTTCAAAAGAAGCCTGTGAAAACTACTTGATTCAGTTTTTACCAGAAACCACAGAAGTTTTTCACCGATGGAATCATGGATCTACCAAAAAAATGGCGAAACATTGTCGATAATAATGGAGCATATTCGGTTTAAATGAATTCGTCCACGCGCCATGCGGGGACCAGTTGAATTTTACTGAAAAAACGCCACGAACTTTTTCCCAGACCCAATATATTACAATACATGATGTATTCTTTAACATACATAAAATTTTGGCCTGTTCGATAGTACAATTTTATATAGTTTTCTTAAATGTTGTGACATAATTCTTTATTCCCTAAATGAAAGTTATAAAATTAATTTTTCGTAAAATATGTCTTGTTACTGTATATTATATATATAATATATATATACCTATATGTTACTGTATGTAATAATATAATATACTTTACACATAACATGATATATACATACCATATATATGTTTGCAAATTCTAGCGATCACAGAATAGATCTTTAAAGTGAAGCATGGAATAATTAGATGACAATAACAGAGTAATTAAAGAAATAGAAAAACATGTGAAGCAAAAGAATAGAAAACAGAGGGATGGAAATAGTATAAAACACCAGCCAAAGAGATCTAGGAAGTACCTTTGATTTCGCCAGTAACTGTATAACCTCTTAATTTCACAAATAAAAAATTTAAAGTGCTAATTAATTTACATCCAGTTGGATTTTAGTGGTACCGAGAAGTACGGATACACTTATGTCACTATTTATTGGGCAGATTTGTGGCATCTATAATTATCATTAAGAATAAAGTAACCATCCCGTGGATTAATATTAAAACAAAACGATATCTTTGTTATTTTGCGAAAAATAATAACAACCAGCGTACTTGCGTATGGTTAGGTAATTGTAGAAGTAGTAATTCGCAAATAATAATCTTTCTACGTACATAAACCTTAAATATTAAAGGAAAAATTTGTTAGACATATATGTATATGTTTTCATTAACTTAAAAAAAAGCTTGGAAATTAAAACTCACAGCTATTGCTTAAGAAACGTGGGAACTAATTATTGTTTTCTTATATATTTCGTTTCCGATAGATGCATAGAGTAGCATCGTCAATAGAGGAGTGAAAATGTTATAGTCACTTTTGAAATAAGAGTAATTTTGAGAAATATATATTTGAATTAGTTCTTCCACAATATATTCTATTGAATAAAAAAGAAAATAAACGCAATTTTTCATGAGAAATAATTCTATGTTAATTTAAATTTTTCTTTTAATTATTGTATAGCTGCAATCTGCCTGTATTTCCTGTAGATTCGCCTTGACGAATACCGCCAAACGTGCTTTATATTGTTGGAATCGAATGCAGTTCATTGTAGTATGTGAGGTGAAAATATTATTTTTTGACTTTCTTTAGTCTTTTAACAATGGTATTAAATGTGAGCTCTTCTATTTTCTTTCGTGTATCACTTTTTGTTTCAAATGCTATTGTAGCTCATATCGTCGCCAATCGCCACTGAGTTGACATCGAGATGAAATCTCTTCTGAATTTATTAAATCACGGTAGTGGTAAGGAAATCTATTTGGTCCATACAAATTAAATTTATAGTTGTTAGAAAGGACAACACTTTCCCATTAGTCTATTGACGCTATATGCTTTTGTATGAATGATACTCTAGGTAGAATATGTTGTTCTGTTGAAGGTTCTGTTAAAAGCAACTTTCTTCTTTTTTTTTGGAAAGAAATTTATCTTAATAGATTTTGTATGTTCGTCCTTGATGCAATTACGCGAGCGAATAGCCAACATATTGAAGTAATCCTTGAGATTGATCGTTTTCTTCCTTTCTTTTGTTAAACTTAGATGACCAAGATTGTTTTTACCATAATTTTCTTGGACCTGTAGATAATTTCCAATTATGTTTTCGCTTCTTGATATTATTCTTACTATTTCTGTATTACTAAGTTCACTATTTTTAAAATAAATTATGTTTGTACAACACAGATACTGCTGGTCAGTTCATGGAACTTTATATACTCCAACATTATTCTAGATTCACGGAATAACAATAGCCAGTTGTTATTGTATTAACATGTGTGCGATTATAATTTATTCACATTGAAATAAAATTATGTGTGCAAGAATATTTACAATATTAATTATTGGACTAAACGATACTTCTCTTTTCTTATATGAAAACATATTTGGATTTTATGGAGTACTTATATAACTTCATTTTTTTAGCTACGGCTACAATATTTCTTCGGAGTCTACATTAGGCAAATTAATTATAATGCAATTATGGTTGGCTTAAATGTAAATAATAATAAAGCTCGTGGTTTCTGACATATACAGAAAGCCAAATGTAAAGAATTTACATCTTTCTTTCATATGAAATCTATGTTTTTTTGTCTTAAAATTAATTTTGAATACACTAAAAGTAACCTACTTCTATCGACTATTGAGCCACATTTAATTGTTTTTACAACAATAATAAAAAACACATCAACAACTAAAATGTCAAACATATATACTTGACGAGGTATATTACTCTTGTTGTACATATACACGTGTTATTCGCAAGCAGTGTACCTGTAGTACTAATATATTAATCGACGGCAATGATGGCAAACTGATAACTGAATTGTTGTATAACTAGATAAGGATGAACATGTTCCATTGTGCCCTTTGAGGTGGATCTGAACTAAAAATTGTCTATGATCAATGAACGAACGTAAAATAAGTTGTTTGCAATTACTCAGTTATCACACTTCGAATTCCGACTTATATTCTATACCGATGGTCAATAAGAACAGAAGTAGGTAACATCTTAATAAAATTTTGTTTTATCTTATCACATTGTCTTTATAGAGTCATTAATTTGGATAACATTAATCTCGATCATAACATTAATTTCTTTCGTTGTTACTAATATTATTTAATCGTCTCCTAATTAAATTCTCGTCTGTATTGGTTATCTCAAAGTTTGTGAAGCCCGCATTTGGTCAAATATATTTTTGATCGTACCGTACGTTTCCACTTTCTTTCTCGTAACATTTTTTTAATGAGTTTTTACGTGCGCCTGAAAAAATATCGACACACCTGATACTCATTTTTGGACTTGCATCATGAAGGATTCAATTGAGGAATATTTAATTATTGCAGGCGTTTTCTTTCGTGAAGTTAGTAATAAGCCCTCTACTACCTTGGGAGAAAATTGGGATATTTCGGACAAAAAAAATTTCTTATCTTTTCCACGAGCAAGTATAGTTTTATATTCTTAGGAAAAAAACATTGTTATAAGCAAAAATTTCTTCTCACTCTGATTCATGACAGGATAAGATCTGGCAGGAATTAGCTCATTTCTTCTCTACATCTCCACGTCCACTTCTTATGATGATCAATAATACTAAAGTTATACAATGTTAGTTGTATAAATGCTTTGAAAATGCCACCCACCTTAACCGAACAGTAATAGAGCCTACCATTAAATGATCACCAAACATTTTCGAGCATTCTAGGAGTGAATTGTTTCAAAAAAAGTTTTTGAGGGTATTGGGTTCTTTTATTGAAATGAATATGTTTATTTTTCTTGAACCAGCATCAAACAATTGAAGGAGGATTAATCTGAGTATAAAATATTTTCTATAACATACTAGTAACTCCATTCTTCTAATATTTCCCTGAGGGAAAGTTCCTTGGATTGTTTGAACTTTGAAACATTTGTATTTGTTGCGCTTTAAAATATTCTTGACAGAATTTTTTTTAATATCGATTTCGTAGAAACTTGACTAGAGCAAGGTTCATTAATTTCTACGTATGAACAAACTCTCGCCCCTCTCCCTTTCCTACCGGAATTTATAGGGACTTAAGGTTGTTAATTCTTTTTTTGCTTTTTTTTTGCAATTTCCGATCACGCCTTTATATTTTTTGGATGTATTTACGAACCTTTCAATAGTTGTACAAGATGGGATAGGTTGATCGGCATAAATAATAGACAATAAATCGGCATTTTGTTGAGTAGAATTTCCAGCAAAATACCACTGAATTATATAATCCTTTTCTTCAGTTGTATAAACTAAAATTATGTTTTAAGAACTTATTCTTGAAAGTAACAAAAATAAAATTATTTGAAGCTGTATTTGTCCACAAAAAATCTTCTCGAGCTTTCATCCATTCACTTGGTATTCACATCTTCGGTACGTCAATAATATCTACTAGCTCTGGCAATTCACTTTTTGAAGTTTCATATCTATCCACTGAGAGTGACCAAACTCCGTAAAACCTCGATGCATTAAACGGCAAATTACTGATTTTCACTTTCACCGGTAACCATTCAATCAATTACTTTTTAAATATGAACAATGTATTTGCCCGTTAATTAGTCTGGAGACGGCAAAAGAATAAATTCAATAACAACAATTAAAACCACAACTACTTGTCCATAAAGTAATAATACAGATATGTAGGTGAATCTGAACTGGAACTGCAGAAATTACAGTTCTCGTTTGTAGTTTGGCAGTGACGTTGTGTATAAATACTAGTATAGTAGGTGATACATATACTACAATTAGAGCCTGTTACCATTTCTAACGTATGTACATTACCGGTCATATTTATTTGCCCACCCTTAGTTTTAGCCAAAATTATTAAACTATCAAATGTGTACTGAAAATTTATTTATTGTACCAATACAATAGTGTAAAATAAACATAAAATAGTTACATTTTTCTTATATAAAAACTTTATCATTAATTATTATTAAATTTTGCTCTCTTCAATGTGCCCACCTTTATTTTTGATAATTGCGGCACATAACCGCGGCATCCTTTCAATTAATTTTTGCAGTGTATCTTCTGTAATTTGTGCCCAGGCTTCTTGAAGTTGTTCCCACAGTACAGTGGTGGATGATATTGCACATTCTCGAACCTTCCGGTCCAATTCTTCCCAAAGAAGCTCTATTGGATTCAGATCAGGACTTTGAGCTAGCCATACCATTATAGAGATTTGCCCTTGCTCTTCTAGTTGACGCAAGGAATCGCCACATAATCTAGAAGTGTGTTTCGGATCGTTGTCCTGTTGAAATACAAAGTTTTCGCCAAGAATCCTTAGTCCTGAAGGAACAGCGTTATTTTCTAAAATTTCCTTGTAGCCTTCTTTTCTTAGGATTCCTTCAATATTGACGAGATTGCCTACAGATCTTCCACCAAAACACCCCCAAATCATTACTGAACCTCCTCCATGTTTTACGGTAGGCGCAATACATTCTGGCAGTACTCTTTCTCCTGTGGATCTTCTTACGAATATTCGCCTTTTACGTCTGTCCACAACACATTATTCCACTGATCAATCGTCCAATTCTTATGTTCTTTAGACCAATTTAGTCGTTTTATCTTGTTTTGCTTTCGTAGTAGTGGTTTTCGCAGAGCAATTCTTCCGTATGAACCCGCTTGCCTTAACCTTCTCTGTACCGTGGACACACTAATTGGTTTAGCACGCGCTCTATTCACTTCAGCAGCAATTTCTGGTTCTGTTTTTCGTCTATCGCGTCTACTTATCCGTATTAGATGCCGATCATCTGCAGATGTCGTTGCTTTGCGTCGTCCAGATCTTCTTTTGTTGGAAAATGTACTTTTTTCAAATTTTTTAACGTTATAATCAACGGTTCTGCGATTTAATCTTAATTCTTTTGCAATTTAGCGATTACTTTTACCCGTACGATGATAAGCAACTATCATAGCACGCACTTCAATAGATAATTCCTTCGTCTTCGGCATCGCATTAAAATATTCACAATAACTCTCTATTTCACTGTTTTCGCAACAAAAGATGAACGATGACTGATATAAAATTTATTTTCCTTTTTGAATAACACATCCTAATATTGTAATTAGTTAGTACAATAACACAATATTGGTAATACCTTTCGGAAATGCAGGTAAAACTGTTAATACTGTAGGGATTAGCCTATATAATATTTATGGTATTTTTCAAATTTATGACACCTTTACGATATATAATAAACAATTTAAGATTTTCGTAGAAATTCATATGGAATTACTTCCACTAATAATATTGTTGAATAATTATAATACAGATTTTTCGAAAGATAATCCGTATTTCAGGAAACACATAAAATCGGGGTGGGCAAATAAATATGACCGGTAGTGTATATGTACAGTTGCTATACAACGTTATTTTTTTGAGGATTGTATACTGAAAAATATACTGATATCAAACAGTTATAAACTTATAGTATCTTTTGAAATTACTAAATTAATTTTACTGTTTTACTGGTATATTCATATTATTAAATAGTATTTTTACATCAAATAAACTATGGCGAAATACACACATACACATAAATACATTTACCCCTGGTAAATATATTTATGTGTATACTTAGATTACACTAATCTTGTTCGTTTAATTTACAATTTCTAAATAATAACAATAATTCTCATTACAATTAATATGTCCAAGTCCTTGAAACTGAATCTTCTCTGCCACTCTTTATTGTTTGTTACTTAAAAACACTGAAATTTGGCTGCCACTCTTTATTATTTGTTATTTTAAAATACTTAAATTTGTGTTAAATTTGGTGAATTTTATAATTCTAATCACTTAATTTGTTTACCCGATAAGTATTATAACATTTACTTTTAATATATATTATTGGTATGTATGGGTCGTGATAAATATATTTAGTATATGCACAAATGTTATCTACATTTTTGTGAACTTCTTTCACTACTTTTTAACCTAATCATGATTTCAACCATTTGAACACTATTTTTATACATATTTGAATCATTTGTAATTTATTCTTTATATAAAACTCATTAATGACCCTTTTTGCATAAACATATATCACTTTTATCTACATATTTATCAAGTTCTACAGCTTGAACTCCTTCTTGGGCATGATTTCATATCTAATCACTATATTCTAAGTTCTCTGTATACATGTCTACAATAACATTGATTTGAAGCAATACTAATGTCCTATCTTTCTATTTTAGGGACCATAATTGATGAATACAGTAATACAAGTTGGATTTATATTACTATGTGTTTTATATGCAAAAGAATTTAGTTATGAAATAGTATTATATTTGATTTGAAATTTATAGTGATCTTAACCAAATTATTGTGTCTATTTTTATTTAAATGTGATTCAAATATATACTACCGTCCATAAGTTTAATCGCACTACAGATAATTTTAATTGCAGAAGGAAATATAATATTCACGTTAATATATTGAAATTTTATCCAAACTAAAATCATTTGACATATTTGTACGTTATTTTTCTATTTCAAGAAATAATATGCAGGCAAGAAATATAATGAGGGTGTCATGGAGACTATCCCTTACTCGGAATTGTTTATTGTATGGCTTATTACATGGACGTCATAGCCTGTATTTGTGCGCTTGTAAGGGTATATTTTATGTCTATTACACAGTGAATACTTAGTATTCACGTTGTTAATGACGTGTCAGCAAGTGCTATCGAGTGAGCGCATTTTTTCTAACTGTGTTTAAAACATGGCAAGGAGAAAGCAACTAACTCTTTAACAAAGGGCAAGAATTATTACTTTGCACGAAACAAAGTTTTCTAATAGAGCAATCGTCCGAAAACTTAAAGTTTTCGAGTATTATGTTCGTGAAACTGTAAAGAGAATGGCAGAAACTGGTCAACTCGGGGACCGAAAACGCAGTAGATGGCCGAGGATAACTACTAAAAGAGAAGATGAATATCTGAAATTAATGTCCTTGCGCAATTGTCACCTTATAGTCCCGGAAATAGCAGCACAATATTACGTAAGCCACGAAGTCACGGTTAGCGTAACAACAACCAAATGCCGTTTAGCTGAAGCTGGACTTAGAGGCCGAGTAGCAGTAAAAAACCACGTCTGTCTGCATAATATAAACAAAAAAGATTGGCCTGGGCGAGAACACACAGGTACTGGACTGTCGAAAAATGAAAATAGGTCTTATGGACAGATGAATCCAAATTTGAAATTTTTGGAAATAAACGTCGTGTCGGGGAGAGAATGTTAGATGAATGTGTGGTTAAGACAGTCAAGCATGGTGGTAGAAATGTTATGGTTTGGGGTTGCTTTGGAGGAGGGCACATCAAAAAATTGGTGCAAATCACAGTAAGAATGACAAAAGAAGTCTAATTGGGTATATTGAAAGAGCATGCTCTTCTCTCAGCGATGCAGCTAATGGATCCGGGGTTTGTTTATCAGCAAAATAACGAGCCCAAACACAGCAAAGATAGTAAAAAGGTTTTTTTGCCAACCAAACTGAAAGGGATATCCTTATATTAATGACATGGCCACCCTAAAGTCCGGAATGCAATTCGATAGAGCTGTTATAGGACTGTTTGGATCGGGAAGTACGTAAAATACCTCCTACTAGCAAGACAGATCTTTGGGGTAAGTTGCGGAATGCATGGAACTCTATCGACGAGGAATATCTCAACCGACTAGTTGAACTAATGCTATGTGTTTGTGAAGCCGTGATCGCAGCAGGGGGTGGTTACTTTGACGAAAGTAAAATTTAAGCTAACTTATTGTAATATTACTTAAATTAATAATGTCAATTGTTTGAATTGTATGCTAATTTAGTATTTTATAAGTAATTTGCCATGAAAATAAACAGTCTCTTTAATATAATTGCGCAATTAAAATTATCTGTAGTGCGATTAAACTTATGGACGGTAGTGTATATGTTTGATTTTGCTTCATATCAACTTAATATATACATGATATACCCTTATTTCTTATACCAACTTTTAAAAATCAATTTGCATTACAAATACAACATGTAATTAGTATTTTATTTTATGTACATGTTGCGAATAATTTGATTCTCTTGTTATTATGAATCTTACGAAAGAGTCAAAATTAACATGAAAAAACTAAACTGAACATGAAGTATTATTTAAGGAAGCTGTTTATAATTCATTCGGGGAATCTCTTGTTTATGTTCGGCAGTATGAAGAATGTCTCGACATATAAATCAAAAAATTAGTTCAGTATGTAGGAATACAGCTTTGTTTATACAAAGCACGACTATTTGTAATGAATCGTAACAAATCTTCTTTATACCTGTTATGGTATACACATTCGAATTGATATTTATACGGCCATATGTCCTAAAAGGGACCCACAAGTTATTATGAATTCAGGGGATTAGTTTTTTAAATGTATTATTTAATATCTTTAAACCTATTGCATGAATTCGAAATTATATATGAAGATATTAAATGTAATGAAAATATTATTTAAATTATCTTATGTTATTTTATTTATAGTTTATTTGGTTCTGGATATTAATGAGATTCTATTTAGATTCGATCTACATTCGTGGAGACTCCAGAGACATTACATCGTATCATACACCTCAAAAATATTTTCTAAATCTAGAGAGATAGCTTTGGATTTGCCTTCGTGATACTGATTCATTTCAAACAAGTGGATTATAAAGTCCTTTAATCGATTCTTTCTTTAATCTAAGGTAGTGTGCTATTTTTGTGGTGATTGCAATTAGGTATAATATGTAGTTGTATAAGTTACGTTTCGAACAATTCGAAAGTCTGAGTATATCATTCTGAATATCATTGGACAAGAATAGACTACGAATATAATGCTACGTTAAATTTTTTTTGTGTAATCTTAAAGACCACACTATGTTTTAAGAAATACAGTTTGAATATAAAGCAGAAGGCAAAAAGTCAACTCAGACTGGGGCTAATATATCCGTGAAGTGCGTTACAGATGTGGACATATCAATTAGACTGATTAGGGGTTGTTTAATATTGATTCGGATAACCAATATTAACTTTGTCTTGAAGAGAAAATTGAGCAACTTGGCTATGTGTTTACATCCGTAAAGCAAGAACGGTTGTGAAGTTTATGAACAGTTACGGTGATTTTCCAGAACATTAATGACAACGATGGCATACGATACTCCCTGCTGGTGATTTTAATCTTAACCAAAAAGGCCGATGATTTACCTCACGGCAAACAGCTTAAAAGATCGCAGGCATGTTAAATATTTTTCACTTATCACTTAAGTGTTAAAATCATCCTTGAAATAAATGATAACTGCTGATGAGAAGTGGGTTGTTACAATAATGTTATTCAAACAGTCGCAGTACTGACTCGAAGATTTACCTCATACGTCGAAATCAAACATTTATCACAGAGCGGTTATATCCTCAACGGTATTTTTAAGGATTTGTTTTTCGAACTCCTAACAAGGAAGAACGAAGAAATTAAGTCAAGTGCGTGCTGTCGGAACTTGGGCAGCTTAAATTAAAACATAATTCAGAAACGTCCAGAGCTTGTTAATTGTAAAGAGATGGTATTTCATAACGATCACGTGAGAACAGATACGAGTTTAATCGCCCGTCAAAAATAATTGCATGGACCACAAATGTGGTGGATGTCGTTACAATTTTTGCTGGACCTCAAGTTTCAGACTTTCACTTATTTTGTTGTTTGGTTCTCTTCAAAATCTCTTACGTGGTATAACGATTGATTCAGATAAGGTTGTAAATTAGTACCTTGTAGTTTTTTGTCGGTAAAGAAAGATATTTCTATGAAAGAGGAATTGTGAAGTTCTCCGAAATATGCAATATAAAATTCGCTGGGTCTCTTTATAAGATCGTACAGATACTTCGCGGATGCTAAAACTATGTTCATTCCATTGTATTTGCTGGTGAGAAGAAAACTGAAATATGTTTAGGTTGTGTGGTATCCTTACTAACATATACTTATGGGAAATTCATGAGAAGGTGCAAGAGAGATTTTTAAAATACTTCTCGTATAGAGTAGGAGCCGGGTATGTGGCTGAGTACCCGCCCCAAGGATGAGATTACATCACTTTAATGAATAGGCATGACTTCCGGTTGCTTTCTGACGGACGTGATTTACAAAACTTTTTGCAACAACTTCTAGAGAATAAAGTCAATTCTCCGAATTTTTTGAGTTGGAACCAATTCCCTATACCTACGCATGGTAAAACTTGTAATAAAGTGATTATGCAGAGCGAAAACCAATACTTTAGTTAGCGTTAGTACATACATGTAAGAACTATAATAGAGTTGTGGTTTATTGTACTGCAAATATTACTTCATCTTTGTGTGATTTTGTAAAATATATGTCCTCTAATTGGCTGAAGGTGTTGAACAAGTATAGTCTATTATTATTAGTATTACTATTAATAAATGGTTATGAAAAATAGAAAAGCACATCAGGACTCTTTCGACAACCTAATAGTATGGAAACCCAAAAAAGAAAATACCGAAATATTTATTAATTTACTCTACTGTCACTAGTAAAAATATCTCCGCACTGAAAAATATAAGTATAAGAAGAAAAAAAATATATTATTACCTATTAGACAAGATAACAAAGGACTTAAGTAAATTCGATAGTTACTAATTTTAATATCTTAACATTAAGTATAATTAAATATTCTTTGACTTCGACATGCATATTCTGAAATAATATGTTTTAGGTTAAATATTTTGTTTCAATTTTACATATACGATAGCTCTAAACCCGCTACTGCTGAATAAATCTCATTTTAAGGGTATCTATTTTGTACTATAGAGGCTTCATTATGTTTTCTTATTGGCGTAAATTTGTACACACTTCCATATCATCGTTTTGTGAAAAGGTATTTATAAATAAAATGTAGACGAACCTCTTTTTTGTTATTAAAATTGGTATTACTGAAAGAGGTAAATGTATGTATAAGGTATATATATGTTTATTTGTTTAGGACTCGAGCGTATGCAATAATTAATTTCCAGTAACCGTATCATGAGGATATTGCACCTAAACACATCTTGTGTATAATTTTATTTAAAGCAGATGCTAAACCAACGGACGTACAAATAAACATACTAACTACTATGGCGCCAATGCAGTCTTCCTATCAAAGTATTGTGTCAATCAATGCAACGATAGTTTTTCGATTGTAAACTGACGTGCAATGAGTCGCAGACAATATAAACATCAAAACATTTAAATAGCTTATATTTGCATTTAACGTTAGAAGTAAATTTAGATAAAATACGATTATGAATCTGTGTTGCAATATTTTTTATATTTTAATAGTAGTATATGTTAAAAATCACGAATACGATTACTGAATTAGATTGTAAATTATGTTGTGTTTCTGTTTAATAAATTGTTTTTTCTCGAAACATATGTAAATGTGTATTATTTGACGCTAATGAGTAAGAAAAAAGAAGTGACACAAATTTACTATTAATAATTGTATACAAAGCTAGTTCCAAATGTACCACGTCTCAACATTGTTGTCCTATGAAAGGAATAGTTCTTATATGAAAGTGAAATAATTGGATAACTTTAGATGGTTGGGAATCAAAAAATTATCCAGCAAGCTACGTTCAACTGCCTAGCAAAAAGTTTGATGGTTGATGGACAAACTTTTAAAGTAACCTTCACTTAAAACATTTTGAGAATATTTGGAGAAATCAATTTGTTATGTTTTAATTAAAAAAAAGGTTACTGCACTAATATTTGAGCCCTGGATACGTATTTCAACAACTAAGTTGTCTAACTCGCAATTATAAGACAACACTGTTTATAATTGTGTGGTCTTAGAGCAGTGTCCCGCTTTTATTCTGTTTAGTTTTACCGCAGATCAATGTAAAGCACCGTTTATCTTCTGATGATGATAACAACTCCGTTACTGAAATATGTATTCAGGAGACAAATATTAATGTGGTAAGAGTTTTGTTTTACCTTTTTTGATTATTCAAGAGCTTCCAAGTTTACGTTACTTATGTTTTGTAAAAATAGCAATTATTTCGGTCGTCGCTTTAAACTGCGTCTAGATATTAAATAGATTTAAAAAGCAGAAGGGTTAACCTTATGTTTGAGCATAATTTAGTGGGGAGTGAGTCTCGACATCTTTCGAAAGAACACTTCCACGTTCCAGAATAACAGTGTGTAGAAAGTGTAATAGGAAAACCGCAATATGTATGTATAAAGTCGCAATACATGGTGCAGTTCAACACTTATTTTTAAAATAACAAATGTACCTAAAATTAGATTGATATGCAATAAATTGTGTCTGACAATGTTTCTTCGAAAGCCACAATTTATCTCTGGGTTACGCAATTTAAGCGTGGCGAAAACTATAACAATTACGGAAATGATCAATAAAATGGTATTGTTTTAAATAATCAATGGATTGAGGGCATATTGACCGAATGTATTTATCGCATTTTACATGTAGAATTGCGTATATTAGAGCTGTTGTAGATTCTGCAAATCTAGAATTGTGAAACGAGGCGAACGTCATGCGATAATTTGAAATTTCAATAGTGTTCACATCGCAGTAGTCCTTCTCCAAAGAAGTGGGACATTTTCATCGATGGAAATTTTAATGACCAATTTTTTGAGAGGCCAAGATGATAATTGTAAAGGGAAAAATCGTATCGAGCCGTTCTGCCAGACTAACTAAAAAAATAAATAAAGATGGCCTAAAATAGTCCATAAGAGGATTCTTCTTCATAATGACATCATGCCTTATCGTACTATACTAGTTAAGTTTTTGTATAAGAATCAGATCAATTGAGGTCAATCAGGTTGTGCTTTACCCATCTTCTTTATCAGACTTAGCCCCTAATAACTCCCAGTAATTCTTTAAATTTTCTTCAGCATAGTTAGTCTTAGTACGTTCAAGATGAAGAGGAATTTGTTGAAAACTAATAAAAAGCGAGTTCCTTAGGTTATGTACATATGTTTCATTTAGAGTTACGCTTTCCGCTAAATTATTCTATTTCATTTCATTAAAAGAAATACATATTTTCTTGTTATAGTTTGGTGAAAAATACTTGACTAATTAAAATATCGTGGCAATTATCCAATGAATAACAGTTCGTTATTAATATTGCTTCTGTTTTAAGAATAAAAGGTTATAACTTGATATACTAATGTATTGTTTTGCGGAATAGATCATTTTAAGCTGCTTTTATATTTTTTGTCTGCCTAAGATGATTTTTCATCCAAAATACACATGAAGTAATCATTCGTTTCTTTATAGTTCTCAAATAATATATACATTAAAGACTTTGAATAAAGCGAATCCAACAATAGACTAGAGCCACTAAGAGAAGTAAATATTTCTTGGAAGAAATATAACATCGAATGTAAATAATTTAGGTTATTACAAAGTAGTTTTGAGATAATTCTCGGTAGTGATGCGATTTGTTTACGACGTGACCACTATTTAGGATGCATGTATAAGTGGGGGGGTTAGTGATTAACGGACGAAGATTTATTTACCTGTTATTCGATAATGTATGTAGATTGGATCCAATAACATGATATACAAATTTAGTTTACTACAACAATTTCTAATTCTTTTTTAATCCAAGAATATAAGAATTATTGCAGATTTTGGACATCATACGGAGCAGCGGGAATATAAGGCTTTATAATTATAAAGCCTTTTATTATTAACCTATCCACTGTCTAAAGGATGATGAAAAGGGAAATGGACATTGTCCTGTTCACTAGAGGGCGAGTATGTTGTGTTAATGTTAGATGGTTTGAATTGTAAATGTCAGTGGATGGATAATTGACCTCTGCTGGTTTATCGTGCCGTAAAATAGCTCTAGACATTGTCCTGTTGACTAGAGGGTGAGGATGTTGTGTTAATGTTAGATGGTTTGAATTGTAAATATCAGTGGATAGATAATTGACGTCTGCTGGTTTATTGTGCCGTAAAATAGCTGTAGACATATATCACCAACGACGGTATATGTTTCCAAGATAAAGTTTCGCTAGGAAGCATTTAGCATGGAATAGCAACGACTTAGAGTGTGTTCGGTATTTGGTTTTCTGGCAAGAGTGTGGAGAAAACACAGGCAAAAATATGCTCAAGCTACATATTGATGAACATCTGCTCTTACGTAGTCATTTTGTTATGATATGGGACGGAATCGCATTTGAAGCTTACTGCTATAAAATAGAAATTCTAAAATATTCTGTCGTGGTAACAGTTTGTGGTGAAGCAGGGTTGTTCATGAGCATTTGACTGATATCGGAATTGCTTGGCTAGTTAGTAGCTCTGATTCGAACACCATTGTGAATTTATGGGATGTGTTTAAGTGGTGTATACGATGCTATATTCCTGATACAACCATCTTCTATGACTTATTAATCTAGGAAGAGATTCCTCCGCCGAGACGACTCTGGACCCAATTGAAAGCATGTCTAATCGATTTCAAACAGCTTCAAATACAATAAATGGTAACTTATGGTATTAATATGTCTCATTATTATTTTATTTATCAGTTTGTTTAGTTTATAAACCAAGTTTATTTTTCAAACAAATTTTGATTTTTCAGGATGTGCAACGAAACCCAGTTTCTGTTTGGTGTATTAAATAACACTAGCTTATATACAATATGTAACATTACCATTATACTACCTTCCAAATCTTATGCTTTAGTCTTTTTAGTCAATGTTTGTCATAAAATGATAATAATTTCATTTATAAATGGCAATTTTGTAATGCATTCCTAAACAGGATAATTGATCCATAAATAATAACACATCAGTATTATTAAAGGTTAAATAGTTTTCAAAATGAAATTGTAATCGTGAAAAAACTAAATTGGAAATATAAACACAATATCTTTTATTTTTTATAGAGGCTTGTAGAAATATAAAATTTATATTCTACTATAATGGTTAGTGTGCACGTGTGTAATAAAATTTCCAGTGCCTTCATCAATATTTACTTATCTCTGTATTCAAATAAAGCAGATTTTCAAATATGTTGCTTACATCTGTCTTATATTGACTTTTTTGTGTAGTATACTCGTTTATGGTTTGTCGAAACCGAGATAGGAGTGCGTAAAGAACGAATTTACGTTCCTCCAAACAAAAGCAATAAAGTTGGAGAACAAAATTCCAATTTCTTGTCAAGGGATCGTTTGCTACGATGCATTTATTACTATCTTCATTGCTTGTTATTGGGGGTTTTAGGTATTAGTGTTCGGCGCCGGTGGTCCAAAGCCTACGTGGATTTATGTTTTCGGCGTGCGATTTAACAAGCACGCCGACGGGACTGACACTTAATCCTTTATTTTGCAAATTTTCTTTGTTTACACGACATTTCTGTGAACTTTATATTAATATGCATTGATTATTGCCAGGGATCCGGTCACGTGCTGCGTGTCGGATCTCTCGTAGACTCAAAAGAATGCCGCGTGCGGTTTTACGATTCCTTTATCGGTATTATTTGTACCAAGTATAAAGCTAGGCCGTGTTATTGAATATTCAGAGGTTCTTAAATCTGAGAATTCTTTGTGATCGATTTGCATTTACATTTCACTCGCCAAAACCTGAGAATGAATTGCAAATAAACACATTTGGGAATTGAATTTATTCTTTGTGGGGTTGCGGACTGTTTGTAAAGATTAATCGACCTTACTGCATTAAAAGTACATACGTATAGTAGCTACTGTTGAATATATGTATGTACATTCGAAAATATGTGTAAATATGTATGTATGTACATATGTATTTAGTTAATTTATTTCTTATGTAAAAGTAATACTGTTGGATCGAAGTTGCGTTCAAACCTATTTGATTATTTGAAATTGCTATACTGATGCTTAAAATATTGTATATAAAATGAAAATACAGTTCGTGCTTCTTTAAAATAGAATGTAGATATGTAATCAATTAAAAGGTAAGGTACATCAAATAAGAATAGTCAGTATTAAAGTGCTATCAGTGAGGTCTATCACACCCAACCTAGTTGGTTGAGTGTGATAGTATATAATAATGACCTGTAAGAGAGGACTATTTTCTATTGTGGCACATATTAATAGACTTATACATAAATTTCCTACTACGCGATCATATTCGATGCGATGTATGTAGTCTGGCATTGTATGATGCTATATACTTAAGTGCAAACAACATATTATAATCAAAACCAACATAGCGTACGCTACAGGTTTCCCTACAAAATCCGTTTTAATCCATGGACATGCAAATATGTATTAGAAATTGGAAAAATTCGTTGCTATGAAAAATGTGTTTTTTATATAACATTTTGTTTAGAAAGCATAGTATAATGAAGTGTGGCGTGATTTAATAAGATGGACAGTAATAATTATAATAATATAGCATAATATCGAAATGCATACCTACATATATATAAATAATATTTATACCAAAAGTGTAGCAATCAACTGATTTACTTAGATGCCACAAATAAATATGATTTATTGCAATAATGCCTAAGTTATATAATACAATTAAGAATGCACAACTTACTTCAAAAGACGTCAAACAGGTTTAGAGACTGGAAAAATGATGATGAACAACTCAAGAAGAAATAGTTTTCGAAAGGGTTAATTGTAAAGGATAGGAGAAGATTATCGGAAGAATTAAAAAGCGACCTATAAATGCAGTAAAGAGTTTTTTCGACCGCAAGCATTGTAAGAAATGTAAAAGTTAGTCATCTAGAGTGCTTCAAGTCCCATTGTAAAAGATAATTCGCGTGAGTTAGAAAACATGTACTCAACAAGTGATGAAAGGTCACGTATAATTTTCGCAGATGAACGTAACAAAGACATGTATTTCTTAGTTGTCACATAAAGTTTTTGTTATTATTATATCGAAAATATTTTATATAACATAATTTATTCATAAAAAAACGGAGTTCATTGGTTTTCTTTTAGTCGGCTATAGATTTTTTTTATGTAATCTGACTCGTAATTTGTTGAACGAAAGAGTGTAGTGTCATATTAACTTGAAGAGGAGATATTGAAAGTATCTTTGGTGAAACTCATTGAAGACAATGATTTAAATAAGTTTGAATTTGATTAAATTATATGTCACTCATGATATTTCCCATTTAATTTATATTGCAAACTCTTGCGTGGAGACTGATTACTTTCTAAAAGCTTAGTGTGAAGCCACTATTCGCCTTGTACTGAACCAATAAGTATTTTTACCATAGCCTTCTACTGTTTGGGAACATGTTTGCTCTCAAATTTATTAACACTTTAGAATAATTAACATTTCGAATAATCAATAGTGTCTTTGCAAAGGATAAAATGCCCTTATTAAACGTTTTACTTCTACCAATAAAGTTGTTTTGAAAAAAGTTTTGAAGTAAAATTTTCCTGTTACGATAGTTGTGTTAGATTTTCCGAAAGAAATATATGCTTTTTCTAATTTATTACACGTTCCTCACCTATACTTAAATCTTTTCATTTTCTATTTGGCGGTAAACCGCATGTTGTGATCATGAATTCAGAAATTGGTGGCAAGCTAGTTTTGCATATCTATGCCTTTTACTGTTAACATGTTCTCTACAGTCGTGTTTGTCTCAGTACGTCAGTGGTTTGTCGTAAACGTTACATATTATCGTAGAACCATTATAAAATAAACCAGGAAATTCACTGATATACTTCTTAACCCTGTTAATCAATGTTCGAATGTTTCTATGTATGTAAGCTTATGGATACATATGTATGTATTTCATATAGTGGATTCTGACCTATCGCGCCGGCATAAATGGTTTTACTTGCAATGACTTGATGTGCAGATACATGAGTTCGCTCTAGTAATAACTATGTTTGCGAAAATACCCACAAAGAATACCACAACAGTAGATTAGTTAAACAAGTCTAGAAACCAAAACACTTGGTAAAGAGGAAAAGGGGTAAACCAATCATGTACGTAATTGAAAAAAATCAACGTGAAACGAGACAACAATCGACAAGAAACAAAGAACAGTGTAAAAAGTTCGTTTATAGACACTAAGTTGTAAGAAAGGCAATTATTTAATTGAAAATTAAATTTAAATTTTTCATAATTTAATATTTTGGTATTAAATTTAAGAAAATTTATAGGGTATAAGGACATCATTTGATGTATATTTTTTCAATACCTTAAATTCGTTTATTCTTTAAGTAACAACTTAGGAAATTAGAATAGTCATTTTTACAATGAGAACTGGAATTCAAGAATTATAATTTTCAAACTGGAAAGTAAAAAGAAGGAATTGATTTCGTATTATCGTTAAACAAGCTAAATGGCAATTTAATTGTTCGATTATTCTCACAGATTTTGCGTTGATCATGAAGCAGCTTAAATATAACTAATTAGAGTCATTGTTTGCTGGAGATTAGTCTCGATTTATGTCTTTTTATAGCATAATAACAAGTGTGTGCATACAATGAAATAATTATTTTCGTGTAATTTCAAGTTAAAAATGTAAGCGTACAAACGATTATCAATGTATTATGTTAAACACGAGATTTATTGGGTTGTTTGGAAAGTAATTTTTTTTCTCGCGAGACCGTTGTATTTTAAATCATCCAATTACATTCTAAAGCCTACAGACATTATGTATTTTGACAGCTCACATTTTAAGGTTTATTTGTAAAGAAAAAGCCAAACCCCTTGTTTCCTTGTATGTATCAATACCTTGCAAAGTTTGTCTACAATTAAGCTTTTATGCTTCTATGAACTGGGTATTATGAAGCTCATCAGAAAATACTGAAAGGTTATTGAATTTATATAAATTTATATAAATAAATTATATATGAAGAACAAAACAAATATGTAATGACTTTGTCGACAACCCAACATTTTGCCCTGGAAAAGCAACTGAGGCGGTACCCAAAAATAACCAGAATTTCTTTATAAAAACCTATATTTTAATTTTTTTTATAAACGACCTTAAGGCGTTCAATATACTCTCCATTTCACTTTATACAATTGTCTAATTGATAATTTCATTGTTGAAAACATTGTTCGAACTCGTTTTTTTGTATGGTTAGGAGCTGCTGTGTCATTTTTACCTTCACCTCTTCCAGCAAGATATATATATATATATATAAGATATAAACTCTCGGATTAACTGTCTGACCAGGTGGCATGCTGTCACAAGACACAATCTTATTCGGCGGAAAAGCCGACTGCACCGACCGCAAAACAAGTTGCGTCACGCGCACTTAGCGGCATGAATGCGTGCTATGCAAGCTTCACCCTCATCGCCGCCATTCTGGTAATTTTTGGATACCCCCGGTATGTCTTAGAATGATTTGTGTTGAGTACATAGAAAATTTCTCTCGTCTTAACTATATTCTTTTCATGTAGTCGATTTACAAGTAATAATTTCAAATATCTAAGTTGGTCTTTACGTACCTCAACTTTATTAGTTGTTAACATTTAGGAATAGGGTTATAACTTCTTCTCTAAAGTTACCATCCGGGTATGAAAATCGTTTGTTCATTTATTGTGCTTACGTCGATGTTTTGGGATTTAATTATATTTGGCTTCTGCGATTTTTATCAGCATTAGTAGTAAAAATAATGTTTAAACAAATATATATATAATAGTTTATATGTATGTATGTATATATATATATATATATATAAACTATTAATTGTTCTGGATAGTGTCTACTTCCATTTAATATGTAAGAGTATCTAAAACGTAATATGTTTAATAATGTATTACTTTTTACTAAATAAGCATGAATTTAATAATGAAGTAATGAATGGAATTTGCCTGCGTATTTATTCATAGCATAAAACTGGTGACTATCAAAATGAAAAGCAGCTGTCAGCAAATAATCTATTGCATTTTCGATAATACAATTGTAGTATTAGATATCAAATAAAAAAAGTCATTTACCAATCCTAGATTTCTATTAAAATTCCAATTATGATGTGTATGCATGAAGAAGATATTGATTTCTTATCTTGTCAGTTCTTAGTAATATTACTCATTGTGTTCTCATACCTATACAATGCAGTTGCCGTTTCTTTTATTTTCATGGAACATACATATGTCCGATAAAAGGACATTACTTTGTTGTCTCCTCAGTTCTTATAAAATACACATATGTACGTATGTGTACATTGTTGGAGTCTTAATAACAGATAATTTATCTAGAACGGCATTTCCTTTATCAAATAAAAAGTCATGTTTTCTCGTATCTGAACGTCTAATTTCATGAGTCAATAAGTCACTACGATGACACTCTTTCTTCGCGTCCGAACAAACAAACGATAACGTAAATCAAAAGAATTGCCCAGCGTTCACGGTAAAGTGAATACCTACTCCAGGCAGACAATATTTCATATCAGATATCGCATACAGGAGAAGAATAACCCGACCGTTCCTCTTTTTCCTATTCTCCATGACGTGATGTAACGGTAATGATCGCGTTCCTTTTTCGCGTCGCTTGGTACCGCCATCGTTGCCATCGTTCTACTTGGGGGTGGGTAGTAGTAACCTAAATATAGAGCTACCACGAACAAGTGGAAAGTTTAATTGATTCCAACACGCTGCAGTTTGTGTCACCACTTTTGCTAGAAATATGAAAAAAAAAACGGCTTCCCGTTTTACGTTTTTTTACGCAAGTACACAACTAATATTTGTTGAAACTGCACACGACTTCATTGAAAACATTAGAGTATAAAGTCATTAACGAAAGAGCCTTTTTACTTCGAAAATATTCTACAGCGTAATAAACATTACACTAGTTTAATTACACAGGTCACGAGTACGTCTAGCTTATTACTACAAAAATTCTTTGTGTATGTTAAGGGTCCTGGCAGAAATTTGCAAAGTGTTTTCAAAGTAATTCGTATCAATTAGTGCAAAAATTAATTAGTGATTATATTCGTCATTTTCGTTATTTATGTAAGAATGAGATGACTATTACCACTATATTTCGAAAAAATCACAGTGTATCTGAATTCTGTTATCTTTTCTGTGCCAAGGGATGAAATGTTATATATTTAATTTGAAAATTATAGCAATGTTGATAAAGTGTCTAAATGGAAAGTACTAACATGTATAAACCGGCAAAACGTTATTTTTAAGGACTAAAGACGTCTGAAATCTTGACTATATACAGTAAACGTGATTTTTCCCAAACTAAAATTTGTCGCTGGGTTGCACAATTTAAATCATGTTCACAGACCTTTGATGCTCATATTGCTACTTTTAAGTTTAGCAGCGGAAAATTCTGGCTTTCGATTTAATACTTCAAATTTTACATGTAAATTTGGAGATATCTAAGCTGGCAGGAAGCTGGATGCCGCAAACCTTGAATTGTGATCAGAAATGTGAAACAATACGAACATTAATAGATAATTTGACGCTGTTTAACAAAAACCAAGTTGATATTTGGCGAAGAATTGTTACGAAACCAGGCTACACTACTAAATTCCTGAATCTAAATAACAATCTCAACATATCATCTTCATGGTAGCCATCTTCCGAAGAAAGTAAGAACATTTTCATCGACCAGTAAAGTATGTAACTTTTAGAGTTTCAAAGGGAAATATTTTCATAGACTGTCTTGTAACGATCTACCGTTGATGGATCGTATTATGCTGCTCCACCGGACAAATTAAAGAGAGCAGTCTCCAATAGGTGCAAGGTCGACAGTGTCGAACATTTTCATTTCCACTTTATTGGAGCTGTATGATGTGTGGTACCTCGATGCATTGAAGGCCAAGCCAGATATTTGAACTGTCGTTTCGTACATATTTGAACAATATATAACCATGCACAAATGTATTAGACATCTTACGAATTTATGTACATACATACATATATAGTTTATATAGTTTAGTCAAAAGAGAGGTGAGGAAAATAAAACTGTTATGAAAATTATGTACAAAGTGTTATTTAGTAATATAGTACAATTTATTAATATTTTGTCGCTCCGCCCTTGGTCTTAATGACAGCTCGCACGCGTCGAGGCATACTTGCTACTAAATTGTAACACTCTGCCGGTGGTATTGCAGCCCATATTTCGCGAATTTTTGTTGATAATTCTGCTTTTGACAGGCATTTATGTTCCGTGATCTTAGTTTTTAAGATACGCCACAAATTTTCAATGGGCGACAAATCGGGACTGTGGCGGCCAATCCAATACCTCCACTGTGTTTTCCTCGAACCAACGCATTACGGCTCCCGCTTTATGGCAGGGTGCATTATCTTGCTGAAAAATGTATTGTGGAATATCCTGGTCGAATAGTTTTAGCACAGACGGTTCTAATACTTCCTCCAACATGGCTAAATAGCGTTGGCTATTCATCCGTCCATCGCATAGGTACACTTCTCCAACACCGTATGCAGACATACAACTCCAAACCATGATACTACCACCTCCAAATTTTACTGTGGGAATGATACATTGTGGTTCATAAGCTTCCCCTTGCCTACGCCGAACGTATAGCGTCCTAGGTAGTCCCCAAAGCTGCCAGGTAAAAGAAGAAAGTTAGCACTTCGACAGGATTAATTTTGTTTAATGTTACATGTAGACTGAATTGCATACAACGATAAGAATATTAGTCATGAAGATGTACTTAGATACCTCGATATTCGATTCATCAGACCAAAGAATCTTCGACCACTTCTCGATTGTCCAATTTTCATGTTGTTTGGCCCATAAATATCGCTTCTTATGAGCGTCAGTTAAAAGCGGTTTACGTCGCGCTTTACACCCTCGTAAACCAGCACGCTGGAGACGCCTTCTCATTGTTTGCGCAGAAACTGTTACACGATAACGCTGTTTCAGCTCACTGGCGAGCTGTTTCGACGATTTTTTCCTATCACTGAGAGCCAGTCTTTGTAAAATTCTGTCTTCTCTAATCGAGGTACAGGGTTTTCTGCCACTTTTGGCCTGTTATCAAACGACCCACTCTCCTGATAGCGACTAATGGTTGTACGGACTGCACATCGCGAACATTTTTTTTTTGCAATTGCAGCTATTGATAACTTCTGGGAATGCAGTAGCACTATTTGGGCGCGTTCCCCTACCGACAACTCGCGTGTTTTAAGCATTTTTCTTCAACAAATAACTGACACAACGTGAAAAAATAGGATAATCTATTGATCTCTACCACAAACTCACAAACGTACGTTGCTCACACACTGCTAGATCATTCTATTTTTAGTGTCATCACTAAATTTCTAAAATCCACAATTTCCCCTTTCCACCTATTCTTTTCAATAGGGGCTTAACTAGGGTATTCAAAAAGGCATTTCTGTAAATACCATTAACTATTTTTAAGGTTAATTTCCGTCAGACTTGGATAATACCGAGAATAACGATTTTTACCTGGGTGTCTAATACATCTGAGCATGGTTGTATATATATATATATATATATATATATATATATATATATAACTACTGAAACTGTTTCTTTTCTATTTAATATTTGAGCTGCTATATTTATACATATAGAGTTATATGCACATGTTCCTACATACATATATTGCTATTTAAATAAAATTGTACAAAACATTCGAGTGTTTTATTTCAATACATAGGGCATTCAAAACAGAGTTACTTTAACAACACAAATTATGTTTCGTTCGAATATGAAAATTCTTTATGTGCTTATACAAAAGATTAAAGATATTACAAGCTATTCGAAAGAAACTGTGATAAGGTTCATAGTAAGCAATTTTGTTACAAACCCACTTGAACATTTTTGCCAGTGGGTACCAGTTGCGTCTAATTTAAAACGTAATTGTACAATTATTTTATTTATATTCTTACAGTATTAGTTAATTATTTAAATTCTATCACTAGCTTAATATTCATAAATCGTTAATGTTATCAATACAAATAAGTTGTTAAACTATGTATTTATATTTACACAGAAAATACCCATGCTTTATTATGTACATTAATATTTTGTCCATTTTACTGTATATAACAATATTATATAATATTTCAATTAAATAAATAAGTAAGATAATTGAAGGTATAAATGCTTAATAAACTATGAATGGAGTAAATAAAAAGGTTTGTAATTCAAAAATTAGTTGATGAAGGGATTTGATAAATCGAAAGCAAGTATTTGAAGACCGTCCTATATGAAATAAAGACAGGGTTTTCTTTAATATTTCATTGTACTTGTCTAAGATGTTTGTTACATTTACCTGATATTGATATATGTAAGTACTGTTGTAATAGTGAGTGCATCTGTACGTAATAACAGAATTGAACGCATTTTATATTTAATATAAACGTTTGATGAATTCAGGAAAAGGACAAGTATACAGGACTGAATCTTCATACTACGACAATGTATAGAGAAGCCTATTAATAAAAACAAAGTAATGTTTCGTAGAACTGGAAAAGGTATTCGATAGAATCAAAAGAAAAGATATAAAAGAGAGCTTATAGAAAATAGAAAAAAAACTGCAGTAGATATAGTCCAGGTATTGTATAGAAAAACAAATAACATTGTAAGAACCCAATATAAAGAATCACCAATTTGCATGTAACAAGGGTGCGTGCTAAGTCCAATATTATCTTCAGTGCAGTAGATGAGGTGATAAAGGGAACTACTGCTTGTAGATGATATGGTAATAATAGCAGATTCAGAAAGAAATCAGCGACACAATATGATTATAATAAAAGACGAACTGAGAAAAAATAACATGAATATAGAAGTATAGAAAACTAAAACTATTATAATAACATCAGATAAAATACATTTCTTAGACGAGTCATTGTCGGGCAAATGAAAAATAAGATAGTGAATGATAAAATAGGGAAGTAGGCAAAATATACAATATTCTAAGTATAACACTTTTCGGAAAAAATGAAATTGAAAGAAGTTAAAAAGACAGGTAGTACATAAAGTAATGACGCTAACAATGTTATACAGTAGTGACACATGGATACACATAAATAGAAAAAGAAGCCAAATAAACACATCCGAAATGAGTGAAGGTTTTTAAAAAAAATACGCAGAAAGACGAAGATGAAGAGGACGTATAAATAGAATGACGAAAGAGAGATTGTATGTATTAGGCAAGAGTACCGAGAAAGAACAGAGGGGTACGTCAATGAAAACCTAGCAAGAAGAAGTGAAAAGAGCAGTAGAAGATAGAAATATGTTAAATACAGTTTTACACCTTACGTTAGAAAGACTTTGAATTAAGTAAGGTTTTGATAGTTAAACTTAATATTACTATCAGTGCAGAGAATTTGAATTTGTATTTGTTCTTACTGGATAAAGAGAACCATATCGCTGTTGTGTTTTATACGTGTAAAATTAATAAAGGAAACAATTTGAACACGCTTCGTCCACTAGGAATTAGTCGAATGTCGGTGTATCGTTGTTTTAAATTATTTGCGGAGACTGGGAACATTAAAGACCATCAACGATGCAAGTGTCCACGCATGGACTGCAAGCCATTAAGGTATTTAAGTCATAATTGAGAGAAATTCGGTTCGTAAGCAAAAATATCGTTGCTCGAAAAATGAATGTGACTCGAAAGTCAATGTTATTAAAAAAGTATTGGGTTTTGGAGCTTTCACGCGCCGTAGCGGACAAATTCTGGTCGAAGCTCTTAAACATAACAGAATAGACAAATCAAAATATTGGAGAAGTACATGGATGATGAACGCAAAAATATCTTGTTTACGAAGAAATACGCGTATTATGAACGCAAAAATATTCTGTTATTGGGAGAAAATTTTTTACTACACAAGAAAAATTTTATTAACAAGGACAGTATTTATTTTCGGGTTTCTAGTGAAGTTTATGAACTGGTGTCAAGAGTGGAAAAAGATCACCACCGTGTATTATGATGACCACCACCATACATTATATTCTGGTGGGGCTCCTCTTACAATAGTCTTACGATAGAGTTTGTCAAGGAAGGCGTAGTGAAACCTCTTTCAAAACGAAACCTGCGCCAGCTGATACAGCTAAAATTACCCAGACTTAGCTTTAATAAAATGTATCAAGCTTCATTACCAGTGATTGAATGACCATATGGTCAGTCAAGATCTAAACCCCTTAAGTTGCAAATTGTGGTCTATTCTGAAAGGCGTAGTATGCCATATGTACGCCTTGTTAACGCAAAACCCTAATACTTTAATGGATTAAATTTTTGTCAAGAGTAGTATGTGAACTTGTTTTATTACATCTACTTTGAGTTTTCTTCTGTTGTAAGATTTGTAGTTGTCAATATGGTATATGTGATTAATGATAGTATTTTAGGTTGGTTGGTATTGTTTTTACTTATGAATTCTTGAAATTTCTGCGAGACTTTGGTATGGTATTGTGATTTTTCTAGTATTTTAGAGATGTTATTACCTACGAATTTTTTTAATTGTATGCTGGGGACTATAATTTTTGGTATTCATATATTGCAGGTACCTGATCATTATGAATATGCAATTTGTTTTTAATATTCATGTCTATTTGTCTGTACCACTTATTAATTAAATTATTATTTTCCTTTTGATTGTCTTTTTCTTTCTTGCATGCCAATTTCTCATTTATTAGTCTCTCTCTTTTTTACTCATAATAATCTTTCAATATTATTGCATCTTTTGTGCATAATTATGATTAAAGCGTCTGTTTACAAAAATATATAATACAGTTAATATATAAAGAATATTTATATTCTATACTTTTTTAATATTCTGTTATTTTCATTTTATCACATAAATGTGTGTAATAGTATTTATGTCCCTACTATGTATGTACAGTAAACATTCTCCTTATTAAATATGAATGCCTACATTTTTGCAATCTACTAACCTGTTCATATACATGCGTTCATATTTCGTTTGTAAATATATGAAGTAATATGCTATTTCCACGTTCGCTATGTAAATTCTGGATTCAACTATGTCACATATCGATAAGTGTAAACGATTTTGACAGGTAAACATCATCACATATTGAATCTGGAAAACGGAAATTATACGATAAAACGAATAGATATAAAAGAGGCATAAATCATGTATTGCCCATAGCTGATAGTGAATATGATAAGGAAATACTTCAAAAGGTAAAATGCCTCAAGTTGATAGATTGTCTCCACTAATAGCGGAGTCACCCAGCGAATAATATCTCACTCAGAATTAATGTAGCTGAAATAATTCCTTTATAACGTCGAAGTGTATTTAAGGTTTCTGTTATGGTGTGATAATACGACTCGTGTATACACAAGCAGTGCCAAAGTTGACACATTTTTGACGGTCCTTAAATAAGCAAAATTTATATATTGGATCCATAAATTTAAACATTTTTTTAAAAAAATATTCGGTCTAGGAATACATAAATATTAAATTCGTTCTGTATACATTAAAAGCAGGTTTTCTTTTTACTTTAAAATTTGAGTACTTGATATATTTAAAGGAATATAAATTTTAAATAATTAAATGTATGTAAAAGTAAACTACTGTAGGTATAAAATCCAAAATACCCTCAGATAGATTTGGTGCTGCGTTATAATAAATTCATTGAAAAGTACAGAATAGTGTTGGTAAGAAGTAAAGCAAGTCGTCTAAATTTCGTAGAAGGATAATTTCTTGTAGTCTTTTAGAACGTGCATTTGTTAAGTATAATTGTTAGGATGGCGGAGTCACCATTAAGAAAACGGAAGACAAGCCATTTTAACGTGGGTGATAAGCAGTCGATGTTGAATGTATTCAAAATACAATATATAAACTACAGAACCTAAATTGCGCCCAAACACAAGCTGTTCAGTCAACTACCAAAACGGCTGGTTGTTATTATATTGTTATAGAATTAAATTAAATGCTTACATTTAATTAAAATTTTTTTTGCAGAAATATCTACAGCTCGTGTATATACTATTCTACAAGAGCACAGTAAACAAGAATTTCAAGAGCTAAAGTCTTATAAAAGAAAGAGCTATATTAGATCGCGCAGATGATAAGACGAAAGCATTAACAAGAAGTACAGTCCATTCATTTTTCTTTAAAAATTAGATTCCTACATTAAACAAAATTTTGACAGTAGTAATGATGATGTATCGAACTTTTCAAGACGTACATTTTATAGATTATCGAAAGAGATGCATTTTCGGTAAGATTTAATATATTACTGTGTATTTTTAGCAAACCTTTTCGTTATAAGAAGAGAGCTAGGAATAGCTACTTAAAGAAAAAAGATGAAACAATTATATGGAGACGACAATATTTGTCTGTTCGTGAAAAATTATATCAGCTGAATCTTTGGATTATACCTTAGACAGACACACTATTGTTGATCAAACTTTCCGTTTTGGAAGCAGTTTTGGTTTGATGTATTTATTGCAGCAACAGAGCAGTTTTTTGAAGATTCTATCGTATAATTTTTGTACATGTAGTTTAAGTACTTTTGCAAGTTTAAGGATTGTAGTTGATGGTATTTCACATGTTTGTAGTCAAGTTAAGTCAGTTAACACTTTAGGATATTTAGAGGTAAAGTAAATGTAAAAAATGTAAGTAAGAATAATGGAAGTTAACAGTGAAAAAGGACATTTTTTAATTGAAGAAGAGAAAACTACTTTAATTTTGAAACAAAAAGTGAGTATAGTAATGTATGTTAAACACAAATGTTAAAACATTATTTAAATTCGTAGCACAAGAAAATATTTTAAACAAGGAAGAACATTGCTACGTTAATATTTAAGAAAGTAATGGAAAAAACAAAGGGTTTTCGTTCCTTCGGATTATATTTAGAATATGGTTAGAATCAAATGCCACAGACATATTAAAAATGTAAAGAATCACTTTAGTCTCGTCAGAGTGAAACACGAAATGTCTCTCTATTTATCGACAATATTTCGCATTATAATTTTGTTTATTCGATGTCAAACACTTGATCTTAAATGTGGATATATTATTAAGGTCATGTAGCTATTATTTCAACAAACATGTAGTTTGGAATTGTGGTAATTTTGGCTGAAGTAATGACTACATGATTTAAGTTAAAGCTTTTGATCCTGTATAATTATTATGCAAAATAGTGACAGGTAGATTTTAATCCTAGGAAAGTAGCTAAATAACTGACGATCAGTTAATTTTTCAAATGAAACAATTTATTTATATTTAATATATTTATTTATTAATTTCGTCTCTCTAATATAATTACATGCAATATAAAAATATCATATATTTTGAGAATAATAAATTACGTAGATCTTTCAGCAAA
Source organism: Dermolepida albohirtum (assembly GCA_031893035.1). Lineage (NCBI taxonomy): Eukaryota > Metazoa > Arthropoda > Insecta > Coleoptera > Scarabaeidae > Dermolepida > Dermolepida albohirtum. The sequence continues at coordinate 205,740 of JAVIWB010003023.1, read as the reverse complement.
GACCAGGACTGAGTTTATTATATTATACCAAAAAGCAGTAAATATTGGTTCTTCCTTTCGTTATATGATACAAAATGACAATTGTACAAATTATTTATTTAAATTTGCAAAACCTGTAAAGTTGCAATGTTGTTATCACAATTCTGAAAATCTTGGCGAATGAAATGAAAAAGTAAATATGTTAAATTTCACGGTTCATTACGAACATTGGCCGTGAAAACATTTTCTACTACTAGAGAATGGTATATGTGAAAGTCTGATCTTTTTTGATGACCTAAAGAATTTATATGCGGTCGGAGAAGTTTTGAATTGTTTCAAGTAGTGCGCTAACTGAGGAAACTATCAGCAGCAATTACTTACACTTACTCAACTTCAATTATTTGCTCTCCAACTTTTCACATACTTGTTGGAAGTATTTTTAGCCAGTGACGCAAGCGTTTAGACAAGTATAGAGTTTGAGTTCTTGGGCTCCACGTTTGTTAACATCGAATCGAAAAGCGAATAGAGTGGCGATTTGAGTACCTTAGGTAGTACGTTCCAGAAGAAGATGAAGGATGGTGATGGGTGGTGACGATTATTACTGCGCGCAGAATAAAGGTGACCACTACGAAAAAGAAATATACGCACTAAAATTTGCTGTTAACGCTGTAATTATAACATTTTTTTGTTTACATGGGGATAGTACACATGCGTGGGGTTTCACGTGGAACTACGGTAACCGCTAATTATAATAAGTTTGCATCATTTAATAAAGCATAAAGTTCTTAAAGGTTGGTCTCCGTCATATCTTTAAAAATCTGCAACATTGTTGAGATAAGGTTATTACGAAAAAATTAATTAACACATAAAAAAAGATTAATAAAAAAAAATTAAGTTTCGGTAGTACTAGCTCAAGAATTAACTGAAAAACCTTGTATAAATATTAGAGTTTATGGTAAGAACAATAGAATTATGTTGCCAGAAAATATAGGGTGTTTTTTAAAGAGCTTGAGAACATAAAATGATGATACAAGACAGAAATATTCTTGGAATGAAATATTTTTATTATAATATGGTAGATAATTTCATGGCATTTATTTTTTAAATATGATTTCCGGCATATGTCCGCCGCGGCCAGTTCCAATGAGCTCAATCAGCAAAAATTCGACGCAAACGATGGTCGTTTGGCTTCAATTCGTGCACGAGCTATATTTTATAGGCACGTAAGCCAAGATCCCCACGTCCATGTAGTCGTAGGACAAAGGCCAACAAGTTGAGAACGCCGACGAATCGACATTTCGACGTCTTCTTCCATACTTCGCGCTACAGCAGCAATATTCTCTTCGGTACGCATATTTCTTTACCTTGTTGATGATTTTGAATTGAGAAGAGTAAAATTAGTGCGAAAACGACCAATAACTGCCCGAATTGCTTGCTCACTAGGCCGATTAAGTTGACCGTAAAATGGACGAAGTGCTCTATGAACTTCGCGAACAGATTTATTTTTTTCAAAGTAAATTTCGACAATTTAGAAGCGTTGTTCTGGCATTAAACGATTCATGATGACTTGCCAAATCTTTACTGAACAGAAATGTCAATACAGTTTGACATTTTCAGCTGTCAAACCAAAGTTATCGATATCGATAGTTCTCATGCAGTTTAAAAAACACCCACTAGATATAATTACCTGAAGATATAGCTGATAACACAATAAACTTTTTCGAAGAATGAATTGCAAGTTGAATTAATTGGGAAATTTAGAATATAAAAAAGTATGAACAAATTACGTATATGGAATCTAGAAAAGATAACAAGGTTAGAATGGCAATTTACGAACATGCATATTATTCTCAAGTTATTACCAATAATTCTTAATCTAAATTGAACATAATTGTAAAACCTGTAGTTTGTTGACTATTAATTTGAATGTAGTTCATCACAGAATGATAAAAGTAACGCAATCGTAGTATCAATAGCTTTATGAATAATGATTCTCGAACATATAAGTTTCATCAGTAAATTATGTAATAATGTAAACTACTTATAAGTTTCGGTAATATTAGCGATTTAAAGTTGACTCAGTAAATTGAAACTGAGACGTACATACATAATCGGAATTACACTTTCAATGAATTTCAATTTACGACCTCGAATGTTCATCGGTTTCAGTCCTTAGATAATAGCAATATACATATAAGGCACAAAGCGTCTAAGATGTACCTTTAAAGGTTCTCTATTCGACACAATAGAGCAATAATTATGGATATTCCATTTTAAGAGAGTAATCTCAATATGCAGCTGCAATTTTTGCGGTATTATAGAAATGCTATTCAAAAAGGGTTTAGAAGGTTTTCTGCATACAATTTACATTTATATAAGTGTATAGTATATCCACTTGCTTGTATTTTGGTATACAAAATTAGCGTTTATAAATTAGAATAAAAGAATATATTAATAGATTATACTATTGGCTCTTGGTGAAACATTTTTAATTACTAAATATAATTAGAAAGAACCCTTGGTGTAGTTTCACAAATTTCATATATTTAAATACACTTCCCTATGTGCATTTGGTCTTAAGGCATCTTCAATAGTAACGAACTTAAACTAAACAATTTCTCCAATGGGATCTTATATGTATATCTGTTTTAAATATTTTTCTTCAAAATTCTTGTAATAGATAGTAGTGGAACGAACCTTTCACAGTCAACTAGGTTAGTAAAGATTTATAACTTGGGGGGTAATTGTAGGTATTCTAACCAGACAAATTTATAAATTTTCTTTTATTGTGCGCGTTCGTCCAGTTTAAGTGATTAGTAAGTTTTCTTTGTTTGGAATTCATTTAAATTGTATTAAAGTGATATATGTATTGAAAGACGTCGTAGAAGTTATCACCAAACCTTTAGATCGGCATATATAATAGCGAAGCGAAATGTACTCGGTCTGTCACAGTATCAACAGAGTTTGTAGTCACCCGTGTTTGAGTTAAATAGCTTACATTCGAGTTTTGGGTGGTAATAGTTTTGCTTAAAAGGTCTAACACCAATACAAAGGCTACTAGGAAGGTTTTGCAATCAATACAGCTTTTAAACCAGTTCTGCCAAGTTTCACAAGGGAGTAAAGCACATTCGTTGTCCCAAGCCCGCAGAAAGTCCTCATCAGTAGAAAACCGCCTCCCTTTTAGCTTCATTTTCACATGCGGGAACAGTACAAAGTCGCAGGGAGCAAGACCTGAACTGTAGGGAGGGTGCTCGAGAAGTTTTAATCCTGTCGTGGTCAAATATTCGGTGCAGGATTTGGCGCGGTGAGTTGGAGAATTATCGTAATGGAGGAACCAGGTTTCCATTCTTGGCTTTGGCCGCAGGTTCTTCTTAGATCCAATGACTTTAAGCAGGCACTGTTCAGTATACCACTTAGCTGTGACTGCCTTCTGTGTGTCCAAACCGACGCGTTCCACAATTCCACTCGATTTGAAAAATTCAAATCATTTTCGTCTTTACGGATCGGGATTTTCTGACAACTGCGGGGGTATCTTCATCATCAAAGACCCAAACTTTGTTTTGAGCTTTGGTCGGCACATCGTAATAGTACAGTCAAGTCGCGTCACATGTCACTATGTTGTTCACATACCGAGATTGTTGCTTATTAAACTTTTTTAGCATCACGCGGTGGTAGGTCACTCACCTGTCCTCGCCAAGCATTTTCCTCACAGTAGTAACGCTTTCCTCCGTCACTGACGTTCGTGACCTTTCCGGCTTCTCAGCATCCTCCACAGTTAAATTGCACTGGTCTATGTTTAAACCACGCACGAAATTATAACTCAAAACTGCCCTTATCTCATTTCGTCACCACAATGTCATCGCTCCCCACTCTCCAGATTTAGGCCAGTCAATTTTCATTTCTTTTTAAATTTTTACAAATGGCTCGCTGGAAAGTGATTTAGTTCATATGAGAAGGTAGTGTTCTACATTCATGTTAGTACGAGTATTGCTGGACTGAGTGAATAGAGTTACAAGGCGACTATATACAGTAAAATAAATACTTGCTATAGAAACAAAGCTGTGTTCTATTTTATTCTATCCCTCCATATTTAATTGACATATCTTTACTTATAAAATATCTACAGTAGTTCATTTTAGCAAGAGACATTCCATCTACCTTTCTGCTATGTCATATGACAGTTGACAGTTCAGAAAAATATGAACGATTTGGTTGAGTATTTAGAATATTGTAGATGTTGGAAATGGACGGCCGAAGTGTGAACTTTCATCACATATTACCCTTTTACTTTAGTAGAAGGAAGAACGCGCGTGGAGCTTGTAAAAAGTTACGTGAAGTTTACAGTTACAGTACTCTACAAGAATGTCAATGCCAATAAAGATTCACGAAATTTCGTGCTGAAAATTTTGATTGATGACGAGAAAATAAAGGCGTTTGTTGATTCAAGGCCATGAGATGTGTGGTTGAAGAAACGTTAAACATTTATCATTTAAGAGCTCACAACAATTAAAAGCTGATATATTATCGATATTTGGGTTCATCATGAATTTAAGAAAGTTCTATTGACGACGCGTATAAGCATCTACGGTATTATCCATAAACGTGTGAAGAACGATCCTTTTTAAAGTGACTCATAATTGGTGATGAGAAGTGGATTGTTTTCAATAATGTGGTGCGAAAATAGTCTTTGTCCAGATCTGGAAATTCTCCTCAAACGCCATCGATAGTAGACGTTTATTATCAGAAAAGGTTATGTTCCCAATGTGCTGGAATTTTAAAGGGGTTTTCCGCGAATTAGAACTAAATATGTAATGTTTTTCTAGCAAGATAGATCCTTTTATGAATATCACTGAAATATAGTAAGAGGTTATCAAAGAAAGTCGGCAAAATATAATTGATTGATCTTTTTTTATATTAGCAAATGACTTATGCAAAACATAGAAGGCGACTATTTGGATAACCCAATATATTTCCGTTCCAATACCAAAACAAATAATAAAGAATTAAATATTATCTAGATACCATTACTCATTTAATATGTACATTTTGAAGCAATGTACTTGAATATTATATTTACTATAAAATTTAAATGCTTAGACGTTGAGGATTTCGTTCTATATTTAAGTTTAAAATAATTTATTGTAGTTATATACCACAAGTGCAGTATATATTAAAAGCAGTATCATATTTAATTATTCATTCAAGCAAAAGAAAACCGAAAGAACCACTAAACCACATATTTTAAATATTTACGAAATACTTTTCGAGAATAGATTTGTGTTTCATTCATTAATTAGATGATGGTGCTTATTTTTGTTCTTTCTTTATTGTTAGATGTTTTTCCTTTGATATTACTCCGCATTCCGATTTAAAAATATATTTCTAAATTAATCACGCTTTTCGGTATCTAGGTTCCTCCATTTCAGAACCAGCTGGTATTTCACTTCTGTAACTGCAGTTTAAATATACATCTTACATTTAATAATCAACTACATTGATGACTGAATGCGTTTGAATGCGCGTGCAATATCTAATTAAATGATTCATAGGCTTGGAGCTCTGTATCACTACATGATTACACACATATGTCGATAATTAACAAATTCGCTGAAACTTTATGCTTGTCGTAAGCGAAAAACCGTAGTTATACAACTTCAAGCAAGTAGAGAAATGGCAGCAGAGCATGCGTAGTTCCTCTGTAATATAATACAAATAATGTTCATTAATTTAGAAACTATAGGGTGTTTCAAATTTCGCAGTTTTTTTAAAGACTAAATAAAATACGTAATTTGCAATTACTTTCAAAAACATTTTATTGGTAATTGAAGTATCAGTTATGACATCTATATGCGAAAAATATAATAATATCTGCCAAATGGCCTCCTCTTGCAGCTTCACAGAGGTCTACTCTTTTGTTAAAATTTCCAACAACATGAATAATTTAAATCTTTCAAAGCAGGAATTGATTGTGGATTGTTTTTATAAACCTAACTTTTCACATAACCCCAAAGGAAATGGTCTAACGGTGTCAAATCACATGATATTGGTGGCCAATTAAATCACTGTTTCTTGAGATTACACGTCCAGGAAATTTTTCTCTCAATAAATCAATTGATTCGTGCGCGAAGTGAGGTGTAGCGCCATCCTGTTGAAACTACATATACTCTAGATCAATATTCATTCAGGCCACAAAAATTCGGTTATTATCCTACGATATCGACCACTATTGACAGTTACAGCTTCACCAGTAGCATTTTCAAAGAAGTGAGGTCCAATTACACCACCTGACCATAATGCACACCAAACAGTAACTCGTTTAGGATGCATAGGTTTCTCATGAATAATTCGTGAATTTTCCTTACCCAGATATAATTTTGTCTACTAACATAGCCACCGAGTTCAAAATGTGCCTCATCGGAAAACATTATTTTTTGAGAAAAATCAGCTTATTGTTCATTGATGAAATTGACAAATGAATGACGTTTTAAATGATCTAATGGCTTCAGTTTCTGTGTTATTTGAACCTTATATGCCTTTAGAGCTAAATCCTTGTGTAAAATACGCCATGTTGTTGATCCCCTAAGTTCAAGTTGTTGTGAACGTCGTCTATTGGACATTTCAGGATCTTCAGCAATACTTTCACAAACCAAACCAATATTTTCTTGTGATCTTCTTTGATCTTCTTTTTGATCTTCCCCGGAACCGGTCTCTTGAAATTTTTTAATAATTCGACCAATAGTGCTTGCAGATGGACCATTATGTAATTCATAAAATTCACGTAGTTTTCTAAAAACTCTTTTCACAGAACGCTGATTTTCATAAAATAATTCGACTTTACAGTAATCATATTCAGAAGTAGAGAAAACAAATTAAGAGAATTAAATAATACTGTTTATCAAATTTTTCTCGTTTTATATCCTTTCGCATTTTAATTCATATAATATTAATTTACTTATGTATGTACGCAGTGTACTGCTACTTCTTAATTAAATTAAGTGATATAACGTATGTTGTTGTCAATTTTGGTGGAAGTTTTAAAGTTATTCTGCCGTCCTTTGAATTTTCTATACGAGTATTTGTGTGCGATGTGATCTATTTTTTTTTTCCTATTTGTACAAAGTTTGTTCACCTCTACTACCACTTGTTCGAAAACAATTAAAACGATTGCAAGTTTTTCTGGGGCGTAAAGTAGAGTAATTTTAGTCAATTTGAGCTGCTGGTCGATACTCACTATCTAACCTACTTTTCTTCTAAACGGAGAGAATAGAAAATATTGAAACTTCTTTTTATTGAAAGTTTTCAAGTATCCTTGAAAAGTTCTCTATTGCTTTTTCCTACAAAAAATAGTATAATATAAGCAAAAATAGGAAGCCATGGTACTGATTTAGATTTAAAATACGCCCAATATTAGTTTTATCATATCATTTTTTTAAATATTTATTTTGTCAACATTATTACTGACTCTGGATCAGTTTTAAGTGTGCACACATCAACATATTAACTAGTTTTTGATAATTTTCTTCCTAATTTGTACTTTGCTCCTTTTTGTACGAGGGGTGTTTTCAATATTGTCGAAATTGGTGCTATAATTAAATAACGCAGAACTTATACGCAATGGTATTGATGCCAGACAAGTCTTGACATGTTTATGCAACTATCTAATGCAACATTGTTCAGTCTGATTCAGGTATTCGACTGATGTAGACGCGTTCTAGTAGCACTGTTTTTGTAACCATGGAACACGCGGCAAAATCTCAAAGAGCGATAATTTTCTTTTTGTGGAAAGAAGATGTGAAAACATCAGAAATTATTAGTCGTCTGCAAGGAGTATTTGGTGAATCCGCAGACTCCAAAAGTACTGTTTATCGGTGGACCGATCGTTTTAAACCCGGTAGAACATCACTAGATGATGCTCCACGCAGTGGGCGGCCAAGCACATCGGTAAATAAAAGAAATATTACTGCCGTCGAAAACCTACTGAAACACGACAGGCGAATGACTATTCGTCAAATTAGTGTGTACCTAGGGATAGGTACACGACAAGTTCGTGACATATTGCATGATTGTTTGGGCGTTAGCAAGGTTTCGGCGCGCTGGGTGCCAAGCCTGTTGGGACCAGAACAGAAACTCAATAGGTCCGATACTTGTCGTCAACTTCAAGAACTGTTAGCCCGTTACGGTGATGAATTTTGGTAACGAATAATAACCAATGACGAAACGTGGATTCCTTATTTCAATCCTGAGACGAACAGTCAATCCAAAGAATGGCGCAAACCTGAAGAAGGGCCTCCACTTAACATGCGTGCAGTTCCGTCTGTTGGAAAGGTAATGCTTACTGTATTCCGGGATTGCGAAGGGATTATTTTCATGGATTATCTGCCGAGAGGTACTACAATTAATGCAGAATATTATTCAAATTTATTATCCTGACCACTGCGTCAGGCACTAGTCAAAAAATGGCCTGGAAAGTTGCATAAGCGTCCGTTATTGCAACAGGATAATGCAACACCACACACCGCAAGAAAGACGAAGGATGTTTTGAAGAATTTACGATGGAAATTGCTGCCGCACCCACCTTATTCCCGGGATCTTGCACCCAGTGATTACCATCTGTTCCCAGATTTGAAAAAACCCTTCGATTTGAAAGTTTAACTGACGTAAAACGTAAAAAATTATATATAATTCCCAGAACTTTGGAAACATCCCTCGTATTATCGTTTCAGATGGTGATTTGGATTGTAGAGTTATGTCGAACATTATATTCAGATATTTTGAGCTGTGATTTCGCCAGTCTCATTGAGTGCCTTGTCAGACTGAATAATGGTTATATTTGTAATAAATCAAGCCTTTTAAAATCAATCTAGTTTTCTTATTAGCTTAATTCTGTATTGTGAAATCGTTTACAAAGTTTTTGTTTCTAATGAAAATATTTTTATTTTTTCTTGGCGAGGAAGGTAAATAACCTGAACAAAATTCTATTGAAAAAAGGTATGGCGTTTGCTAAAAAAATAGTTTAAGGTTAAATTCCATAAATAAAGTTTTATTTGAAAATATTAAAGCAAGGATTTTGAAATAAAAGAATGTTTAAGAATTAATGCAGTTTTAAACGAGTAGAGCGGTCACATCAAATATTATTAGAGAGACATTCATTTTATACAATATTATATCACCAATAAGGAGATCTCTTATATTAGAATCGCATTCATATCTTTCCGTTTTCTACGCAAATGTCGCAAGATGCAGATCTATCATTATTAAACACGACAGATGATCAATAAATATGATCCTAGATAAGAAAATACAAAGTTTATGACAAAAAATTATATTATTTTTCAAAGTATCTTTATTGAAGTTCGTAATATCCACCGATATTCAAGCCATTTAATTTCTTCAGGAAAGTTAGTTTTATCGAAAATTTTAATTATTGTATATTCTTACACATTTATTATATTGTACATATATATATACATTTGTCACATTTCAGTTTTTGATCTACCATATCTGCTTTTATTTTTAATTGTTAATAAAGCATTATTATTATTGTTAGTAATATGTCCGGGACATGCGTTGGCTTAAGTGATTACTTTCTGTCTCAAATTGTACACAAATCTCTTGCCATCGTGCCAATGGCAAGAAGTTTTCAGGTCAGAAAAAACGAAACAGCTGGAGTGACGAGTAAACTGGATTGGAGACAGGTCGAAATGTAGTTCATGGATTTTTGCCATTAAACCAGACGAAGTGTGAAGAAATCTTGAAGAAAGATTCATTTTTAAATGGGACGTTTTGCCTTGTATTGCGTCCTGTAATTGATCTAAAAGGAATGCACATTATTCGCTTGCTATCGTTTACCTTGAATATTAATCCCATTGCAGTCTCAAAAGACAGTAGCTATAATTTTTCCAAGTCTTAGTCTATTATTTCGTTTATTGTTTCATTTCAGGTATATAATGACGTATCCAGGTTTCATCGACCTTTGATATTCGGCGCCAAAGGTTGTTCGGGTCATGTCTCAAATTCGCTTAATTCAGAACTGGAATGTGTTCTCGTTCGCGTTGAGGTTCGCAGTCAAAAAAGGCAGCACACTTCTTGCATATAATTTTTTCATACCTAATTCCTTATGCAAAACGTAATTTTCGATGGTCATCTAGCATCATATCACGTACTTCATTAATAATTTCTGTACACACGTATTTTGGGCGTTCTTGGCGTTGTACATCTAATATACAAGTCCAGCTATATTTAAATTTAGATATGCACTGAAAATACGAACTTAATCACTGACTGGTACGTTACGTTTTCCATGTTTCAAAATAAGCTTCGCTCTCTATTGAAATGCCAAGCGTCCTTACGATTGTAATGAACGCAAATTTAGAAGTTATGTTCTGATATTATGCCAATTTGAAAAACAAATATTACTGATCCGCCCTCGTATTGTAACAATAAAAATAAATATCACTGACTGAAGAACTATGTTGGTAGTTATTATTTATGTAGATCAATTTTAATGGTGAAACTGTAGGTTCGTCGTTTTAGAGTTAGCAGTAGAATTCTCTTTTTAGTTCTATCATGTAATGTTCAAGAATTGTCTTTCGATCTTTACAGACTAGTTGATAAATATAAGAGATTATTATATCGAAAAAACAATTTATTTAATTATCGACAGTTATATAACACATACATACACTAATAAGAACCGACACAAGTGCAAGTATGTATTACGAAGGTTTACGACGAACCACCATGATAGTCAGTGAGATTACAAACATAAGATTCCCAAGCGCGAAAATTATGAACTCCAAAACAATTAAACGAGCATGCTTCGCCAGTTCATTATGGTTAATAGAGCGTTAATTTCGCACACCAGTTGAATATTGGCACATACACAAAAAGGATAATCAAAATAATCAAATCTTAGATATTATAGGAGTTGGTGATTTACGAATGTTATAATCAACATGCGGCGAAATTCTGAACAGTTGCTGTTGGAACTCTGATGGTTCCATTTCTAAATATCCAATATTGAGATATTTATACCTTAGATCTGAAAATTGTTCATTTGTAAGAATATACTATTATCGTCGCTTTAATCCGAATTAAACATGTTGATGTTACTGACGATTGTATCGCGAATTTCTCTTTGTTGTTAATTTTCATATTTTTATATAACAATACCCAGAAACAGAGTTGTAAATTTCTTGATGCTATAATTATTATGAATGATCTCACTTTATTGAACTGAAGGTTTCGTGTAGCGACGAATAATTTTTTTGAGTTTATATGCGAATATTAAGAAGCACACTTTTACTAATAAAAGGTAATATGTACTTTACACTAAACTACATATAAGGCTTTGAATAAAATATTGGACTGGTATTGTTCACGTAAGATGAGAATGAGCTACTCTTGTCAAAGTGCTGATGCCATTTATAAAATACATTCTAAACTCTAGTTTTTGGCAGCTTTTTAAATAAAGATGGAGACGTAATTCTTTATTGCAAAAAGTATGAGGGACCCTAGGGAGAATACTAGTGAATTATTCTTATATAATATTTTTGTTCTCTGGTGGAGAGAACATTTTTGATATACTAATTAAAAGATTTCCTCACTAGTTAATCTAAAACGATTCGAACAAAATTATCGTCGTAGTAGATTTATTTGGCGATTTTAAATTTTTTCAACTTGATTTGGATATTATATACATTGATCTGAATCTTCTTTGTTATTATGTTGTAATTGCTCTAGCGGCAGACATGCAATAATGTTCAAAACAAATGTATGTAGCAAACATATATTTCTGAGATACCTCCCCTTATACTTTTATTAATCTATTAGATAATGAATCTGAAATATTCTCGTAACAAGAGAGAATATCTTTTGGTACGTAGACTTCCGCGGTCGTGGTCCATGCTATCTGCTTCTGGGTTTCCGGGCTGGAACCGCGTCACTAGTATATCTGCCGACGTTTCGTACCCATTTGTATGGGACATCTTCAGGGCTGAACTACTGCACTGAGTAGTAGTTCAGCCCTGAAGATGTCCCATACAAATGGGTACGAAACGTCGGCAGATATACTAGTGACGCGGTTCCAGCCCGGAAACCCAGAAGCAGATAAGAGAGAATATCTTTCTTCTTTGAAGAGCTAATAATATTTTGAAGCAATTATACTTATATGTACGAGGGGATAATGATAAGTATCTAGGCTACCATATAAAACGTCACAATATTTCAAAACAAAATTTAATTTCTTAAAAATAATCTACTTTTAACTTACACATTGAATAGAACACACATGAAATACAACAGCACATATGCCTTCGCCATTTGTCAAAAATCTTTTACCCTTAGATATATCTTGAGAGAGAGAACAAATAATCTGATGCTGCTAAATCCATAATTTTTTGCACTGCAATCATTGTCTTCTTAGTAAGAGCATTATTTGCAAATGGAGCGCAGCTTTGGTAAGTTAAGCGCGGCGTTTTTCATATGGACAATGTGAACCATGTTCATAGAAAATATGCAAAATATGCAAAATATACTAGAACCAAGTTTGCCGATCTTTCTGAAGTGGTCACAGAAATTAGTCCACCAGCGGAGCGGTGCTTATCTTTGACATCTGATCTTCCTCACATAAATTTCGCAACATAATATTTAATAGCGACGTATAGAGACTATTCATCACCTAATGTTTCATACTCGTATTAGCAAAAATTCTTTTATCCGATAATCGTTCTCAAAATAAATATCTAAAAATAGATCGAAACTTGATTTTTTCAGAATCGAGTGGTTTTTCAGGCATGCTGCGTTACTAGAATATGTAGAAACTTTATTGAATGAAGAAAGATGAATTTGTAACATTAATTGTGAACGATGTTCATTTGTTAGTGTGTACATCACACAATTATTATTTGTATAAGGTATACTTTAAAATATTTCCAATTGTTTTTCAAAAAAAATCTTTCAGAATTGACGAAATTTGCTTCATATATTTTCGTTTAGAAAAGCTGTAAATCAAGTTAAAGTATAAAATTTATGTAAGACGTAACAAACAGTTACTACTCGTATTGTAATTTGCGAGATACTTTTTAGATTTGGCTTTAATTAAAATATTTTTCTAAAGTAATTTTAAATGCAGCGTGAGGAATACTTTTTAGGCACAACGGTTTATCTTGGACGGTATAGAGGGTAAGGAAGGTAGAGGAGAGGATGCCATTTTATGTGGTTAGTCGGAGTGGAGCAGTGGAATGTACAACACCGTGTTAGTTACCTCAGTTTGTAGTTATTTCAAAACTATGTCCGTGATAGACGTGCAACGTTTTTTAGACGACACTTGCTTGTCAACATGGTAAAATACCGTCTCGAAATACCATATTGGCTTGAGTGAAGAAGTTTAAAGATAATGGTAGTGTGTTCCCCCGAGAACTTACAGAGAATGAGGGAAGCTTTTGAACTTATTTTTAGACGCCCAGAATTAACCGGAAAAACCTTTACTTCCAGTACGATGATATAACCTCAATCCGCGCAAAACAGTATGGTCATTTTCTGGGCACTTGTTAGACGTGTACTTTCTATTTTGGAGACATCACTGTTCTTGCTGTGATCTTACTACCTCAAATTGTTTCTCATGGAGATTCTTGAAAGATCGTGTGTTCCGAAGATGCATTGTGAGCAATCAAGAACTCAAAGAAGCTATTGCTAACAAAGTTGAGACTATTGCCAATGAACTATGAGTGTGTGTGTGCCTCAACCTCTGGTGGCGCTTGTAATAGTGCATTGGTTTAAATAGAGGTTATCTTTCTGATAAAATTTTCGAGAAATAAGCTTGTACTTTTTTCACAATGAAAAGCGTGCTTCACTGTATTTATGGATTGTTTCAGTTTACTTTTCGTTTTTACATTCCATAATCTATAGTCACTCAAAATGTGCCAGTCGGCTCTGTGCCACAGTGTGTGTACATTCTTTAGATAATCAAGGGTTTCTCTTGTATAAAAAATAATGTAGAGAGAAAATATTTAAATCGAATTTTAAATCCAGTGTTTAGAATTAATCAAGTTTTTAAAAAGAATTTTAGAAGAAAATTGCTATAAGAGAATATCGGTAATATTCTGGATTGTATATCTTCGCTGTGCTAAACGCTGTTCTTAATACGTATTTGGACCTTACGATCGATACTATTCATTACTTCTTTGGACTCTAGTGGGTCCTTATATTGAGACGTGTAAACTGACCGTTATTGACTCTTGGCCGAAATTGCCTTTTATAACTGCCTTTCCAGCCATTTATTCATAGAATGAATGTATGTTTTACAACACTAATGTTGCTTTTCTCCTTTGTTATCTAATATTAAATTTGCTTCGTGAATATCTGCTAAATTAATATGATTTTCAATTTAACCTATAACATATTTTCAGTCTAATTCTCAAAAGTGGCGCTAATTCTGTGATAATTAAATATGCTCAGTATTGTCATAAGAGTTACACAATACACAGTAATGTTACCAAATAGAGAAAGCAAAACTTCGTATTTTCTTGCATTATACAAGAGATGGTCAGAAAATTTCAAACTTGAACAATATTGATTCCAGGAAAGTACCGATACATTTATCGTATCGTTGCAATCAACGTGTATAACTTTCAGAACAGCTTACTGCCGCTTTTCGCATCTTAGATGCTAGTATTCTTATCGTTCAAGGCGCCTTGGTGCAATCGTCATGTTCGTGGTTATATTTTTTATCCATTTCCTTCGCGGTCTTTCTCTTTTATATCTTTCCTCGGGGATACATTTCTAAATATCGTGTGCTATTCTCTCTCCTTTCATTCGGCATTGATATCTGTACTATCCTAATTTATTTAATTACAGAGCCTGTCATAGGATGTTGATATTAAACTTAATTTTTAGAAGTCAGTTGGAAGAGCACTAGCCAAATATCATACAATAATTTAAATAAATGCCAACCAACGACCGAATTAATATAAGCGAAAGAACTCTTGGAGATTGTCTATGAAAAAAAAATTAATAAAAATAATATATAGCCCCGTATAGAGAAGGAATAGCTGAATACATTAAGCTATTACTAAAAACAGGTAAAAACTTGAACAGGATTGTAAATTGTAGGAATAAATCGGAATAAATTTGGGTGTATTTTTCCTTATACACATTCTCAGTCAGAAGATAATAGATATGACTATGTTCTTCAAATTCAAAACCTCTGAAGATGGACATGGCATGATTGTCGAAATTATTTACTAATCCCACAATTTTTAATTGTTTTTAGTGATCGGAAATAAAATATACTTTGGAAAGTGATTTTTTATGCTAATTTCATATTTGCTAATATATTTCTACCAGCAACATTTTTCTAATTTATATTTCTGCTACCTTCTCTTTTTGGAAAATGCGAAACTCTGGAATAGAACAGAGATTAAATCTTTTACTCACCCAAGAAGAAGTCAGCACTATAAATAGTTCGAAGCATCTGTTAAACTCTAGAATTCACTTTGATTGCGCGCGTCTCGCAGATGTTTATGTAGGGACCATCGACGGATGGTGTAATTCTGGGGCAATATCGTGCAATCCTTCTACAAATAGTAAATATCTTCATCAATTGTTGTGTAACTTTCATAATGTTCTAAAAGGCTACTGGTATTTAGAAATGCAGTCGCTTTTGATTCAAATACGATTTTGTAGGAGAAACATCACAAGCTAGAACGAATTTGAGTGTAGATCCGTAATCGTTATCCCAAAAATCGCCTCGTCCATCCAAAATTGTTTTCTCATTTTTCTTTGTAGAATGGTGAATGAATGTATATAAGAAAGAACTTATCTGAAGCTAATAAAAAGATCTGGAATTATTCTGGTATTCACGTCTGGAAATCGTAATCTTCCAGAAAATCATGATCCAACTCCAATAATCATTGTTTTCTGAAATGCTTTCGAAAGAGGCATTATTTTATAGATTAGTCAACTGCTTGAGCATAAAAACTTCAATATCGAAGGAGCAGTTTAAGTTTCGCAAATGTTTGTCAACAACCGATGCAATCTTGGAGCTTATGGAATAAGTTAGTGAGGCTTTTGAGAGGTCTTGTACATTTAGCGCACTGTTTTGTGATCTCTTTAAGGTGTTCTATTTTATACCATATGCAATACTATTATATAAATTTTATTTTTATGACTTGTACTAGGTGATTTTCACCTAATTAAATACGTGCAAAGGAACTTAAGTTTATAATAGGTTGCAAAAGATATCGTATACATAAAGAGGAAAAGGAAAGGTTTATTCAGAAATAAAATTGATCTCATACTTCGACCAAAACGTGTAGAGGCGAAGATGGAATTTGGAAAAATTGGACCCACGAGGGTGATTCAAATTTGACTTGCATTTTATTCTTTTCCGGTCGATACGAACTACAAATTAATATTATTTATATCTACATCATTTTTCTAAGTAACAATCACTTTTTAAAATACATTTGTCTCATCGCTCTGATAGCTTTTGTATTCCCGTCAAAAAAAATTTTTTTCGATTGACAACGTAGCCAGTTTTGAACCGCATCCTCGCTTCCTTACTAGAGGCAAATCGCTTGCCTCTCAAGAACTTTCTGAATTGTCCAAAGAGATGATTTTTACATTTTGCATACGCCACTGCATGTCTTGGTGGTAATAATTTCGTAAATACTAGCTTTAGCTATTTTTTCTATTTTGAACAAGTTTAATTTTCTTTATTTTATAATTGCCCTTAAATTGATTAATTCGTTGTGGCCTTGTGTTGTTATATTTTTTTATTTCACAAGGTTCAATGTTTTAGATATATATATATATATATATATATATATATATATATATATATATATATATATATATATATATCAGCTGTTTAGATGGGATTATGTTCAATCTTATTAATTCATTTCTTTCAAGTGGGAATACCACTTACCGATAGTTGTTTTATTATTAGGTATATTGTAATTATTCATTACCAATTTCGAAAATTTTGTAGTGGTTGTAACTAGATATTCAGTATAAAGTTGCGCCATCTACAGTGCTTTAATGGGGTTGGTTGTTGATCGCAACTATTTATTCACTTAAAGGATATTCGAACTCTATCTAGTATGTTTAACATTAATGTTGTTGTAAATGAGATGAAGATCCCAAATATTTCTTTCTTGTCTTGCGTTAATGTACATTATTAATTGTTTATATTCTTTTGACGTTATTTTAAATGTTTTAATAACTAATTGCTTTAATACTGAGCTCGTAATTTGGTTTTTTTTCCGTTCCTTTTACATTACAATTTAGGGTCTTTACATGTAACGTAGGTTTTTCCCTTCGGTGTTGAGCACGTGTACAAAATCAGGGAAAGTGGTGCGAATGCAAGTGTGAAGCAGACACTCTATTAAAGATCAAATGGTATTTCGAAGTGTTTATTTCATGTATGCGAAGATTATTTTATGTTGGTCGAATGACCAGGAGTTAATGGGCTGCTAATTAAAGAATGTACAATAACTAACTTAGTTATTTGATTACTAAACAGCTGCTATAATTGTTCGATATCCACAACTATATTCAATAAATTTAACGTAATTATTCACCGGTTAGACAGCCATATTCAATATTCGTAATGTAACTGACCACTTGCTAGACAGCTGCTATAGTTGCTTATTATATACATTTATACATTTAATAGTCTTAATGTAGTGGACAGTGGCTGTAATTGTTTGATATTTGTGCATATTCTGTCACTAGCCTTGACGTTGTTATTGCTTTATTATATAGCTGTTTTAATTATTTGATCTATACCAATACAGTTAGTAGTCGTACATGATCATTTGCTGATTAACCTGTTTTTAATTCTGCAATCTATAGACCGTCATTTACTTTGTTTTTCTATTGACTCTTTAATTTAATTATTTTATTGTACATAATTTGTCAGTATGCAGTTCGAACATTTTGAACGTGCTTATTATATGGCACATATATAATATTTTATAACAATTATGCGACCGAACCTGTTCGTAAGTCGAGTACATATACAGAGCAATACATGTAAAATATGTATTAGCAAAAAAGGTTAAGACTAGTTTAACACATATATTATCACAATCATTATTTCGATTTGTCTTCTTTCATTAATTGATATTACCTATGTGGCTTTCTAGTCACCCGATACGTTTCTATAGCACGTAGTTAGCATCCAAGCGCTTCAGTGTTGGTAAATAACTTCCAGGGGATTCAATGCTGTGGTATATACAAGATCTTTCAATAGAAACCCCCATAACCCTCCGAGTGATATTGGCTAGTTTCAGCCCAAGAAGTAACTAAGAATGTACGTTAAGGTAAGCAATACGGGCTTAGGTGCGCTATTCCCCTGAGGCGAAACACACTTCGAGCCAAGTTCGGACTGTATTTTATTTTCCAACTCAATTTAGCTAATGTATTTTTCATTAGATGAGGTGTATGTGGGCGAGAGCATCGTGTAGGAGAATAACGCCTTTACTTAAGAGACCGCGTCTTTTTGTTCGTATGACCAGAGTAACCTTTCTAAGAAACAGACTGTAATAAGATGAATTAATCGCTTCTTTCTCTTCGAGAAAATAGATGTAAATAAGTTCGATAGCGTCCCAGAATAGAGTCTTTATCACTTTGTTAGCTGTTGGTTTGAATTTTTTATGCTGCGGAGGTGTGCTTAAGTGATGCCATTCTATGCCAATCTTCTTGCTTTCTGGGATATAATGGTGTACCCAGATCTTCTCAGTTGTTATTTATAATGCGTGACAAAAAGTCATCGTTTTCATATTCTTAGCGAAGCCGGAGTTCTCTTCAAACTTGAAGTTGTTTCTGCTGTTGTTTAGAACCCACTTGTCACAGATATTCACCTATTACTCCGGATCAGCTGGTGAAATTTTTACATGATCCCAAAATTCACAGTAGACGCTGGACGGGTATCATGTGGTTTGACACGCATTCACGGCCGTCCTAGAAGAATTTACACTACTCAATGCCTGTTTTGAGTAATTAAAGCTCTTCTTCAAGCTCCGTTGTGCAACAGAATTTGACACATTGCTGCACTATATTGTTAATATAACTGACAGTATTGACACAATCTAGTTACAGTTGTTCATGGGGTTAGCTAACATGTCTACTTCGATGAATATAAAGCCGCCATAATGAATGGTATTTCAAGTGGCATTTCTTGGTGGTAATGTAAAGCGATATTAGCACTGAATGAGCTGTGAAGGTGGATGTAGCCAATATAGTCTAAAACTTCAAATTTCACAGCAACATTGTTGTTTTAGTAAATGTGGTAGTGGTTAGGGTCATAGCAGTAATATTATTAAAACACTGTAAGTTCAATAAATGTATGAGTATTGTAGATTTAATAGGTATAGTATGTAGATTTTATAGAAGAATCTAACTCATGTACTATGATACTATGGTGGGGGAGGAGGGGCTAGTGACAAAACCAATAACTACAAGATTTGAAAACCCCGCTTTAATGTATTTAACTAGGTAAAATTATAGAAAACAAAAATGTTATTCGTGATTACGTAAGTGTATATTAACAAAAGATAATTTTATTAACTAACTCGTTTTATTTATTATAAAAATGATAATTAAAAATTCACCAATTTCCATAAATATTTGTGTTGAAAATACATCAGGCAAGGGCACTATAATGTACTGTTTGCTTAATTCAAAATATTTAAAATTTATAAGTGATTATAATATAACTGTATTAAATTGTTATTTGCTGAAATTTTCAAAACAATGTATCTAAAATATCAGAAAAATGCACAACAACACATTATAATAAAGATGTCTAAATACATATTTTAAATGTGCATGCATATAATGTATAGACAAATAATTGTCATAAACGTTACCAGTTATGTTATCTCGAAAATTGATTTAGAACTCTGAAGCAATCACGATCATTAATGTTATCTAAATTAAATCCGTAATATAAACACGTAGGTAATCATCGGTGTGAATCACTTGAGCATACAAAAATCAGATAATCCCTGATATCAGAGGAACTACATCTACGGTTAATTGAATTAACAGAGATGCTTTGTCTCTGATACAAGTCAATTATGAATTATCAAATTAGGGCATAAACTTTTGGTAGTCAGACAAGGATTAAAATTTCTCTCCGGTTTTTGAGCGTTCCGACTGCCACGTGTTCGAATCAACAGGCCTCGGATGGCTGAGCTTTGATATGATGGCGCACCGAAGGCCCGTACTTCAGTAATTACACCGAGAATATCTCGCATTCCGCGTGCAGATTGTTCACAACATGGAAATTAACGCATGAAAGAGGCTTTATGTCTTGAAGATTAATGGTTGCTGCTCATCTATGCAGTGACTTGTTGACAATTAATGGTCGGAGTCACCTCGAAGGGCGATATTATAACGAGAATTCTGGGTATAATTGCAATTGTACCTAAAGCTCTGGAAAGGTTTAGATTCCTCCATTATGTTCATTTAAAATGTCCCTTAATGTGGAAAGTATGTACATATGCGAGAGGTTTCACACTTTTAATGTGTTTGAAAGATACTCGAGGGTAAGTGTTACAATTGAAAGGATTTTAATTTTTGTAACTTATGTTGAGGAAATTTTATACGCATGTATAAATGATCGAATTCATTCCACTAATCGATTATTAAAGCTGTACATAAATGCAAATTACGTCATATGTTTTTTATAAATATAGAAATAATATACACAAAATGATGATATTAAAATATGTTTAAAATTTGTAGCATAAGCTTCAAATACCTACAAATAGTAACCAAAGAAGGCTTTTTGTTATTAACGTATTTTCAAAGTGGCAAGTAGTAAGTCCAACCGGTCTATTCTTAAATAAAAATCGATTGATTGCGACCAAATTGTGATGAAGCATCAGTGTTAGTGACATGTGCATCATATTTAAGAGATGTATAAAATATTCTGTGCTGGTCTCCTGCGTTCACAGTTACAAGTAACCAGATTTTGTTCATAGATTGGGCGACATATTTGCTGTAACTTGAAGAATATTTCGGGATATTTCTCTATCTTTGAGAACATACCATCATCGAAAATTGCAAATTGTCAGATGCTTTAATGACCTCGAGTTGTTTTTCCAAATATGTTTGGATCAGAAAATTATATTACTTTCTGCTATTCCATCGTTAATTAAATACACAGAAATTAATTAAAAATTTCTGCCCTGGAGAAGGACTCGAACCTCTATCTGCCGTTTTCTAGACAACTGCTTTACCAATTAAGCCACCAGGCAGTGTAACTTCGAGTCCTTCAACACGCCATAAATCGCATTATGGAAAAGATCTAATATTTATTTCAAAACCCGCAGTTCGGTTATTATGTCAATAATTATGTTTATATATAATTAGTGTCATCATGTTTGGATCACTTTTGATGAGTTAGTAGCAAACGAAGTTTCTTAGTACATATGCATAGATGTTTACATCACAATTTTGTTAAAAATGAATAGAAGAAATATCTTAGTAGGAAACGTCCCATCAAACCATTACTGAAAATGTGTCACGCTGAACAGGTGTTACGATCTTTCGCGTTTTAAGCAAATACCTCTATCATCCTACTCGTTAGGTTTTGCCTCTATAATAAAGATTTTTTTATTGGGAATACTGTATATTCCCACATTTTTTTTCATTTTGAGAATGATGATATTTGAATGAATAATCATCAACTAAACTCATGTTCAAAATTAACGCGCCACATTTCTGATATATTTACTATAATGTTTATATTTTCGGAAAATTTTGATTTTGTCTACATAATCTAGTAGTTTTACCTCGCTACAAAATAATTTTAACATTTCTTGCGAAAACAGAAACAATAATGTCAAGTTCTTTTAAACAGTATTTCTTGAGTCGTTTCTTGAGATACAATTCAAGCATCATTTAAGTTTTAAATAAGAGTTCTTTAATTTTTTTGCGTGTATATAATTTCAATTAATAAAGTTTAAATTCAAACTCATGAACAGATTACATCATTTAACCAATGATTCAACTTTGCTAGAAGAACAACGTATAATGCGTTAGGTGGATAATTCTCTTGGCGTTAATCTGCGACAGTTAGTCGAATGGTTAGAGAACTCATGGCAAAAGGATCGCTCTCGAGAAGACGAGGTCAACACAGAAAAGGTGACAAACGATGACAGTTTCTTGCAACAACTTCAGAAATAAGCAAATAATAAGTAAAGATCTCAATACCTAGTTTGAAGCAGTTAAAAATGTCGGAATTTCTGCTTTAATTATGAGGGGAAGGTTGAGAAAAGTAAGGTTGGGTAGTAAGATGCCTGCAGTTAGATCATTGTTTACTATAGCACACAGACTATAAATAGAATGTTTGGGATTTACTAGAAATCATGCAGATTTGATAGCTGACGATTTGAAGCGAGTTTTGTTTTCGGGCGAAACTAGAGTATATTTAAAGTCTCCAGATGGTCGCGAAAGAGTACGGCGAAGCATTGGCGAAAGATATTGTGACTGTACGATCTCTCAAAGACTGCCCTTTAATGGTGGAACAAGAATGTTCTGGGGAGGTTTTGGTTTTGACGCCCGCAGATGTTAAAGTGATTGACTAGCCACCACGAGGCCCAGATTTAGTTTCAATTGAGTACGTGTAGGATGCTCTAAAAGGACCAGTAAAGGGATATTTACCAACTATTCGTAATCTTTAGGAATTGGAAAAAGTCGTTCTTTTCAAGTAGAACAATATTCCCCAAGAAGTAATCCAAAAGTTAACAGTGAGCTTGTCACGGCGAATACAAGCCGTTAGCAGAGCTATGGGAGGTGCGTTATTAACTTTTACTCTTTCGTCCCATTTTTTTGAGTATAGTTTTTTAAAATTTCCAAGAATATCGTTTTATTTCTGAATTTGTAATTGAATGGAATTTTTATAATTTTTTCATAAGTCTCCATTAAAAACGAAGTTAACTGATATACCGATGTTCAATTATCGGCAGTTAAAATTATTTCATGTTGTTAAAGAATAATTCCCCAACAAACAATTTTGTAAAAATTGTATAGAATTATTTGAGTGATGCGTTAATTTTGAACACGAGTTCACTTAGAAACATCTCTTATATTTGGCAACATAATGTTATTGTTGATATAACAATCGTTATACTGACATGCAGTGTTATGAAGATCGACCAATACTTGAATTTATTCTCGCATGTTAGGTAATATTTTGGCTGTGAGTCGTTATTTTATATCCGCCGAAGATGTAGAATTTAAATTAATCGAAATGGAAATTATTTTACTAGCTACAACTACCTATTCTATATAAGGTTTTCTAAGAAAATGGTTGAAGTCATACAGAGAAATGTGTAGCTGTAAATTATAATCGTCTGTCGGAAGTAGGAAACGTAAAATGTGGAATAATTAATTAATGATATACTACGCATTTTAAGCATGAAGATGAGTAAACGTGGACAACGCAAGACGTATAAATGTGCGTGGGTATAAAATAAATTATAATAACAGGTTTGAGATACGTAGGATTTATGCACAACAAAAATTTAGATTTCGTTTTTGTCATAAATATTTTTTTTCAATAAATTCTGAAACCTCTAGCAATGAGGTATAATTTGTTATTTTTGTTGAAATAAAGTTAATCCAAGGCAAATTGGCATTTTCTGTAATTGTCCGATAATTGATTAACTGCAAAATTGATATGCGATAATTGCCATGTCAAGTTAATAATCCGTTTCATTAAGTTTATTAATAACAAAATCATGTTGGAATGCCGCATTAACAATGTGTACAAATTACAGTAATTATTAACAGAAATATTTATTATTGAGCGATGAGGAAGTTGCATACATGTTCCATGCATGTGGTTTGCTTTGTAATTATAACTGTTAAATTAGAATTATATAATATATAATAATATAAAATCTTACCTGTAAAATGTATTTTATTTGTTACATGTGAATGGTCTAGGAACCCTGCAAAAACGTAATATTCTATTAGTAATAATTAAATTTAAATATCAACAAACATAATTCTAATGTTTTGTTTTTGTATTATAAATACAAGTAGATAATTTTAAAAATATTTTTTAGACATAATTCAGGCGTGCCTATATTTGAACAACTGTTAAGTATTTTGACTTTTATTTATTTAATTGTATAAATATAATATATAATGTTTACCCACAATGTAATCATAAATTCTGTCAGTATTTTAATGGTGAACAGAAAATAAACTCTCATACGATGTATGAAGTTTCGAAGTTTCGTTGTCTACATATACATAGATGCAAGCGACTATATTACGTTAATCTATAGATTTGCGCAATGTTTCTAGCCATGTTTTTTTACATTTCTTAAGAGTAATGTTGAACAAACTTCTAGGTTCGTAGTAGGGTGCAACCTCGTCGGAGAGGTTGGATATATACGATTCTAAAAATATATATTTTCACGTAAAAAAACGATTTAGAACTTTATTTACACTCATCGCAGTTAACACTTTTGTGAAGCATCTTCGTGTCACTAACATGGTGAAAGCTATCAACAATGCCTGTACGCATTCGCCCTCCATTGCCTCTGCAACTGGTTATCCAGAGAATTGTTCAACCTTGCTTATGAGTCATATCTTCGAGAATATCCCATAATAAGAGTCGAGAGGTTTCATATCGGGGCCACTAGATAGTCAATCGGAAATCTCAGTAAACTCAGGAGCTTTATTTTCTAGTTATGTTTAGGTCGTTTTTGCTTTGTTAGCAGATACAGATTCATTTGGAACATTAATTTTGTTTTCTCCTGAACATGAAATCTGTCTATAGTTTCACGATAATTTCCAGTACAGTTTCTTGGTATACTCTGGCCGATGTTTTCACCCCAATCTTGCATAATGATGGGAGGAGCTGCCCTACCAAATCACTACCCAGGCTGCATGGTGACTTCGTTGAAGCGACATTAAAATTTTGCGTGCTTCTAGTGATGTTGAGCATTATACCTTATGATTTTGTGGGTTAATTTTTCCTTTCCGATATGATCTCTGCATGTCATTTCAGAAACTAACATGCCCACTAAATTATATTATTATATATAACGTAAATTTGGATATCAAAATAAAAAACATGAAGTGCCGATGAGTGATTAAGTTTTTATTTTTAAAAACAATACGAATGATGAAATCAGAGCT
The DNA here is from genome assembly GCA_031893035.1 of Dermolepida albohirtum. Classification (NCBI taxonomy): domain Eukaryota; kingdom Metazoa; phylum Arthropoda; class Insecta; order Coleoptera; family Scarabaeidae; genus Dermolepida; species Dermolepida albohirtum. The sequence continues at coordinate 180,588 of JAVIWB010003023.1, read as the reverse complement.
GTCATAATGCCATGTTTAAAGAAATCAATCTTCATTAGATGCAGTCATAGAACGGGACATTTGAGTTTAAACGCGACCGGGTTTATAATAGTATATTTGACGAACAACGCAGTAGACGTCCAAGAGACGTCCACTGACGAAAAGTAGATGATATGATGCTAGGTGAACATCGAATAAAATTACGGGAAGTACACATTGCATATGAATTAGTGGCTTAGACTTTTCATAACGAATTCAGTATGAAAAAATTATATGCAAGATTAGTGGCGCATTTGTGGATTGCACCCTCAATTTGAGCAAAATTAAGACATGATCCAAAAGGCTTTTAGCGCCGCAAAATAATGGTTGACGAAACCTGAATACATCACTATATACCTAAAACGAAGAAATAATCGAAACAATCGAAACAATGGATTGAATATGGTACAAATGCACTCCACTCTCGTAAATTAGCTATTTGGAAACACGAGTACGACTAGCTTCAAACAGAAACTATCTTCTAGTATTAATTCGACTCTTATTAGGAAAGTATAAAAATATTTTATTATTTAATTAAATTTTAAGTAGATCAATACCAAATTATTAAGAAGAAACGGTTTTTTTTATTGGTAGCAGAGTATCATAATAATCGCCTTTGTCGTATCATTAAAGACTGCTCTAATTCGAAAGTTCAAGTAAAGACAAAGTGACTTTTATTAAAGTATATTTTTAATAAGCAGTTATCAAGAACTGTTCGCAGAACTTTGTAACTTGAGGTGACAAACTTCTTCAAAGGACTCGACACACGCGCACCAAACAAACTCCTAACATGTAAGCTTTTACAAACTATAATCTTGAAACTTTTAGTGTCAACTCACTAATGTTAGAGATTTATGGAATAAGTTTTATCTGTAATGGAAATGTTTGCTTTCGCACTACAATACGTATGTTTCGAGATTATTATGATAAATGATACGCTATTTTCATGTATTTAAAAATTATAATAATTAAGTATTCAGTTTAGTTAAAGTTCAATCAGACAAAGCTTTTATTGTAATTACGATTACAATATATATTTTGATTTGAGTGTATAATAGCATCGATTTCTGGGGACGAAGTATTCATGTGTTTAAAAAACGCAAAAGTAAAGGGTGTTTCAAATTGCGCTGTTTTTTTAAAGAATAAATAAAATATAAATGGCGCACTGAATTTGTCTGGGTATGTGGGCATTCAAAAAGTGTGCTGTATGACATTTATAAAAACGGCTTCGTACACCGTACAATAACGCGTTCAAATTGTTGAATTATTTTATGAAAATCAGCGTTCTGTGAAAAGACTTTTTAGAAAATTACGTGAATTTTATGGTTTACATAATCGTCCATCTGAAAGCGCTATTGGTCGAATTATTAAAAAAAATTTAAGAAACCGGTTCCGTGGAAGATCAAAAAAGTGAAAAATACAGTCGTAGTGGTCGTTCATAAGAAAATATTAGATAAGAAATGTCCATTAGACGACGTTTACAGTAACTTGGACTTAGTGGATCAGTAACATGGCGTATTTTATACAAGGATTTGGCTCTGAAAGCATATAAGGTTCAAATAACACAGGAACTGAAACCATTAGATTATTTGTCGTTCATTTGTCAATTTCGTCAATGAACAGCCAGCTGATTTTTCTCGAAAAATAATATTTTCCGATGAGGCACATTTTGAACTTGATGGCTATGTTAATAAACAAAATTGCCATATCTGGGGCGAGGAAAATCCAGGAATTATTTATGAGAAACCTATACATACTAAACGGGTTACTGTTTGGTATGCATTATGGTCAGATGGATTGGACCTCAGTTCTTTGAAAATGTTACTGGTGAAGCTGTAACTGTCAATGGTGATCGATATCGTCGGATGATAACCGAATTTTTGTGGCCTGAATTAATGAATATTGATCTAGAAGAAATGTGGTTTCAACAGGATGGTGCTACACCTTAATTTGCACACGAATCAATTGATGTATTGAGAGAAAAATTTCCCGAACTTGTAATCTCAAGAAACGGTGATGTTAATTAGCCACCAAGATCAAGTGATTGGACACTGTTAGACTATTTTCTTTGGGATCACGTGAAAAGTCAGGTTTATAAAAACAATCCACAATCAATTCCTGCTTTGAAAGACGATGTTATTCGTGTCATTGGTGAGATACAGCCTCAATTATGTCAAAATGCAAAAAAAAGTTTTGGAAAGTGAATACAAGTTATGTGTTTTATTTATTCTTTAAAAAAAACGCGAAATTTGAAACACCCTTTAGATTTATATGTACAATCGTTAAAATTCCTAGACAGCTATATAGATTTATCATACAGAGACTGCATATGTTTTAATAAAACTACTTCATTACCTTTTCCATTTATGTAATAATAGATTTCTTGAATAAAGGAAGACCCGGGTCTTGCACTCTAGACAGATGATCCATAAAGTATCACACTAAAAGCATATTAACACCGTCTTAATATGTAATATAATTTATAGTAAAAAGATTTTCTATCTCTAAATTTAAAAGTATGTACATACTGTACATATGTCAGATTCTGGATCACAGAGGTTAGGTAGACGTAATCTACATCGACTTTAAAGAGTTATAGACCATACTAATCAAAACGTATCGCTATATAAACTTAATAGAATAGGCTTTTCATTTACACTTACTCCATTAGTCAGATTTTATCTAATTGGCCGAAAGCAAGGAGTACAAAATTTTGATGTATAATCATCGTTTTACAATGTAATATCTAGTATTCTAGTATTCTTGAAGTCTCCAATCTTGGATCATTGATATTTCTCATTTATAATATAATAAACCCAATTTCTCATGAAAAATTATTCTTTGCGATGATATAAAACTTTTGGCATTATAAAATCTATAGAGGATTATATATTTCTACAGAAAGAACCTTACTTCCAGTAATATCCAAAAGCATAGTGTCGTCCAATTAAATATTGCACAAATTTTGTGACATATTTGATTATAAATTAAGAATTATATAGTACGAGGACGAAATAGAAGTAATTACACTGAAAAATATTTTGCTCTTATATAATATTTGATACAATACTAAATTTTGTTCTTCATGTAGGTGAAATGGTTACTAGTGGTATAGAGTTGATGGTTTTCATGTCGTAATTATAAGGATTTTCGAAATATAAACAGCTTAAGGATTCTGTACGATATATTTTTATGATCTAAGTTAGAATATTGTTCTTAGGTTTGGTACTCGATTTATCCCGTGCATATTAATAATATCGGGTCTATTCAGCGACGGTTTCTCTAATACAATAATAATGTATGTGTTACTGACTAAAGAACTTGATTACTAAATTAAATTTTGTAGCGCTTTATGGTAGATGTCTGTTGTTTAGCGTTAAGCCCTTATATAATATTTTAAGCAGTAATATCCGTAATTGTAGTTTAATTATTTAAAATTTACTTTATTCTCAAAGATTAAAGCTAATGTAATGATGAGATCTGCAACTGTCATGTGTAATAATTTCAATGACATTGTATATTTGTATTCTTATATATGTATACAATTCTTAATGCCGTATTAAGAGTATAATTTTCTTTACTATTTCTCTTTACTATACTTTTGTTTTCACATTATTTGTGTATTTTTTGCTACATTCTCTTACACATTTTATAATTTCTTAGTTTCAATGTTTCCTGTATTTGGGTATAACCCGTTGTAAATGAGTGCATAACTACTATAATTATGACGTAAATTTTTCTAGAAATTAAGCCTAAAACTTTTCACTCAAGCCACGTATCTAATGGTATGAGTTCGGACTGGTCGCGGTGATATTGATATTATTATTATTATTATGGCGTAAATCTCTCGAATTTTTTCAACTTAAGGTCAAGAAACTTTTTATCCTACACACATATCCATGGGTTTGAGCTTGGATTGTATGTGGCTGATACTGCTGTAAAATTATACATCATAAAACAGTAAGTTAATACAAGCGGTATGATGCTTTGTATCTCTATATGAAGCTATTATTATTATCATTATTATTAATATTTTTGTATTTAAATGCAGATAAAATTAGGTGCTTCTTTGAGTAGATCTTAAAAATAACAGCTCTTTGCTTCATTATATACATATACATATATCTGGATTGAGATTAAGCTCCTTAAAGCTTTCATGTAGTTGCTTAAGAATTACTTCAGTGGTAGAAATTATAATTGGCAATATGTTGATCTGTTTGTCTATTGTATGTTATTGCCTGAACAGTGAATGCTTTTGTTGGTTTAGTATAGTTTAACTTCTGAATTTTCTAAAACTGTTTGAGATTCGCGTCCGTACCACGGGTCAATTTTGTTTACTAATTTCTGTTTTCTTTACAGGCTCTCTTAGCATAGACTTAGCACACGCAGAATATATAACGTAACGCCATATTTATAAAATGTCATGTCGCATAAAGCATTTTGCGTACGTATTTCCGATTTTTATCCATTTGTTGGTTGTGTGTTTGTGTTATTTGACGAGAATTTGTTTCATGCATTTTTTGCTTTTCTAAATTCCTACTTTATTGCGTGACTATACAGCGTGATTCAAGTAGATGGATACGGGGACTATATTTTCTGAACTATGTGTTGTATTTGAATTCCGTAAATTACATTTTATTATACATATATTATAACTTATAAATATTCAATGAACTTCAGTTGTACGGAACATCTGGACGAAACTGAATTAGCCTTATAATCGCTGAAAGATATATTCTATCACTGAGTTTACTGTAGCTGTGATGCTTTTCTATATGTCATTCAATCTATCCATTTTGGCACTGCTATGCGACGCTAGAGTACCCTAACAGTTCGAAACTATACAGCATCCTTTATTAAATATAACAGACAGAATTTCAATATTGTGTACAGGGTGGGAAGTATACTCAATTGAAATTGTGTCTTTTAGAATTATACTATATGTTCTTTTTATAATTATTATTATTCTTATGGTGAGTTAGAAGTAAGAAGGGCGGGAGTGATCAGTGTAGATGGAGAATAGTCAGTGTATCTAAGAGTGTACATTAATCCGTAAGAAAGAAAGGAGACGAATGTAAGATGGTTCATTATTATTTATTCTCTGTAAACCTAACATAGACATACATACTTGGTAACTGTATATACTTGGTAACTGTAACTTATAATGATTTAAAAATTATAAATGCTTTTTTACCTTAACAAACAGATGCAATATATACATACATCATATTAACTATTTGCATATAAAATTTGCAATATATTCTAATAGTCTTTTTGCGTAGTTCGGATTATGAATTCTTAAATATATGTAAAGTAGTTTCTGGAAAGGAAGAAAAAACTAAAAAAACATACATTCACTAATAATTGGCTGCTAATACATGAGAAAAAAAAACTCTAGAAGGGGGGAAAGAGCGAGCTATCAGCCAAATCGAATATACTCGAGCAACTCAGACGATTGTTGGAGAAGAGGAGGGTCGCAGTAAATAGCCCAGAGATATCGACAAGGGAGAAAAGAAAGTAAAAATTAATACTGAATGCTGGATGTGTATTCACGTAATATACCATAAGAAGTCACAAAATGAATAAATGCAGAACGGAAGCAAAAGCGAGAAAGAAAATTAGGACTATCTCTTAAAAATGGCGATAAAAATAATTGCGGTTTAAATTACAAAAAAAAGTTATTTGAATCTCGTTGTATGAGGAAAATTTTGTAGATTTTACGTTTAAAAAGGTATCTGAATTTTTGCATTCTCAGTTTAATTTGAACGTTTTCGAGATAACTTCAGCTAAAGTTATCATTGTTATTTATTAAATGATTACTAATTTTATAATAAAGATAATATAGATTTTTAAATCATGATTTCAATATTATTACCTTCAATAGTTTTGTTGTCTCGAAATGTAAGGGACTTATTAAGACACTAACTGTTGTTAAGATATCTACAAACGTTTGTAATTTCTTCAATTTTTTTACTCTTTTGTAGACAGCGTTAGCAAATGGATCTTGACTATAGTGATATCAATTGAATTCGTAATTGGAGTAGACTTTATGTTTTGCCTCAAAGTTTGTAACAGTGTTTAACAAATAATGTCATTATTATACAAATACTATTTTACTGTCTAACTCAGTGTTACCTAATTTGTGATATACACAGATTATCCTAATTACAAATTCAGTTTATCATAGGATACTGGAAGTATGCAGATAATTTTCCAGTGAAATGATGACGTTTAGTTTTCCTTTTCATTTCAACTCTACAGTCAATTAGCTCTAGAAATAACATCACTGATATCTTTCCAAATCAGCTTATGATATATCGACTGAATACATTACGAGCGTGGTCCCATAAGTACCCGGCCTGACCTAGAGATTGCGGTAGTTATTTTAAAAATATTAGAAAGTACACAATCTACAAAGCATATGTTTCAAGTTTGAAAACGCCACGTTGTTTAGTATTTGTTTGGCAGCCATCAATAATGAACGTTCTCTGTGAATTTGTAAAAGTGGAGAAAATTGGTCATCGTTATGTGATACAATACTTTTATTTGAAAGGCCTCAGCCCAACCGATATAAAAGCTGAACTGGATTCTAACCAGCGTGAGTCTGCCCCTTCGTTTACAACAGTGAAATATTGGGTAGAAGGGTTTAAACGAGGTCGTACGGGCTGCCAAGACGTGGTCGACCAAATGAGGTGACGATTACAGAAATAGTGAAGAAAATCTACAAAGCGTTACCGGACGATAGTCGACTGAAAGTGCGCGAGCTAGCAGACATAGTAGGAATTTCAAAAAGTGCGGTACATCGCATATTATCTGAAAATTTGCACATGAGAAAGCTGTGTGCAAGATGTGCCGCGTTTGCTCACACTAGAGCAAAACAGTGTCGCGAAGATGTTTCAATTGAGTGTTTAGCGAAGCAGAATTTTTGCGCTGTTTCATGACCATGCATGAAACATGGGTTCATCACTTCACACCCGCGACAAAAGAACAATCAAAGCAATGGACTCAAAAGGAAGAATCAGCTCCAAAGAAGGCGAAACAGTTTTATCTGCAGGCAAGGTCATGGCATCGGTTTATGGGATGCGCGTGGAATAATTTTCATTAAGTATCTCGAAAAAGGAAAAACTCTCAATGGCGAGTATTATGTGAACTTATTGCAGGTTTGAGCAAAGAAATCAAGCAAAAACGGCCGGATTTTGCTAAGAAGAAAGTGTTGTTTCATCGAGACAATGCACTAGCTCACAAATTCGTTGTTTCAATGGCTAAAATGCTCATGCACCCTATTCGACAGATTTAGCCTCCGCGGATTATTTTCTGTTCCCTAACTTGAAAAAATGGCTCAGTGGTCAAAGATTTTCCAACGATGAAGAAGTGTTGTCGGCAATTAAGGGATATTTTGACAAGCAAGACAGTTCTTATTATAAAAAGGGTATCGAACTTATTAAACATCGATGGGAAAAGTGTATAGAGCTGAAAGGTGATTATGTTGAAAAATAAATATATTCATTTCAAAATTTTTATGTTTTCTTTATTGGGTCGGGTCCTTCTTAGACCACTCTCGTATTTGAAGTTGTAGACCATTCTTTAAGCAAACGAGTTATTTTAAAATGAAATATACGTGCTATGTGGATAGATCAAAAGCTGGGTTGTTCAATTTAAACAGGATGGCACACGCTTACAAGATACACCATATTGTGGCAGACCAGCTATGAATAAAGACACAATTGAAAAAGTGTATGAAATCGTAATGTATGATTGCCGAGTAAAGTCGAGAGATGGCAAAGAAGGTAAGCATTTCATACGACCACGCGCATTGCTTTTCACGTCAACGTCTGGATATGAGAAAGCGTAGTGCTAAATGGGTGCCATATTTGCTGACAATCCATTAACACCTAGTGAGAATGACCATTTCGCAATAACGTCTAGTTCAAATATAATGAAAACGACTTTTTGGCAACGTTTTGTAACTATCGATGAAACGTGGATATATAATTACACTTCGAAGACTAGAGCAGTCAAAGCAGTGGACAAAATGTGGTAAGCCAATTCTACTGGAAAAGTGACGACTACGGATTTTAGGATTTCTGAGGAATAATTTTTATTGATTATGCGTTGTTATTAGATAGATTAAACAGACAAATAAAAGTTATAAGGTGATTTGGCAAAGAAAATATTTTTTTGCCATCATACTATATTCAACAAATAGGCAATTGCAATGGCAAAACTACACGAATTACGATTCTACTTAAGTGAATCGTATTCACCAGGCTTTGCTCTACCAGATACCATGTGTACCGGAAAGTCATTACCGGTTTTTCTAACAGATGTCGCTAGGCTAAAGTATGCAATGTTATGATTTGTCATATATGTTAATTAATTCTACTGCTATCAAGCTTCAAAGGCATACACTTTATATTTTGCGAAAGTAATACTGCTGTAGATTTATACCTCTATAAATGCCGAGCTTCGTGCCTGAAAAAGTGCATTTGCGACACGCATTACTTTTCTAATTTAATCGAAAGAAAAAAGCCGCTGAAAATCATTGTTTGCTGGTAAAAACTTGAGATGAGCATGTTCCAACCACAAAACCATGTGAGGCGTGGTTTCGACAAGGAGTTAATGGATGAAGACCCAATTCAAACTCAAAAACAATTGTCTGAAACGTTAAATGTGGCCTAAGGGACTATTAACCACCGATTACGAGCAATGGCAAAAATCCAAAAGATGGGAAAATAGGTGCCACATCAATTGAATGACAGGCAAATGGAAAATCGAAAAATCGTCTGTGAAATGCTACTTCAAAGGAATGATCGGAGGTCATTTCTGCATCGAATAGTGATGGGTAATGAAAAATGGATTTATTTCGAAAACCCTAAGCGCACAAAATCATGGTTATTAACTGGCGAAGCCTACCCATCGGCTCCAAGACCAAATCGTTTTGGTCGCAAGACAATGCTCTGCGTTTGGTGGGACCAGAGTGGCGTGGTGTATTACGAACTGTTGAAAATTGGTAAAACAGTTAATAGTGATCGCTACCGATAACAAATTATCAATTCGTCAAAGTGAATTTACAGCACGATAACGTGCCGTCTCATACAGCAAAACCAGTCAAGGGAGCGTTGAAGGCACTTGGATGGGACATATTATCACACCCGCTGTACTCTCCAGACCTTGCTCCGTCCAACTATCACCTTTCCGCATCAATAGGACACGCGTTGGCAGAGCAGCACTATTTCGAAGAACTTAGAAATTGGTTCGACAAATAGTTTTACTCAAATGACAAACAGTTGTTTTTGGGATGGCATCTATAGATTGCCAAAAAGGTATGCAAGATGTGCAGAATCAAATGACCAATACTTTGAATAAATAAATTGTTCCATTTTCTTGAAAATTATGTAGTTTTTTACGAAAAAGACGGTACACCTGGTACTGGCATTCCAAATGTGAAGGAATAGTTGGTTGGAAAGAAATTCTCATCGAATACTTAAATCATTGAAGAAAAACAAGTTTCCAAAAATGTCCTGAGAAGTTTAGAGGAATCGAAGCTACAATGGCATTCGTATTAAAACAAATATGGCAGATGCTACAAACATCTCAAAGAGGAAAGAATGAAAATATAAAGTCTTCGAAATAGTGAAAAATCCATTTCCGTTCTACATATTATCATTTGAATGTAAAGAAGACAAATATTATATGAAACAAGAGATTTTGGGAGCGAAAGTAAAAATCGAACCTCTAGGAAAAATAAAACTAATACCACAATTTTAGAAATGCCAGTTATCTGGACCCATAGTGTAAAGGTAAACTAAGCACACCATAAGTGATTGTAAAAAGACAAGAGGAAGGACCAAAATAAATGTCTCTCATCATTTTGAGTTGATGTAGGACCACGTTTACTTTCTGCTAACCAATTTTATAGCTGAAAACAAAGGAATATCATTGCTAGAAGTTGGTTCCATCTCAGATCTATTCCAGCAGGTGATAAGTCCTTAAATGTGAAATACTTAATTACCGCACGATATTCAATTTTCTTTATCTTAACGAATGTTTCAAAGATGGTTAGTTCGAATTAGAAATAAAGCTTGTCGAATATGTATTACTGAATTACAGTTGGCAGATCTTATTAAAAAACAAATTCTATTCGATACTGTGACCTTAAGCTATATATCAGGCCTACAGCATTGCATTCCGCTCTCGTACATAAATTACATAAACTCGTACTTGAAAAATAATGATTTCATTTAAATAGGACTTATACTAAATATTTCAAGTAAATCCAGTTTAAGCAGCATTACTACGTATATTTTTCGGTATTATTGTCTTTGTAAAATACAAATTTCTCGTTTTTTTAAGATTTATGAGTGTAGGCGAAAGGATGAAAGGCGAAAACAAGAACATGCGAGTTGTCTTAGCAAATACGACAATAAAAGATCTGGATTAATTCGAAACAACAGGAAACTGAAACACGGAACATAAATCTTAAAAAAAGAGTACTTCGGTCAAGATTCAGGATGAAATATAATCCATTTTCCCGCACACAAAAAATTAATTATACTTCCATAAAGGCCGCTCGAACAAATAAAGGAATATAATTTATTACGTTATTCGACGTCTCTTTTCCTGTTCAGTTTGTGCGGGAAGTGATGACAGATAATTTGAATTCATTAAAAAAGCTCATTATTCATCATGAATTACATTACATATGCATAAATGTAATACATATAGTAGGTACATTATGGTTTCGGCCGTTAATAATGCCTAAGATTATATTATGTACGCTTCTCTATAATGTGAAATCATCTCTCCGTCGTTCAATTTATATTCAACGTAATTCTACGGTGTTGGCTCTATTATATAATGGAGAGGGAATCGCGCAAGTTACAAGTGGGCTTGCCGGTGGTGCGAGTCCCACATGATACGCTATAAATGTTTCCAGCAGACGTCGTAAAGCATCAGCGTCTCAGCCTCCAACCCCATTGAAGTAATTCGAGTCTACGTTGGACACGCATCTTACCGTGTTAATTGAGCGCAGCCGACTACCTTGTTATGGAAGCTGTATAATTTACTTACGATAAATACTAAAATATGTAACAGTTACAAAATTTTGCACAGCAACATTTTGGTAAATACTTGAGGTTTTACAAAATATGGTTTATTTAAATCTTATGCATATGTACGTCTACATAACGTACTAGAGTTTATCATTTATAGAATATGCTAGACATAGCAATTGTGAAAATTCACTGTGAAAATTGGTTGGAAAGATCTATAATATATGCTGCCATATATTGCTGTAATACTCACTTGAACAAAATTGAAGTAATTATGAGAAGTAACCGAGTAAAATCTGTTTTATGAGAAATATGTATACTCCTTCTAGTACTACGTGGGCTAATCCATTTGGTCCGCTCCTGACCCATTTATAAACCAAAACAATTATTTATCTTCACGTCGTATTGTAACCCGCTATGTATAAACTAACGCTACAAACTTACAAATCTGAACCTCTTAAAGTGTGACTACAGTAGAAGCTCGAGATCGAGAGAGTCACATATCAGTATCAAAATGGATTGTGTCGGGCAATGAGCGGTGATTAAATACTTGCCTTTAAAAAAGACGAACAAAACTCAATTTATCAAGATTTGGTAGATACATTAGGTGAATCTACAGTATCATATGACATAGGTAAAAGGTGGTGTCGTGAATTTAAATGCGGTAGACAGTTGTGTAGAGACGAACATGCAGGCGGAGCACCCATAACCAACACTACCCAAGAAAACGTTAAAAAGGTCCATGCTCTCGTGCTACAAGATAGACACGTGACTATTAGACAACTAGTTGAAGATACATGATGAAATTGTTTGCCAGATGGGTACCACGAATGTTAATAGAAGGAAACTCGAGAAGACATTTGCAGTCGTCCTTTAACGCTGTATAAACACAACAAAGAAAATTTTCTTGCAAGATTTATGACAATGGATGATTCGTGGATTCATTATTATGACGTAGATAGCAAAATACAGAGTAAGGAGTGGACACATCAAGGTTCACCATCGCTGTTAAAATTCAAGATGCAACCTTGAGCTGGAAAGATCATGCTATCCGCATTCTGGGATGCTGAAGGCGTAATGTTAATAGATTTCCTGCAGAAGGGGGCCACTATTACAGGTGCTTGTTACGCTAACTTAATTCCAAAATTACGTGACGTGATAAAAGGGAAACGTTGGGCGAAGTTGCGCGAAGGTCTTCTCTTGCACCAGGAAAATGCACCTAGTCACAGGTCTGCAATTGCAACAGCTGCAGGCTTGGAATTAGTTGAATATCCACCACATTCGAGTTGGTCCCCAGCGATTACCAACTGTTTTCAAAACTTAAAGAACACTTTGTGGTAAACGATTTCCATCAAATAATGATGTGATATGTGCGATAATGATTTGCAGAGGTTGAACAATTTTTTTCGGGACGCATTAGAAATGGTAGAACATCAATGGGATTTATCTTAATGGAGACAATGCAGAAAAATAAAAGTAAAATATTTTCAAATTTTTTATTGTGAATGTGTCAGAGGTGGAGCAAAAGGAGCAACCCTCACGTATAAAATAAGTAGGACTCTTAAAACTTTTGAAATCGTGAATATGTTTTGAAGTGCGCTCTTTAATTGACTAAGCTTAGCGTCCAGTGATTCACACAATATATGAACGAAAGGTATAACTAATGTAAAATAATAAACTACAATTTATAGAATTATATTATTTGGTGCCAAAAGTTCTTCGCTAAATTGAGGTCTGAAATGTGTATTTATTAGCTTTTGTTTTCAATAATCAACAGATGCGGCACCCATCTTGGACATCAGCCTTTGCTAATTTGGGCAATTTTACTCGATGGTTATCTAGCACCACATTATATATATTTCTAATAATCTTTTAGCGTTTACCGTGTTGTTCATCAGATATAGTGGTTTGCACATGTTACTCAGATGTTTTCAGTTTTATGGTTGAAAACAATAGATTTGTCCCTTTAAACAGACTCCAGCTCAGCCTTCGTCCCATCGTTCGCTTTTTTGGTGTTATTCAAATAATAAACGTCTTTAATATCGGTATGAACATAAATTTTGCCAGGACTTTTGAATGAAAACAAACAAGATTTTTTATTATTTAATTATTGAAGTAATAGCCGTGGAAGATATCGAAATACACACATCGATAAATACAATTGAATAAAGCAATGTACGTTAAAGCAGACGGTTTAATTCTTCGCGAGAAATGTTTGTTTGGTGAGACACATATAGAAATCTAACGAGAGATATAACGAGTAGAAAAATTTCGTTATTTGGGGAGTATAATTGATGGACAGAGGAGGGTCGGCACGGACGTAATATGAATAATATGAAAAGCGATATAGACATTTGTAGAATGGAATAATATAGTTTATAGTAACCGAAAAAGTAAACTGACAATTTTCAATATTAAGACTGTTTTATTCTGTGATAGTAAAGTCTTGGATATATCTGAGAAATGCTTAAATAGGAAAAATATTCACAAACAAGTGTCTCTGAAAAATACTATGAGGTTTTTGGAGCAACACTATTATTAATGAGGAATCGTGGAAGTAAACCAATCCAGAAATAATAAATGATATAATAATAAAACGGAAATTGAACTGGATTGGTCATATACTAGGAAAAAATCACAGAACGGGCAATTAAATAGATTGAATTGGAAAGACGAGTAATTGAGGGTCGCTCACAACGTTGAGAAGGAGAACAAAAGAGGAATGGAGGATTCAACTTGGGGAGATCATCGATACAATTACAAAAGATGAGTTGAAAACAGATACAGGGAAAGATGGCCGATCGCATCCAGTCTAAGGCACATAAAACAGCTTCTTTAGAAACAGTTGCCAAAGTTTGCAATAAACGTACTGAGTAGAGACACAAAGTTAGTTCAGTGTGTTGACTAATGAAACTTCGTATGTCCAACAACAAGCATATAATTATATGAGATTTACAAAAAAAATCATATATAGATTCTGCTACGTAAAGGAGGAAACCGCTGTCAACGCTAGAGTTTGCCAAGAATACAGTTTATACAAATAGGAGATGAATATTTAATATAGGAAAGTAGGCCTCGAAGCTGCTATGATAGTTAAAAGAATATGGCTAAGGAACGTACTCTAGCGAGGTATAAGAACTAAAGTAGATCTGGTAGAGTCGCAGTGAAATAAAGTCCATGCTACCTTACGAGGGAGCGTTTTTATATTCGCGGAATGGGGGACAAGGGGTGGAAATAAAAAAACCAAATTATTTTTCTTTTTCAATATATTCACCTACAAGACGGATACATTTTTCACATCTTTCAATTAATTTATTTATACCCTCATAAAAAAATGATTTCTCTTTATCTGCAAAATACGCCGAAACTGACTCCTTGACTTCATCATCGGCAGTAAATTTTTTACCCCGCAGCTCTTTTTTCATTTTCGGAAACAGGTAATAATCACTCGGGGCCAGGTCTGGGCTGTAGGGTGGGTGATTCACAATTTCGAAGCCCACCTTATGCAGGGCAGCTAACGCAACGCGGCTCTTGTGGACGGGCGCGATGTCGTGCAAAAGCAGAACACCTTTTGTCAATTTTCCCCGTCCTTTCTCTTTAATGGCTTCTTTTAGTCGCTCTAATATTGAAGCGTAATATTCTCCGGTTATAGAAACACCTTTATTTTTATAATCAATCAACAATATTCCTTCCGAGTCCCAAAATACCGTTGCCATGAGTTTCTCAGCTGATTGTGACACATAATTTCTTGGGAGGTGCTGTGCCCTTTTTATGCCACTGCATGGAGTCTTGTTTGGACTCAGGTTCATAATGATGAACCCAAGTTTCGTCTCCAGTAACAATTCCACTCAATACACCTTCCTTGTCTTCATTACAGAGGTCCAAAAATGCACGCGAACATTCTACGCGCTGTTGTTTTTGCGGCGGCGTGAGCATTTTCGGCACCCATCTTGCGCTGACCTTAGACATACCGAGATGATCGTGTAGGATTTTAAAAATTGTTGTGTCGGATACTCCAACCATTTCTGCGAGTTGTTTCTTCTTTAGTCGAGCATCTTCGAGTACAATTTGTTCAACTTTTTGGATAAGTGCTGGCGTGGTCACCTCAATGCTCCTGCCCATCCTCGGGTCGTCTTCAAGGGATTCCCTTCCTTGTTTAAATAAACTATGCCACTTGTACACCATGGTTTTTTCTGGACAAGAGTCGCCGTAAACCAATGACATCTCATTCATTATGGTCGCGACTGATTTTCCTTGCCTGGTAAGGAACTTTATAACGGCACGATATTCGATTTTTTCCATATTTCACTTTTCACTCCTGATTATGTTACTTGGTTGACGATAGCTCAAAGACTAACTGTCTAATAACAATGAAACTTCGTATTTATACTAATCATGAGTCGCTGCACAGGCCACGCCCCCAATGCGCCTACTCACCCCTCTACAACCCGTTCATTCCGCGAATATAAAAACGCTCCCTCGTAAGTAACGTAATAGAATCTAAGAAAAAAAGCGAGAGTCAAAGACATAGTTGAGCTGGGCGTGACATATTCAGTATACATAGAAGATGGTCGGACGAATATTATTATATTGACAACTCATTACAGGAAAGAGAAGAATTGACAGATCATCAAATTAATAGAAAGGTAAACATCAAGAGAAAACGGTGATAGTTGTAAGAAACAGGAAAATTGGAAAACCTAATAGGTCAAATATTAGACTTTAAAAGGTTGTTACAGACCATTTAAGTATATATTAGGAAATAGGTGTGATCAATGGTAGGAAATATATACTTTTTATGATTTTCTCGTGCTTTCGTGTTATTACGTACAACTTTACAGGCACTTAATCGAGGAAATGCTTATATTAATTCTTAGTGTACAACAAAATACAGTTCAGATTATAATCTATATACGTGTGAATGCAATTTTATTCTCGAGGATGTAGCTCTTGAACTAATTTGTCTGGATACATAAAAATATATGACATTTGTGTATTTATTCCATTTGCACATCTATTTGCAAAGATACTCCTAACTTTAATTTTATTATAATGCATAAATTGGCACAATGCAATCATCATTAAAATATTGTTTATTATATATTGTTTACAATAACAGGAGTTTTATTGATTTCGAAACATGTATTTCTTGTACGGTAGTAGAACTGATTATAACTTTATTTAGCGAGCGTTTGCCTCTTGAATTTTCCCCAACTTTGCCCAATGTTTCCCGAATAACGAATAAAACGGGGAGAATATTTCGCGCGTAATGCAATGAATTACGTTTTTGTTTGTGCGTTCTCTATAGAAGTATAATTAATTTTTTGTCAGCTTCGAGAGGGAAACTAAATGGATTTTAATACTTTTCCTTAATAAGTTTTGGGTTTGGTCGCTAAAATATTTCTCTGGAATTGTTTCATATTTTCTTTTGCATTTCTTTTTTAAAGTTTATTATTCACTTAGATTTAGGTACAATAATTATTAAAATTTTGAGGCTTTTCTCTTTTGAATAAAATTACATTTTCATAAAAAAATATTATTAATTAAACTGAAATTGTTTAAGACGTATCTAATGAATTTTGTATTTCCATATTATAAGATTATTGATTGTTTACTAGATTTGAAAAAAAAAGACTTTTGCATCTCTTGCAACGAAACTACTTTTTTCTTATTTATTAGGTACTCTTTTGCCATATTAGTACTTGAATTATTTTGCAGGCTTTAATCTCCATATAGTGCTCTGCATCTAAGAATATTATCTTTCTCTATTTCTTTGTTCATATTACTTCCCATATAAGCTGATTTCTATGAAAATCTATTGTAAACACATACTTTCGTAGGTTTCAATAACTAGTTATAAATTGAAGTACCGGCTGGTCATTACCATTAACCTTATCTATGTTTATATTGTTTAATTTTTTTATTACCATTAGTTAAGTATTCCTATGTACATACCTATCTTCCCAGAAATGACAATAAAAGATTTGGCTTCATAAAGGAACTTTGATTACATCACATGCAGGTCCAAATTTGATGATGACTATAAGTATTTATTGCATATATTTTGCAGGTTTTATTTGTTATTTTAGTAACGTTCCGTTATCGTCTAAGTTACAATTGTCTTTAGACTGTTTTTGAGAAAAATCTTGTTTAGCGATAAGTAGACAATTTAACGAGTGTGAATAGATATAATGGGTATCGTTGTTGGTTAAAACTTATTATAAGTGAAAATACACCAAATATCGTGAGGTCGTAAATATTTTGAAATACTGAAAAAACATATATATGTACACAAGACGACATTTAAAGATATTGAAAGAATATATGATGATAGTTCTAATTGCGACCTAAAGATAGAGCTATTAGTAAAAGCAAAATCCCAAATTCTAGTCCAACTTCCTTACCCTTTCGATGTCTAACACTTTGCTTCATTCCTTTCTTGGTCTTTCTATATTTCCTTTTTGCTGTATTATGGTTTCTCATATGCTTTTCGCAGGAGTATTGCTCACCCATATCCCTCCACTAGCACTTTCCTGCATATATTAGCATGCACGAATTTTGTCCACTTTTTCATATTTCAAGCAATTATTTTAGTTTTTACAGATTTACTATTGTTTTTGATTTTTGCAACTTGATCTTATATTGCAATAAAAATCTTCAGTTTGATAGATATTTTTGGTTTTGTTTCATTTGGTGGTTGTTTATTTATTTATATTAATTCGTATGGATATATTGTTTATTATTATATGTTCTTCTAGATTAAAATGTGTACTATTGGGTTTCATATTGTGATTGTGTTGTCTGCTTCTATTATTATTTTGTGATTCTTTTAGGAATGGTGTTATTTCTTAGGGTCAGAAGGTATGTCCTAAGATTATTTACTTGCTTATAGTGTGTGTCCTTTATATCAATGAAAGCTCTTCTTCCTTTTTCTCAGTTCAATGGAAATCTTTTTTACAACAGAATTTTGTTGGGAGATTTTTGTAGGAGATTTCGTGACTATTGTTCTGATGAGTCTATTGGAGGAGTCTAACTCGGTGTCTAAAACTTTTTAAATTTTATTATGTTATTATTAATTAACTGGCTATTAAACAGTTTTCGTAAGAGCTTTAAATTTATCTTGATTTTCTTATTATTATTAATAAAAAACATACATATATGTTTAAATAAGCAAATCTAAATTAGTTTAAATTATTGTGTTTCTCGATAGACTGTATTAACAAAAATGTCTACTGGTGTTACAATTTTCATTTTGAACATTGAATGCATAATAAACGACCGGAATCAGACAGGTGTTGTTTTATAAGACTGTTATTGTAGGCGTGATTATGCAAATAGACTGGTAGCAACAGATGGCTCAGACAGTGTCGCCTTTTCTTAGAGGGTGGATTTGTACGAGATTGGAATTACTAACTGCCATTACTCCGTTTCCTAACTTTATTACGAGAAGGAAAATATGGTCCATAATTATTTCGACATAATAACAAAAATAACGTCGGAAGCAAATACGTATACAACAATAAAACTATGCGAATCGTCAGTGCAAATGCGACGCAAACTATAATAATATTTCTTCGCTAATAATCTCAACCCTCCCGTTTCTTCTAATATTAAGCTGTAAAAGGGTCATAAAGAAAATACGAGTTCTTAAAGCCAAATGTTGCGAAACTGCAAAGAATTGCTTTGTTACTCCTTTACGTGCTCTCTCCTTCAACGATCTGTAAAACATCGCTAAGGCTTTTGAAGTCAAAGAACTGAAACACTATGTGTGCTAGACAAACTTCATTAACAAACCAGAAAAAATTGTACCTCTGAAAAGTCTTTTATTACAGGAATAATACAAAAATGTATTGTAGGTACTGGAATACAAATTTATAATTTCCTAAAAGATAATCGTGGATGCCGATGATAATTAAATATCTTTCTAAGATATTTACCAATACTTGTGTTACTATAATATTTCTAGGCGTTTAGTTCTTACGTATTTTTTAATTTGTCATTAAGGAATAATAAATAAAAACACTGGTTTCTCACAATGTTTCGTAGTATGTTTACTGCATCCTCAAGCTCCTTAATTTTGTTTGAGTTAAAATAATTATAATCAATATATAATCATTTACTTTATATCGATACCTATGAGTATACGTATACATATGTACAGTTATGTACACAGTATAACGCAGAGAAAACCGAACATTTTTAAAATACTAATTCTTAGTGGTGCTATCTATTAAAAATTAGATGTTATGTCAAGATATTATATATATATATATATATATATATATATATAATATTATATATATTAAAAGTAATAGTGTGTATTTGGCATTGGTCGAAAAATGAATTTTGAAGAAAGAGCAAATATCAAGTTCTGTTTTAAACTCGGTAAATGGTTTACTGAAACGTTTAATTTGATGAAACAAGTCTATGGTGATGCGTGTTTATCACGTACGAATGTGTATGAATGGTATTAACGATATAAAGACGGTTGTACAGATACAAATGACGACGAATATCTTGGTGCAAAAAAATCTGTGATTACGGAAAATAACATCAAACTTGTGCGTGAAATTATCAGAAATGAGCCGAAATTCTCATTGCAATACGTGGGAATGGAATTAAATATTTCCAAAGATTCAATTCATCGTATTTTTATACAGCGTTTGGAACTGAGAAAGATTTATGCAAGGTTTGTACCACACAAGCTAACTGATCATGAAAAATTGCTCCGAATTCAACATTGTACAGACTTGATTAAGGACTCAAAAAAGGACGAAAACTTCTGGTATTCCATTGTAACTGGCGATGAGACATGGTGTTTTCAATATGATCCAGAGAGCAAACGTCAAAATTCTGAATGGAAGCACCCAAAAAGAAAGACCGGAAAAAAGACGTTTATAGAAATCAAAAGTGAAGACAAGGTTGATTTGTTTTTATGATTCGAAAGGCATAGTGCACAAAGAGTTTGTACCAGCTATTTAAACAGTCAATGCTGTATATTATCTTGGTGCTATGAAGCGCCTTTTGGCGCGTATTCGTCGTGTGCGCCCTCGATATCGTAAAAATAGTAGCTGGCGTTTGCTACATAGTAATGTACCATCTAATCGCTCAACGCTTATCGCGGGTTTTCAAATACAAATGGCATTTCAATCATCAATCATTCACCGGATTTGGCCCCTGTGATTTCTATTTTTTTTCCAAGGTACATTTGCCGATGAAAGGACAGCATTATGCCGATGTCTAAGCCATTAAAAATGCGTCGACAGCGATCTTGCAGAACATATCTAAAGATGAACTTAAAAAAATGTTAATTGACCGTGCAAAACGTTGTATTGATGCCGAAGGCGACTACTTTGAATAAAATAAATGAATTTCTTTTGCATATGTTAGCAATCTGTAAATGCTGTTCGGACTAAAAAATCTCAGAGAATACGACAAAAATATTTCCAATAGTACCACCATACGGGAAGTGGCTGAACCGCAAAACTTTTAAAGCAACCTACGTATGTCGAGGCCGGTACATAGTAAGTACCTCGTTAGTTGTACGAAAGCTGTACGAAACGAACATGAAAAATAGAAGAAAGTCGAGAAAGTTACCGTTCGCTGGTTCGAAACTCTTTATTGTGGAGTTTACGAACTTGGCATACATTGGTGTCAAAGTTCTGTTATATTCACAAAAGAGTTTGTCATAGACATGTAAATTCCATAACACATATTTATTAGGAATCAAAGAACTGCGTACTTTCGCATGCGAAATTGATATTTGATTTAACGACCATATTTCTAGCTTGGAATTTGTTACTCGCTTTAACCGATAAATAACCATTTCGGGGCTTCTGGAATAAATATCATCCTACTCTACCATTACAAAGTCGAAGAACGTTGCGAAGAAGTATATACCAGATAACTCTGGCTACACGTGGACGAAACTGCGGATACTAAAAACATTCCAATGTCACGTGATAGTGCGTACAGGGGGCGCTATTAAATCTTCCTCTATATTATTACTATCTCGTAGAAGAATAGAACAATATACCGGCAAAGCATTGCCCAAGTTGGTGCTTGAAATATTAGAGAAATTTCAATTTTCAATAAATCAACTACTAATGTTTGTTAATGACGGTGCCAGTACAATTTGTTGCATATTACGTGCAAAATTCATACCGTACATCGTGTTGCAAAAACTATTCGACAATGTTATCGAGAGGATATCTTGGATAACATTTTAATTGCAAATAGAGACAATGTTTTCTAAGTCGCCTAAAAGTACTGGCGAATTTCGCAGATACTGTCCCGATATCGCTGAATTACTAGGACCGATTTTTGCGAGTTGGATAACTTGACTAGAATCGGAGTTTTATGATAACTATGTTAAGCAAATAAAGGCCACAGTTTTATCAAATCAGTCCGAAAGAAGTTGCATTTATCAAAACCAATAAAACAAAATTTCAAGAGAGGTTGTAAGAGATCTACAAACTATTCAAAGTAATTACTTTAGATTAGTTGGAGGAATACAAACCTTATAAAGTTATTCGGCGTTGTTAGTGGAGTCACTTCAAGTAATGTACGATATTCAGTTACTGTCATGAGTTCATTATTTTTATAAATTTGATAATTTGTGGCATATACATGAAAAAATAATTTACTTATTCTACGTGACTCAACACAGTCATCGGTAAAATAAACTTCCCGATTTTGCTAATCTATAGCGATACGACCATGCACTCGTTACGATGTGCGATTTAACGTAATTTGTTTCATTTTTTACATCGTTATTCCTTATATCTTCTCCATCCTTATTAAAACGGAAAACAAAACACACGTAGTATATAAAACCTCGTTCAATAATTGTGAATCTATTTGTCAATATTAAATAAATAATAGCACTTGTTAATGTGTTTAGAACAATTAGTTAACTAAAATCCTTATTTATTGCCCTATATATACTATTAAATATATATTACGTCCTGTATAAACATTTGAAAAAAGGAAATAGAATATCAAACACAAAATAATTTACTAGAAATATCTGACAGTATTAAGAATTTTATAAACTTGCTTCGTGACATATAGCTTTAAGCACCTTTTTCGTATGAGATAAAATACTTTATTTCATTCACGCTCTTATTATTTTCTTTGACACGACGTCTCCTTTAATCAATGCAAATCCGATAAATTTGGAGTGAGCTTTTAAAAGTTCTCATTGTGTTTTGACAGGAATGTTCGACGTGCAGCATAAAAATTTTTGAAATATATGACAAAGCTTTTATTAAAAATATTTTAAAAAGAAGATAAAAAGTGCTTGTTACAGCATCTATAATAATTAAGGAATTTTAAAGTAAATATTTAACTCCTATACATCTAAATCTAACTGAAGTCTATATTTTTAAGTACATGTGCTTTAACTATTGATACTATTATGTATTATAGGACAAGATATATTATGCAATACAGTGTGTGAATAAATAGAATTCTTTATTTAACCTCAATTATTATTTTCTTTTTGTTATTTAGTTTTTAGTTTAGTTTAGTTTATATCTGTTCTCTCTGTTCAGGTAATAACTATAGCCAGTGATCTTATTGTGCATTGTTTTGAATATATTTTAGTATTTTGTTTTGTAATTAAAAGTTTTTCAAATTTAATTCCTACATGAATAAGATAAGTGAGGTATTACTCAAAAAAAAACAAGAATTAGTGTTCTCTTGGAAACAGAAATGTATTCCTTTTGCGACAATATTCTAGATGTGCTGTACCAGCATCTCGTCAAAATTGTCGCGAAAACAGAAAAACTACAGTCCGTGATCATATAATTATCAAAACAGCAAAAGAAAATAGAAAAATCTCACTTATGGCGATTCATCAAAACTTGACAGAGAAGGGTCTAAGCAGATGAAGATTAACTGCTCGAAGACGTTTGTTCGAGGCCGGACTAAAGTGTAAATAAATATAAAATTGACGACAAGGACGAAGAAAGTATGGCACTATTTCGCCAAACTATACAAAGATTACGCAAAAGACGAGTAGAAAACCCAGCAGTACTAAATTTTTTACCTCACTTTTACGTACTTACTAAAATTGAAGTAAAATTTCAATGTTTTAACTTTATCAGCGGTCAACAGAACGTGCTCAATACGTGAAAAGATTATCATTTTTACGTTTTAGAGAAGTATATATCGCAAAAACGAAATTTGACTAGCCCGCCGACTGTGAGATACGACGTGCAATTCGATTCCTGAGCGCCAGAAATTTGGCAGCAGCGAAAATTCATTGCGAGAAGTAAATCATAAGGTGATAATGCCATGGGTGATAGTAAAGGTTGAAAGTAGGTGAAAATGTTTAAGTACGAAAGGGTTAATGTGGATTATAAGTGACGCCCAGGCAGATCTCCGATTTTTGAAGGTTTGGTTCGTGACGTGGATTGACGATTTACGATTTCAAAGCGAGCAATTGATTTTCCACAAGCTTCGAGGTCGGTTTTGTACACCATTGTTTCGGAGAAACATAAGTATTGAAAATTGTGTTATAGGTGGGTTCCAGGACGATCACAAAACTAAAAGATTGGCTCTGCTTTATTGTTTTTGACTCGATATGACTGGCTAGGAGATGAATTTTTGGACCACATCGTTATAGGAGATAAAACTTTAGTGTCTCGCATGACTTCTGAATACAAGCGACAGTTAATGGAATGGCAACCAATCAGAGTGAAAGCCAGACATTTTCAGCACCAAAGGTCATAGCAACTGTCTTTTGGAACAGGAGAGGGATTTTGTTAATGGATCTTATGTCGAGAAGCACAACAATCAATTCTGATGAGTATTGTGTGACTTTGGGAAAACTCCGGTGTGCCATACAAAACAAGCGGCGTTGCTTACTCTCTTCCGGTATGATATTGTTCCATGAAAATGCAAAGTCACACGTTTTTGCACAAGCACAAGGTCTAATCAGGTCTTTTGAATGAGATCAACTGGATCATCCATTTTACAGTCAAGATCTTGCACTCAGTGATTTCCACCTGTTTCGGTATTTAAAGGTGTTCCTTGGTGGTTAACGGTTTAACGACGAAGAAATAAGCATTCATTTACATTTACAATTATGTAGAAAAGTAGATGAAAGTATGTAGAGAATATGGGAATAAATATATTTTAATGATATTTACAGTAAAAAATATTACTTAAAAATAACTCTCGTAAATATATACCTATATATATATATAAAGACTGTTTCAAATTCCACGGTATTTTTTAAGAATAAATACAATATAGATGGCGATATGTGGTTTCAACAGGATGGCGCTACACCTCACTTTGCACACATTGATTTATTGAGAGAAAATTTTCCTGGGCGTGTAATTTCAAGAAACGGTGTATTTTTATGTATATGTATATGTACATATATATATATATATATATATATATTATATATATATATTCTTTTATAGATGTACAATATAACATCAAGCAAAATATTTATTATTATTTATATGTAGTAATTTCTTCTCGTTTATAAATGCCACGTAATAAGTTTAAGTAGCCCAAGTATGTTTGTTTTACCTTTGAATTATTTATATTCTTTTGGGATGAAATATTATTGTAACAATATGCAATTATGAGCAAAATATCCATATAAAAACATCATAGAAACTTAAATAATGCTTCTTTAATAGTAATATGTATGTAAGTTCATGCATGTCAAATATCAGTCGAGAAGTCATAGTAAATTAATTGTGATATAATTTACTTACAGTTACGTTAGAAAAGATAAACGCAATGACAACAATAATTTGTATCTGAAATTTTGCTATTTGCTAAATTTCTTGGTACGTTATTTTCATATTAATATATTACATATGTAAGTACATATTTAGTTTAGCAGATAAGTAGCAGCATTATTGTGTATTCATGGGTTGAAAATAATATCGTAAGGTTACATTGCAGTTATTAAGACTTACCAAAGTTAATTTTACCTAAAATATAAGCTGTAAATAAATTGAATTACTTAAATAAAAATTACTATTCTTTATAAATAGCTATTATTTTCAGTGCTGAGTTTATGGATACCTGGAAATTTATTATATAGCATTCTTATTTAATTTCAATTCTTATATAGTTCGAAATTCAGACTTGATCGGATGTAGGACTTTCTCCGAATGTTTGTATGAGATTCAGATAAGATCGGAGTTGCATTTTTAATAAAATTCACGTCTTTATTATGTTTATTCTTTTCAAATAAACTGTGTTTAAATAACACGTTTAACATGTTTTAAAGTACTTATATTTATGATGAATAAAATATGTAATGTAGGTTAGAGGTATCTTTATGTGTACCTAGATTTCTTTTATGTTATATAAATTCCTCCTTATATACCTTTCAGTAAATTGAAGTGCTTCAAAAGAATTTATCTCTCAAGTTTTTCAAATACATTTACGTATTTCAATAAGGAATGAAATTTAGAAAGAGATGAAGCTTTAGAAATAATTGGGATGTATCCCTACATGTAAATTGCTTTCCTGTTGTGTCACAAATACGTCTTTAAAATTACCAATTGTTATGCTAAAAATATGTGGGGGTTATGTATATATAATCTATACAAATGTAAAAGTACGCGGGCGTTGACGTATAGAAGAATAATATGACTGAAAACATATATAAAGCATCTTTACCCCGCATACTGCGACCATAAATATCGACACAATGTTGCTGTCATCCTTTTCCATTTAAAGTCTTCTTTCGATTTATAACCGTATTATTGATCAATATCGAATGGAGGTAAACGGTCGGCCTATTATCGGTGGCAGTGCCGTGAACTTGTTCTCTAAACTCTGGTTTATGTCTTGACCATTTCTAAATAATGGACGTTGATTTTACACGGCGATAATGGACAGAAGTTTGATCACTAACAATCTATCTTCTTGAGTCCGATCTCGCACAGTTTATTGCTTTAAATTTATAAGGATCGCTTATAGATGGCTTTTACACGATTTTATCTCTTTTACTCTTTTATTCAATGTCTAAATACTAAAAGGTTTTCGTAGATTAATTTAACGTTTGGTACTTTAATGGATGTACTTGAAAGCTTAATACAAACGTTTTTGTCCTATCCATAGATGTAACATATATAATCATAAGTATCAAAACATTTTGTCCTAAATATTTTTTTTGCTAAACAAACGGACACGGCGGTAGATAGCTTTGTTTGCTTTTCTTTATTCATACATACAATGCATATATATATATATTTAAAAGAACTCTGTTCAGAATGTTTCGACAAGATGTAGTTCAATTTCTTTGAATGGATCTTGTTAGGGTGGGTTTACGGTTATTAATCTAGTTGAGACCACAAAATTTATTTATTTATATTTAATACAAAATTTATCAATTATCAATTTGATAGACGTTAATAGGTTGACACAAGACATGTTTTTTCTTTGATTTTTAAATTAAAATGCCTTGGTTTTGCTCCTGATATTACTGATATATTCATTTTTTACTTGTAAAACCTAATAAATTAAAATAAAGACACACTTGGTATAGTTTCCTGAAATATTTATTTCATTTAATTATATGTATACATTTCACCTTAAAGCATTATCTAGATATTCCATACCCTGAACTACTTGAATGTTTTAGTTGAATGTTGGCAATTTTATGGAAAGTTGAAAACCAAAGTCATGTTCATCATATTTTACTCTTTTGACTTGTCAAATCCACGGCACACGACATGAGAGATTGCAGAAACGCTTAAGATTCATCCCTCGAGCGTTTACCACTACACGAAAAAGCTAGGCTATATCAGCAAGACTGATATTTGGGGAGAGGATTTTAAAGATGAGTTTGAAGGAATCCATTATCCATAAACGTCCAGAACTTGTTAATCATAAAGGAGTGGTATTTTAACAGGATAACATGAGATCATACACAAGTTTGGTCTTGATCCTCCGTCAAAAATTATACTTGGATGTGATGTGCTGCCACGCACATCGGGCTTTGCGCCTTCAGATATTTTTCTAAAGCACCTTAGGTGATGTAATGTTCGATTTAGATGACACTATGAATTAGCACCCTAAAAAGCTTCTTCGTCAATAAAAATAGGTCCTTCTAGGAACCAAGAATTATAACGCTCACTAATAGATTGAGAAATATTTCGAAGTAAAAATGGGCAGTATATGACCAGTTGATCTTTTTTTCGTATGAATAAACAACATATGAAAATCATTGACAAAATATATTATGTCTCTTGCAACAATCCCATACTTATCGTACACGTTCTTTTCATAATTTTTACATAAATTCACGTTTAGCTAATTGCGTTTTTATTTTTCAACCATTAACTGTATAGAATATTTAGAACTTGTAATTACTTCGTGACGATATGAACTCATTATGGAATATTATTAGTGCATAATAGTTATTATAACAGACGGTTGAATTACATAATTGAAGGAGATTATATTTTACTTAATGAAGGTAATACTTAATTATTACTCTTATATGCGAAATATAATACACAGGATCGGTTTCGAGAAACAATTTCGGTTCGATACTTTAGCTACCCGTTGAAAGAAAATTAAACGTGTGTAATTTTTCAATACCTTATATTAAGTTATTATTAAATATCTTCTTGTACTATGCACAATAGGTAATATTAATAATTACTATGGTACTGTGGCGACCTTTGTAGCAAAAGTTCTAAAAGTAAATTTAATAGAAGTACAATAATTTCGACTTAAAATTATAAATATACTAGATGATGATTATTTCAGTAAAGCTAAGGTTATTATCAAGACAAGGATATTAATATAAAAAGCAATTACCTTTTTAAGCATCTGATGTACCCGTCATTTTAAGGGCTTTTTTTGTTGAATTAAAATTGGCATTAATTAAGAATTCATTATCTTGACAAAATGGTATCTTGTACTGACCTTCCAATACAGTTTTCACATCGAAGTACTTGACTTACAAATGTCCCAAAAATGTTATGAAATGTTAAAAAGAGATATTTGTTAAATGCAGATAGTTTAACAAATCTAAGGAGAAGGCCTGGCTTCGATAACGAAGTATAATTTCTCATTCAATCTACTGGTCAAGTAATCCTGAGGAATTGCTGAAAATTGCGGTTACAGTATTCATAACTTTTCTTTCAAATCATGCATTAAAATCAACGATTTGTTATTGTATTTAATACAAAATTGGTTGAAAATATTCAGTCAATTAATTCCGATGCATAGAATCAATAATTTGTGGTTATATTTAATACAAAATTGGTTGAAAATATTCAATGGACGGTATCTATTTCATAATGGAAATGTTATGTAAAAGAAAAGATAATTACATTCCATTAAAATGTAAAATTTTCCACGTTATAAACGAAATTATTTCAAAATCATCCATACATTTTAGAGTATAGCGTTGTTTTTTGTTAGATTATTTATTACAATACTCTCTATTCAAAATGCTGAAACTGAAAAAAAAGATGGTACCTAAAAAAAGGATAGAATTATTTGAGAGACAAAAAGGGGTTATTTTGAATCAGCACAGAGATCTATGGTACTATTGCATGATCTGTCTTTAGAACAGACGCTGTAGTTGCATTTTCTAACTACAGCATCTGTACGAAATGCTGGCATATCTAAGCGCATGATGGGATTACGATTTTAGACTGCTGGAATAAAATATCGCAGATCAGCCAAGAAGCCTAGGTTGACACCACAATGAAGAAAGCATGCTTTCTTCATTTTGGTGGGAAGAAATGTACAGAAATCTAATGGTTGAAAACTGGTAAAAGGTAAATTAGTACAAATTTTGTTATTAATAAATCATTTCGTTCTCTTTGCAACAGATGATTCAGCCATGAATCCTATCTTGAAGCAATGACGGAGAGTGTTAATTTCGACGAAGATGCCAGGAACATTATACTGATGTAGTTGTATAGAAAAAAATTAAATACCCACCACCAGTTATGATCTGGTCATGCATAACCGCGAATGGCACCGGAACTCTGTATTTTGTAGAAAGCACCATACGTCAAGTACAGTATAAAAATGTTGTTGAAACTATATTTTTGCCTTTCTTAAGGTTACTAAATGAAGAAGGATCATACATCTGCATGCAGGATGGAGTTCCGTGCCATACAGCGAAATGGACAAAAGATATACTTCAAGAGTACAGCATATCCTTTTTGCTTTGGTCTAGAAACTCACTCGATCTAAATCTGATCGAAAATGTATGGAACATATTGAAAAAGTTTACATGTTCATCTCCGAACCCAATAATAGCAGTTCTAAGGGATAATTCTCACAAACATTGGTAAGGGAACGCGAACTGCAAGAAATGGTTAAAGAGTTGAATTTCCAGTATATCAGATAGTATTAGTGCGGTCATTAAAGCCACAGGAGGATTGGCAAAAATTAATGTAATATCTTCTACAAAGCATAAACATTTTGTAGTAGTAATATGTGTGTTTTTGTTTAATTTCTAATAAATTTGAAAAATACCATAATCAGAAGGTGGTTCTAATTCAATTACCAAGTACTCTAGCACATACCGTTAATAAAAAACTTGAATTAAACTTACATTTTGTTATTATATATTACAAGCATATTTTGGCATAATTATTTGAAGGTTTATGCTGTCGAAAGCTCTGCATCGTAGCAATTGTGAGACTAATGCTACGGAAAAGATGTCCTATATACATTTCAGTTTCAATGGCAATAAGTACCTCGCAAAGAAGGATCATACATCTGCATGCAGGATGGAGCTCCGTGCCATACAGCGAAATGGACAAAAGATATGCTTCAAGAGTACAGCATATCCTTTTTGCCTTGGTCTAGAAATTCACTCGATCTAAATCTGATCGAAAATGTATGGAACAAAAAAAGTTTACATGTTCATCTCCGAACCCAATAATAGCAGTTCTAAAGGATAATTCTCACAAACATTGGTAAGGGAACGCGAACTGCAAGAAATGGTTAAAGAGTTGAATTTTCAGTATATCAGATAGTATTAGTGCAGTCATTAAAACCTTAAAGTTTTGGGGAAATGCGCTTTTCTCTGACCAAAGCAAGCCTAACATCGAGACATGTTCTGGAAAGCCATCTTCTTACAAATACGTATGACACTGTTAAACATGAAGGAGGAAGTGTGCTTGTATGACAGCAGCTGAGACTGAAAATTTTTAAATTACCAAGTAGATAATGGGTATATCTGTTTTTTTTAAGTATTTTGCGAAACAATCTAAACCCATTAATTATTAATTACACGATCCCAAGCATTGCACTTGTATTTTATAGGGCATGAATCACGTCCATTGGTCCTCATTTTCTGCAAACTCCATCGCAAAACCTTGACATCAACTCCGGAAAATACCTATGATCAAAAGTTAAAAGAACGTTCAACATGCACGACATTTAATTCAAAACGCAGTTGAAGGAAATTTTGTTTTATTTAATAAGTATGGGAGAATATACCATCATAAATAACAGGGACGATGATCTTCAAGTTATAAATACCAAATAAAGTCAACAAAATACTAACTTATTAGTATTCATTCAGATTTTTGCAACGCATTATTTACAAAATCTATGATGAATATAAATATTCAAATTAATGTTTGTACGGTAATAATATTGTAATAAAATTGTAACAAATCTAGTCCATTTAATTGTACGCTACATACATTGCTGCACAATTCCAAGTGTATGCAGACATATTCAACAAATAATATACATGCATTAATAATTTATTGTATTGTATATTTATAATATTTAATTAAAGTTCTTAATTGTAGAAATAGTTGGCATAAAATGAATTTGAGAGTAGAGTCTTTAGAGAAATTCCAAAAGTGTAATTTTTGTAGACGTCTCGGAGCTAATTTACCTAATTTTCAAGGAAATTCTTTTAACTCTAAAGAAATTATTAGAATAGATTAGAATAGAAAATTTTAAAGTTTTTTTTGGCAGAGCTACAATATTTGAAAGTTATCCTACTATTAACAGTATTTAAAGTCAACGGTGTCTTTGAAAGGGAAAAGAAAAAAATGTAATAGCAAGTAAATCTAAATTTATTGAATGTTATTTATTCATTTTGAGAATTTTTATTTTAAAATTAAGCAATACTTTGTATAAGTGCCCAAATCTTAACAAATAGTTACCAGATGTCTTAAATAAAAAACAATTTACAAGGAAGGAATACGGATCCCTTTAGCGTGAACTAAATATTTACATCTGTTCACTGATAGCACGGTTTATTTTGGTTTGTTTACAGTCATTGGTACATTAATATTCGTATATAACATCGATTCTGGCGTGTTATTTTAGCCAACATAACCGCTCTTCTATCAACAGACCTACACATATAAGAGATATCTAGTCTGCACTGATAGCAATCTTTACGGGGTCTTTTCGGCTCATATATCATAAATAGTACAACCCTTCTCAGGCTTATCTTCTGAAGCTGTTCCGGAAGAGTTGCGGGGTTCTGTTTACACTTCCGGTAGCCATCGCTGAAATGGACTAAATCGTTGGCAATAGACCGCTCTGTGCATGCTAAACACATAAGCACCCCATAAATGATAACAATATATGCTCAGTAACCATTAGAGGTGAATACTGTTATTAAAATGTGCTAGATACCAACAGTTTAAAATGAAACATTTAATATAATCTGTTTATATTGTGAAATTTGCAGGTATATAAGTACGTATGTATATACGTGTGTGTACCTGATTCGAATATAATCTCTATATGATTCTGTATAATAAGGATTATCTTAGATTAATGCAAATAAATGCAGACGGTGTAAACGTATTTCGTTCATGCGAGCATAAGCTCTTTACCAAACTGCTTAATTGAATTAAGCGAGAGATGATGTTTTCGTGCCTTCCATTTTTTCTTTATTAATTTCTAATCCCTGAGAGTTACTTATAGTGGTTATATTATTTCATAATCCTACCTTTATAAGAATTTTTTATGTATGCATTAATTACTAAAGAATTATAATCTTTCTGAATTATATTTAATTATGTCACAATATTTTTATAAAAATTCTTTATGAATTAAAAGTATATCCAGTTATTTTTGCTGATAATTGTTTAAATAAATAATTCTCAGTTACGAAGAAATTCAAATTTATTTTAGAGTTTTAAAATAATTTATCCAGCAGTTGTAAGTCAATAATTCCATAAATTGAGTAAAAATTTCTTTTTAATTAATACCAGAGTGTGTTTAAAGTCCAAATTAAATGCTTTATTACTAAAATTAATATTCAAAATTTCTGCTTTTTTATAAACAATTTAGCTAAACCTAGGCCATTTAGGCTCAGTAGACGAGCAACATCTATATCTGGCTTGCTTTTTTTCTCCAGTTTAGAGAGAGCTTAACTTTTACGCCATATCTTTCGTGAGAGTAATCTTCTATTTCTTCCACATCTTCACGTCTGGCACTCTCCACGTGTAAAGTGAAAGCGTATACTATTCTTTGGTTATTTCTTGACACTAAAATTGTTTACTAACATCTCCTTGAACAGATCGTACGATGCGTTTGTCCTATTTTCTCACCCTATTTCTTCTAGTGTTCTTCCAAAAAAATCTGTTTACACTTAAATGTTCCAATTTTTGCGCAGTATTTTTGGTTATCACCTATATCTTTTATATATAGGTCAGGGTAGATCTGAATATGAATTGGTATATTCTATTTTCTGTTTTATTTTTTATTTGATTTTCAAATTTTACTGAAGATATTGTGTGTTACAATTTCCAAGCATACCAGTCCTCCAAAGTAATAAAGCACTTTCTTTGCATATCTGCAATACAAACTGCAGATATATAGCAAAATTGTGCATTACATTTGCCCTTCTTTTTCACTATATATTTGTTTGTCCTCCTCCAAAAAAAATTCTTTTCCATCTGAAAGTTCCAATTTTTGCCTGGTTTTATTGGTTATTACCTATATCTCTTATATGTAGACCAGGCGAGGTATTAATGTAGATTGGAATATGAGGATATATATGGAGGTATATGGAGATGCCCCCTTTGCATATCTGCAATACAAATTGCAAGTTAAATGTACGTCAACTGAAATTTCATATGAAACTCAGACGTCAAAAAATGTAATGGCCAATTGTCAGCTGTAAATTTATTATTTTACAATGGGTCTGCAATTTGTTTTGTTTATGTGCAAATAAGGTGTTTCATTGTTTTAGAGGATTATTGTAGATAAAATTTTCCATATCTTCTGTTGTTCCCATCTCGTTAAAAATATTTATAAAAGTTTCTCTTACAAAGTCAAAGTCTAAAGAGGAAAATTACCTAATAATCCACTATCTACTCAATCTACACTACTGGAAACAATTAACGTATACTCTGTATAACTGATAACAAAAAGCAGTGTCAGTTAAGATAACACCTTCAAATATTTTTATAAACTCTTTTAACAAAAAAAATAAACACACAGATGTATCTCAAGATGTTTATACGTGCGTTAAAGCGATCGTTGTTAGAGTGCATAGCAGTGCATTTAAACACGCTTCTCGGTCAGTATCCAAAAGTTAATCTCTGTGATTAGCAGTGAAAATTTATAATTTTGCATGTCGTCCAAAATGGAAATATATCACGAGCTATCATAGGTACAGGCTTGGAAGGCCATTTCTAGATATGTCTAGATACTTGTCGCAATTAGTAATTTATTATTTATATTTATAGATAAATAATTTACAAAATATACTAAAGATGCTAAGTCTGTGTGGGCATGTATGTAATATAAGATATATATATATATATATATATATATATATATATATATATACACTACCGGTCATATTTATTTGCCCATCCTTAGTTTTAGCCAAAATTATTAAACTATCAAATGTGTACTGAAAATTTATTTATTGTACCAATACAATAGTGTAAAATAAACATAAAATAGTTACATTTTTCTTATATAAAAACTTTATCATTAATTATTATTAAATTTTGCTCTCATCAATGTGCCCACCTTTATTTTTGATAATTGCGGCACATAACCGCGGCGTCCTTTCAACTAATTTTTGCAGTGTATCTTCTGTAATTTGTGCCCAGGCTTCTTGAAGTTGTTCCCACAGTACAGTGGTGGGTGATAGAGCACGTTCTCGAACCTTCCAGTCCAATTCTTTCCAAAGAAGCTCTATTGGGTACAGATCATGACTTTGAGCTGGCCATACCATTATAGAGATTTGCCCTTGCTCTTCTAGTTGACGCAAGTAATCGCCACACAATCTAGAAGTGTGTTTCGCGTCGTTGTCCTGTTGAAATACAAAGTTTTCGCCAAGAATCCTTAGTCCTGAAAGAACAGCGTTATTTTCTAAAATTTCCTTGTAGCCTTCTTTTCTTAGGATTCCCTCAATTTTGACGAGATCGCCTACAGATCTCCCACCAAAACACCTCCAAACTATTACTGAACCTCCTCCATGTTTTATGGTAGGCGCAATACATTCTGGCAGTACTCTTTCTCCTGCGGATCTTCTTACAAATATTCGCCTTTTACTACCGAAAAGTTCAAACTTCGATTCGTCTGTCCACAACACATTATTCCACTGATCAATCGTCCAATTCTTAAGTTCTTTAGTCCAATTTAGTCGTTTTATCTTGTTTTGCTTTCGCAGTAGTGGTTTTCGCAGAGCAATTCTTCCGTATAAACCTGCTCGCCTTAACCTTCTCTGTACCGTGGACACACTAATTGGTTTAGCACGCGCTCTATTCACTTCAGCAGCAATTTCTGGTTCTGTTTTTCGTCTATCGCGTCTACTTATCCGTATTAGATGCCGGTCATCTGCAGATGTCGTCGCTTTGCGTCGTCCAGATCATCTTTTGTTGGAAAATGTACCACTTTCTTCAAATCTTTTAACGTTATAATCAACGGTTCTGCGATTTAATCGTAATTCTTTTGCAATTTCGCGATTACTTTTACCCGTACGATGATAAGCAATTATCATATCACGCACTTCAACAGATAATTCCTTCGTCTTCGGCATTGCATTAAAATATTCACAATAACTCTCTATTTCACTGTTTTCACAACAAAAGATGAACGATGACTGACATAAAATTTATTTTCCTTTTTGAATAACGCATCCTAATGTTGTAATTAGTTAGTACAATAACGCAATATTGGTAATACCTTTCGGAAATGCAGGTAAAACTGTTAATACTGTAGGGATTAGCCTATATAATATTTATGGTATTTTTCCAATTTACGACACCTTTACGATATATCATAAACAATTTAAGATTTTCGTAGAAATTCATATGGAATTACTACTACCACTAATAATATTGTTGAATAATTATAATACAGATTTTTCGAAAGATAATCCGTATTTCAGAAAACACATAAAATTGGGGTGGGCAAATAAATATGACCGGTAGTTTATATATATATATATATATATATATATATATATATATATAAATATACAACTCGGCGTTACATATATACATACATATACAACACCCAATTATATCTTGAGCGAGTGAGTATTGTATGTACATTTATCATAGTGCCAAAACACACAATTAAACATTATCTTTCAACTTACTTGGACATTAAACTCAGCAGCAGTGTCTTGATAATTTGGATCTGTGGTTAATGAGTAAGGGAATTGGTTAATATCCGGTGCAAGCATTATACCGACTAGGGTTGACGTTGGAGACAACTGCGATTTACCCTTGGTCAATTACGACTTTTATATAGCTATAAATCAAACTTTAACGTATAGAAGGGTGGTTGGTTGAAGTTCTTAAATATGCTGTATTTATTTACAAGTAAATGATTACGACTGCAAGATTTTTACTGCTTAAATAATTAATTATGCTAATATATTTATATTACTTTTAATAAATATGTACATGTGATATTAAGATAAATCCAAGAACTATAATAGTGTAAGTATCGAAATAATAGCAACTAATTTATAGAAAATAACGGTTGTTTTTATAATACATTTTATTTATTAGAGAAAAATTTATTGTAAATATAGTATAATTTTAATTAGCAGCTATAAGCGGTGTCATATGTATAGTTAAGTGATTGGATATTCTTTAATATTTTATTGTATCGTTGTTATCTCATGGGTTTGCCCCCGCTTGTTGCCACTTGTCTTTCATTTAGCATGCAATTCATAGAGAATATACAATTATAACAGCCACTGAATTCTCAAATCTTTGTTCGTACTTTAAACAATTCTTAGACTTCACTATTATTGTCGAGTAAATATAAATTGTGTTTCAAAGGATTAAGTTGCGTTTACTGGTGAATATTTTGTGCAATATATTCGCTAAATGATATACCTTAGAAAAAATTCAGTATCTCCTCACATACATAATCCCGATTGTCTATTAACAGTAGTATATGATGTAACTCAAAATAATTATCACAATGAATTTTTGGTTCTATAAATATTCTAAATCTTTTTTGCTAATTATATAATATTTATTACATTTCTATTCGAAATGCGCCTTTGTGAAGAGACAACTATATTCTAGTATTCCGTATGTGTTTTTACACATTACTTTATACAATTAATAATAATTTTCCCCAATTTTGTCAAGATCTCCTAAGCAATTATGAACGAGTGCTTAACAGCATTAAGCCATTCATATCAAGTGATCAACATGCGCTTATGGGTAAGGGCTAAATGTTTACGAATCTTCAAATTTTATATTAAGATTTATGTAAAGCAATAAATGATAGAAAGCAAGTTGGCGTACGATGATTTTTCAGATGCCTTTGAGACAATAAATCACATTATAAGCTCGTTTGGTTTTAATAGAGTCTTGCTGATAGATTCCTATTTTCAAAAAATCTAGTGCATTATTTTTTATCGCACATATTTATTAATGATTTAATTAATCAACTGGGCGTCTTGTTTATGTTGATTTTGTAAAAGCATATAATATTATAGATAACACGTGGGATGCTGAAGTTTTACAAAAGATTCTTAATATTATCAATGAGTGGAGTTTAAAAAATAAGCTGAGCTGGAACATTGGAAAATGCTGTTTCGTATCCCTTACTAGGAAGTCAAATAAAGTTTATTAGAATTATTCTATCAACAAACTGTGCGCATTAGTTACTTCATTCGAGTACCAAAGTATGGGATTCATTATGAGAATTTGCAAAGATTTTGAATATTGTACCAACTAAATCAAAAAAAAACAATTATATTCTGGTAGCTTGTAATTTAGAATACAGAGTAGTAATTTTGTGATAGATTATTCACAAGATCGAACTAATTCGTCATAAATCTGGAAAAAAGATATGTGATCTGACAACATTTTCTGATAAGTAATATTACTAACGAAAGCGATTCATCTGTTAAGGCATAATTTCCATCTTATCTAATTTGACTTACTTCAGTCCTGTCTTCGAGTTTCTAACACCAGTGGGCCTTTATTTAGTAATTAATTAATTAAAATCAACTTAAGCCATTTTTATCGTTTCTTTGCCATATCACTAATTCCATCTCGTTAGTAATACCGTAAGTTTGGTTATTTACTCGGTTAAGGTAATGATTGTTCCTCGCGTCGCGGTTTGACTACTTACATATATAGAAACTACGGTATCAATTGGGATGCTTTAATCACACATCCTACAGCCCAGATTTAGCAATGAGC
Source organism: Dermolepida albohirtum (assembly GCA_031893035.1). Taxonomy (NCBI): domain Eukaryota; kingdom Metazoa; phylum Arthropoda; class Insecta; order Coleoptera; family Scarabaeidae; genus Dermolepida; species Dermolepida albohirtum. The sequence continues at coordinate 142,877 of JAVIWB010003023.1, read as the reverse complement.
AATTTTTATCATGGAATCACTGCGCTCTGACTCCAATGAAGAAATTCAAGACGCTGTTAAAAGCGCTCTGCAATCCCAGACGGCAGAATTTTTGAAAATGGAATTCACGAGCAAGTTAAACGCTATGATAACGGTCAAAAATTGGATGTGACTATGTAGAAAAATAGTAAACAGCTGTAGTGTGTATATATTAAAACTTTGTATCTATAGTATATCAGTGGTTTAATAATAGTCAAACGGAAGTTAGCTTGTAGATTGTACACGTATGTTTTACTATACGAGGTGCGGCTATTAAATAATGAGAGTGAGGCTGTAAAACATTTTATTTTGATTTAATACATATTTAATTATTATCACCTTCAATTACACCCCTCCTCTATCCCTACAACGCTCTATGCGAATCTACAATTGTTCGAAACAGTACTAGAAGTCTTCTTCTGTCGGCTCCTTCAGGACGCGTGCCGCTTTCGCTTTAACAGCTTCAACAGACTCAAATTTTGTTCCCTTTAATTCAGATTTCACCTTAGGAAACAGACAGAAGGCGCATGCCGCAAAATCCGGCGAATAAGCCGGATGGTCTAACACTGGGATGTTGTACTTGTCTAGACACCTCTTGACTGACAATGCGGAATGAGCTGGTACATTGTCTTGGTGGTGAACCCATGACTTGTCCTTCCACAATTCGGGTCGTTTTTCCTTGTTCTTTCATGGAGTTGAGCAAGAACGTGAAGGTAGTAATGTTGATTAATAGTTACTTAACATTTTTTCGGCGAAACAAAAAAAACAACTCTAATACGAACGAAGGCTACGGCTATACTGATTTGCATTCGCATTTACATTCGAAAGAGAAGGCTTGACGAGAAATAGCTGCCAGTCATTGGCGTTTGGCGCATGTGCACTTCTTCTGCGGCGTTATTTAATAGCCACACCTCGTATAGTACTTACTTTTAAAATAAGTACTATTCTGAAGTGTGTTAAGAGGTTAATTTATTTTCTTTTTAATAATAAATGAAAACTTTCGTGAAGCTTAGACTTAAGTTTCAAATAATCCATCTGATCATTTGGGAAATGAAAATTAAATTAACAGACTATTGTAATTGCGACAACTTATTACAATGAAAAAGTACTCTATAAGAACTTTGCGTGCTGGTTTTCATATTAATATTTTGATAATTTCATAGGATATCTTTTCTGTTCTTTTAGTTTAGTGCTACAAATTTAGAATACTAACTGTTATTGTAGTTGTATGAATTAAAAGTTAAAGACGGATTTTATTGCAAGACAGCAGACGGCATTCAGCTACGAATATGTTGTGCGGAACTAAATGTCGCCTATTATCTTGGTAATCTAGCAACTAATCAATATCATTAAGGGCTGTAATACTAAAACAAGTTCTCATACTGTCCAAACAGAATGTTATATTCGATTAATTTCTACTTTTTTTTTGATCGAAAACAACATCTCCCTTTCTCTGTTATAACAATTCTGGTAGAAATAAACGCAAGTAAGCATTTTAAGAATATCTGCTACGAGTTCGAGCTAGTACTAATTCACCAAATAGATGACATAGTTAGCAGTCTTTTTGCGCGTTTAGATAGGGCTTACTTCGCTTAGGGTTACTTAATGTTTCCCATTTCATATGGTTTTCCGTAAAGTAACACGAAGAAAACTATGAACTTGATAGACTATCCCCACGGTAATAAGTAGGGTTGAAAGGAAAACCCGGCGCCACATAAAATGTAGATAATATCTTCTAACAAGCGTTTAGTGGAGAACTCATACTTTATTTTATCTTACAAAAGAATATTTCGTCTTTGGATTTATTTTAAAATTAGATCGAAACTAAAGCCTCAGAATAAAAAAGATATTTTTAATTAAATTGTACTAAATAAGAGTTTCAACAAAAGATCAAGAAAGGTATAATTTAATTTTACGTTCTGCGTCTAAGATATTAAACGTATATTGACAGGAAATTTGTCTGCGCAACAGTATTGAAAAGCTATATTTGAAAATTAGATCCTGAAATTTTTAAAAGCAAATTTCGAACGACGGATAATTAAATTCTTACATATCATTCGCAATCCAGTGCACTTAACAATATTGCATTTTATTGTTAAATTTATTGCAAAAAATAGGAAATAATTCAAATGGACATTTCGATTGTAGTGAAAATTCTAGCAATTACATTTTCTTTTCAAAAATCTAATCACTGGTATTATTTTGGTTATAAAAGTAATAATTTTACGTGGATTGAGTTTTCTTAATTAGTACGTCGAAACGTGTAGTCAGTTCAGTTGCACTTTTCTTGTTGCCGATTTAATAATTTTTAGAAAAAATAATATTTTTATACGACGTTTCGTTTCTTTCAAGACATCATCAAATTTCTTATTTCTTATGAAAGCTGTATTGAATTCCTCTAATTATATAAACACTAACAAAAGACGTACCAACTCGATATCTTAGAGTAAATAAACAACTTTGGACATTTAGTATATTATTGAACATTAAGCTATCAGTAAGAATATTATATATAGGCGTATTCTAATTTTCATAGACAGTAATCTTTAGTTTAGTCTAGTAATAAGTACTTCTTGTAGTTTGAGAATTGTTTGCCGTATTGTGTGAATTTCGAACAAATAAATCTTCTTGTTAAAATTCTTGAGTGTTTTTTAAAAAAAGCTGATTCAAGAAAAAGAACCAAAATTCTCTAAGATCACTACAAAGAGATATTTTATTTCATTTCACTCATATCTAACATGTTGATGAGTGTTTGAAAATTAAGCGTTAATTTTCGAAACGTTCATTTTCAGATATGAACACGGAACTTGTAATTACGGTGGAATTAATTAAGTCAGGAGTTTCTCAACATTGGATTGGAAACGGTGAAGGAGAATCGCCAGTGAGTTCTCTTGATTTAAATCTTTTCAATTATTTATTATTCAGATTTGTTAAAAATAAAGTGTATGAAGACATTGTTATGAAGACTATTGGTTTACTGTTTTGTTTTATATTTTTTCTATTTTAAGATACTTAAAAACGAAAATAAATTGGTTGTCATTTAAATTCCCAATACAATAGACAATATCAAGGTTCAGAAAAATGGCACGATGTGGATATTTGTTATAGATACATTTGTAAATATCTTATATTCGTTATTGTTATAGTTTGATTTGATGATTGGAAACACTTAAAATATTTCGGTTTTGTTTTGTTGGCGCAGGACATTTTCATATTATAATACTAATTAATAATGATCGAAATATTCAAAGTTTGAAATTCCACGAATACCATGATAGTTAATTACGTTTCCGTATTAGAAAATGAATTCTTCTAAAATTAACGTCTAATTTCAAAAGCCTTCGTCGACGTGTTATACAAATATATGGGTAAAATGTGAAAAAAATATATCTTTCTAAGGACGATATAATCCAATATGGCGATCATATGAGATAAGAAGAAATAAGTAGAAACTTGATGATGTCTTGAAAGAAACGAAACGTCTTGTAAAAATTTCAAATATACAATTAGATAGAGTATTGAAAGTAGACTTATGAATGCATATTTGATATCTCTCTGCAAGTCTAAGTAAAAGAACTAGAATGAAAAGTAGGAAGTGAACTTTTTCGCTTTTTAAAAAAATAGCGAACGACGTTAGGTGCAAATCAATTCTCTCTTTGGGTTCATAACTAGCACAAAACTTAGATATTTAGGAACTTTGCCAAATTTAACATGCCTTTGAGGTTCGAAAATGAATCAGCCTGTATATACATACATATAATATACATAGATACACATGCACACCTATATATATATATATATATATCATAATGCAAAAAGGCTGTTATCATTAATACATGTTCAATAATCAGAAAATTTCTAAATACAGGATAAAAGAATACCAATTTCTCCTACAGTTGTATGTATGTACGTATAAATATAAAGCTTCCCGGTATAAGGTCGCGAAAGTCATACAATTACAAGATAATCTTAATAGGAAAAGGAAACAGTGTATTCTAAAAGGAATAAGGTATTGACAGGAAAACTTAATTATTATAGAAATCAACTATAATTGAAAGAAAAACAAAAGAAGAAATTGAATTATTTTTTGAATTTACACAACAAAATCGTTCTTAAGTCATGGAAATTAATACTAAATATGTCGATATCAGCAGAATAAATATTAACGCTGCAGCATATAGAGCAAGTTTAGAATGATGACTAGTGCTAGTAAAAGAGAGAAACTTACTCTGTATTGAAAGTGAAGTCAGGATAGTGAAGATTGGAATAATAAGTTTAAATCACAAGCGAAATTTTGAATTTGAAATTTTATATGCAAAAACAGTTTGAAATATTATCCTATAATCATATAGAGATTAAAAACTGAATTTCCTGCTTTTCATTTTATACTATCGAAAGTTGTAGCGATAAAAAATTCTAAAATGTTATTCAATTCCAAATTAATACCGAAGCAGTAGTCCAGAAAATAAAATTAACGCGAAGATTAGACATAAAAATTTTGGTTTGGTGCCCCGGACGCCAGTTTCAGTTATTACTTCGTCGTTTGAGCCAAATCTCTTCTTGAGTTCTGCAAATAATGTGCCGCTGGAGCAACTAGTAGACGAAAAAAAAACAATTTTGTTCTCTCTCTAATCAAATGTGGTAATTTGCAAAAGCAGTGTTCAATTCGTCCACTAACATCACACAATGTTCTTTTGTCATGGTTCCTCCTTTCTTAAGATAATTGACAACTACATACATAACGCGCATAACAATAAAGCAGTAACTATAGTCTACTCAGTTAATGGACTGCTTCCGTCTTCTTCAGAGTACGTCGACTAGTTTCTACCTATTCTGTAGAATGCTATTCGATCTTATGTGTGCAGTGTAGAATTATTAAGGCTTAGAAATTAAAAGTGTTTCAAAATTTTAAATGGATTATTTTGGGAAAATTCCAAACACTACTTAGAAATGTTTAGTCTTTGATATTTTTGACATATCACTGCATTGTGAACTTGTCCAACGATATTATCGGTTGTTGTCGATTCCGGTCTTTCATAATGCTCATCATCGTGACTGGAAGTACGATCACCTTTAAATTCTGTGTCCCACATTTCTTTTTTATGGAGAAGAAAAGATAGTCATTGCTAGAAATTAATTTCATCTTAGTTTTTACTTCGATTTGTGCTGAACCTTTCAAAACGAAATATTTAATTACTGTCTGGATGTATTTCACATTCGAATGTCTGTTGAATGTACATTAATGAACAAAGAAAATAAACTTTATTTAATACCCTAACCAATATGTACTTATGAGTCAGGTCAAGAATATCTCATTCCACTCTCGCGAACGTACACTTTATTATCTCTGATCACTTTTGATGTTAAAGCAACTTCGAATTTTTAATACTATTTTAGGTTAAAAATAAGTTAATTAAAAGCGTCAGATAGATAGGTGCGAAATACGTTCATATTAAGTAAATATTCAATATTTGCGTTTTCAGTTTTTTGAGTTTTCTAAATCAGTCATAAGTGTATGTAAATTTTGTCCGATCGGTATATTTCCTATACAAATAAGCAAAATAGTGTATTTTTTCGATGGACTTAAAGTGCGCATTTGAATGCGAACGCTTTAGCATTCCGTCTTCGAAATATAAAACATCGAAATGGGCGATAGTAAAAAGGGGGAAGGAAAAATAAATAAAACATGCGACAAACGCAAACATTTTCAAGTAAGTTTATTGTAAACAGCGATCATTGCTCCCATATGAAACATTTTCTGAGTTTTGACCCATATTTACTCTGCTCTCGATTTGAATTTAAATAATATTTTTTCTTCCCGAATTCGCAACTTGTATATCCGAAAATTTGAATAAGTATCTTTGGTTATACCTGGAAAGTGAAATCATCTCATGCGTTTATTTTCTATCCAAATAAATGCTATAAAAGATTTCATTATATTATAATAGTAATTTATAAATAATATTTATTTTAATATTTATATATAAATGAATACCACAAAGTCAGGTGCTTAAAATAAAATGCCACTCGATGAACGAAATTTTGAACAAAAGGGAGTCAAACAATACAAAGGGTACTGGAAAAGTTTTGCAATATGACGCAACAATGAATCGTAGGAAGTTGTTTGTTGCTGAATGTTGAGACATGTTTATACGTGCATAGTAGCCGCCGCGCCATGTCTATGGGCTCAGTTATTCATTAGCAGTGAGAGTTTAAAGTGCTTGCGATGGCATCGTGGCCACGAAATGGGATAAGGGCAGTTTTGCGTTATAATTTCGTGCATGGTTTAAAGATAGACCAGTGCTTTGAAGAAATTACTCTTGCACTAGGTGATATTTGTCCATATTGCACAACGATATTCAGATGGTATAGGGAATTCCAAAGGCGAAATTTAACTGTGGAAGGGAAAGCCACGAACGTCAGTTACGGAGGAAAATGCTTGGCGAGGACAGGCGAGTGACCTACCAAGAGATAGAGGGTACTTCAGGCCTAAATGCACCAGCAATTCGCTCGATTCCGTATGATAATTTGCACGTGTTCTCTCTGGGTGCCGCATCCACTGACTGAAGAGCAGATGACACGACGTGTGACTTGGTGCCGAGAGATGCTAAAAAAGTTTAATAAGGGACAATTCCGGTATGTGAACAACATCTTGATAGGTGACGAGACTTGACTGTACTATTACGATGTGCCGACCAAAGCTCAATATAAAGTTTTGATCTTTGATGATGAGGACACACCTGTAGTTGTCAGAAAATCCCAATCTATAAAGAAGAAAATGATAGCTCTATTTTTCAAATCGAGTGGAATTGTGGAACGCGTCGTTTGGGACACACAGAAGACAGTCACAGGTATACTTGCTTACTTAGTATGTCTAAAGTCATTGGATATATGAAGAAACTGCGGCCAAAGTCAAGAATGGACACATGGTTCTTCCATTACGATAATGCTTCAACTCACCGCGCTAAAGCCTGCACCGAATATTTGACCACGACAGGATTGAAACTTCTCGAGTACTCTCCCTACAGTCCAAATCTTGCGCCCTGAAACTTTGCACTGTTCCCGCATGTGAAAATGGATCTAAAGGGAGGCGGTTTTCCACAGATGAGGACCTTCTGCGGGCTGGGACAACGAGTGTGCTTTACTCCCAAGCGAAACTTGACAGAACTGGTTTAAAGATTAGTTTCGGAGGATGCAGAGGTGTATTGAGTGTAGAGGAAATTACTTTGGAAAAATTAAATAAACAAAACTGTATTGCAAAACTTTCCTAGTATCCTTTGTATGCTAAAGTGCCAACTGGGTATTCTAAGCAATTGTAGTTGAATCTGTTTTCCTTATCGAAGAAATTTAATCGTCAATGTCAAATTGGTGTACGGACTATAGGATTGTACTTGTTAAAAAAGATATATATATATATATATATATATATATATATATATATATAATTCGCGACTGTGTTTTCAAAATTTGGACACGTTGACTTTGGTAACTTCTTAAAACTAATGTAGAGAGATTTCAGTAATTTTTCTTATGTTATTATGCAGTAAACTAAAAGTACGCATTTGTAAATCATAGAATATTTTAGTACTTTAATATTTTGGTATTTCGATAACAGATAATGTATATAGACAGATTATTTAACGTGGTCATAGCATCCGAAATTTCTAAATTGATTGTGGTCCATATGTCTATCTGAATTCTCTTGGCATCTTTGTATATGCTTGTCAAAGTTGACCCTGATTATTGGCCTTCCGGAATATATGTAAATATCTATGTAATCTAGGCTGTTTTGCTAGCTTTTGAAAATTACAGATCATCTAGTTTTATGTTCCTTTTTCTCTGTAGATGATTTAAGTTTATCCTTGTCTTCCTGACTTGCTTTTTTCATGGTGTGTTCTTGCCCTATAACTTTAGAATTTCTCCCATATTCTCTCATACTTTTTTGTTGTTGAGATTTGCTCTGAACTTATACCATACCGTTTCTATATCGTCTATCATCATCATCATCTATCAAGGGTATAACAGTCCATCCGACTGACCAGATAAGCCAAATTACATGGAGTTTGCGTAACTACCGGAGGAAACTTTAACACGCACATTAGTATTGCTTTAGTTCGTGTTCGTTGGGAGCGTTAATTCATTTATTTGCGCACTAACTGTTTAGAAAAAAAGGCTACGAGAAGACCAGGAATTGGATATTTAACAGAAGATTCAGGAATATAAAAAAAGTGATGAAGTTAATGAAACCTGAAGTCATTACTATATGCCGGAGACCAAGTGTCAATCAAAACAATAGATCCTTCTGGATAAATCTGCTCTGAATGTCTTTAACTCACAATTTTGAACATTTGTACAATACTGACGAAATTTTGGCTAGATTGTGTACAGTTATTGTGTATAATTATTAGTAGAAACTATTAAAGTTTCTCATCAACAATTAAAATGTAAACTATGAAATGATAAAGACTCTATTGCATCAATTTTACTTTCAATTGCAGTATTATTTGTTTGACAATCTTATAATCTCCAATAACGTGGAACAAACACTTACGTTAATAATTATCCTACACATAGTTTCTAATTTTATCCTGTGTTAGTTTTGATGTGTTTAAGTACACACAAGAGGTCGGTATTAAGAACATTTTAGTATAAACACATATGTGGAAGCACTTCACTTTAGAGTCGCTTCGAACAATGGATAGCCTTTGTTCGGATAGTTGAATAAAACACGGCGTACACATTTTGAAGGAACCAACTAATTGCACATGTAGTGGAATAGATGATAAGACTATACAAAATCTCTCTCACTTGTAAACACGCATACACAGGGACTCTTCATCACGGTTAAACTAAGAGATCAGATTAGACAGTGGAGTGTTTGTCTAACAGTGAAGCGCCTACTCAGCATTCAGCAAGTTGTCAGTCTTTACAATACTCACAGTTAGTTTGTAAACAGTACGACAGGAGACTGCGAGAAGTGCAATTCGTGTAGGTGTGCCGCTAGTGGGCCACCCAAGCCCGTGTGAATAACACATAACCTCATCAACACCACATACGATACCAATATTTATTGTTCGACGTGTCTCCTTTTTTCTGCCGTTTCACAATACTTATACATTGCCTGGAGTTTAGAATTATAACGAGGAGAGTAATTAAAAATGCAAATGCCGTGGGTAGTCGAATAATATACTAACTACATATTGGATATCATTAGGGTGAAATAAATTTTATTTATTTAGGCATTGATGTCGTTTAAAGTAGAAATTAGAAATGTCATTAAATGCGAACCCACGCAGTCACAACTTACTAATTGGTACTCTTTTTAACGATGTTTATGCATTTTAATGTCCACTTTTTCTCGGTAATGATGACAGTCTCGTAGTTTATTTCATTGGAGGAACGTAAAATATCTTGTTTTTATTGCCGCGTTTGATAAGGTTAAATGAACGGGGAGAATGACATTCATGACTATGATAATTATTAGTGATCTTCGCAACTCCCGTATCTTTCTCTTGCTTGCGGTGATAAATTGTCGTAATGAATGTATTTTTTAAAGAAATCTAACATGTGTGAATATATATGTATATAAACGAATATTAATGTACAGGGGTTTGTTAGAGTTGTTTCCATTACATATCATTATTTAGAATTTTGAAATATTTAGAAACTTTCTAATGAACGTTTAGGGAAAATGTAAAACGAATAGATTTTTTTCTACTGATATTTATATAATTACGAAGTATTTCTGTAACGCGGTCGATTATTTTTTTTCTCTTGTTAAGATAAAATTTATAACAGTATCAAGATCATTGGTGAGAGGTTATATTGTATGAATAATCTCGATGGGTTGGCTAACTGTTGTAGATTTTTTTAAACTGAATCCCAATATTGGCAAGTATCATTATCTCCTATACAGGCGTTTCTTCTCTCATTAGCTATGCATATAATGTTGATGATAATTTTCTGTTGAGGAAGTTATAGATTAGAGATCTTGGCATGCCCCTTGATTTTGATTTATTTTTAAAACTCATATTAAATCTGTTTGCTCTGATGCGTCTAAGTCCCTTGGTTTTATTATGCAAGTTTCTCGTTACTTTAGCGACATTAACTTAACTCCTTTATTATGTCTTTGTTCTAAGTAAGCTTGAATATACACCCTAAATTTGGTACCCATTATATACATGTGATAATTTGCAGTTGTATCGCATTCACGAAAAATTTCTTGGCTTTCTTTCCCTCAAAGTGGATGGTGTTTATGCCGAGAGCGGCTGTCTAATGTTTGATCTGATGAGCCGGCATGGTATAGATTTATTGCCTACTAGATTTGATCTTTTCTGTGTGAGGTCACTGATAAGCATTAATAACACCATGCACTACTGTTACCTTCTGCAAAAATACCTTTTAAGGTTCCCCACGTCTACAGTTCGGAAGTGACTATGCTTCTATAATACTTGTAACTTGAACCAGCTGCTTACAGAGTACGGTCATCAATGCAGTGTGTGTTATTATCAAAAAAATCGAAGGGATAATATTCAATTAATGATCCTAAGAATATAATGTCGGAATGCACTTACTTATATTCCTTTTTTCTATACTACGGGTTTGTCCTACTTCTGTATTGTAGTCTAGTTGATTTCAAAATAGTGTAATAATCGTTTATTTTATTTTATATAGTCCTCTGATTACATTTAGTATAGTTATATTCGATATACACTTGTTGCATCTATTATGCCAGTTTATGATATGTACTTATAAGTAATGGCTCAGGTGTGAGCAATTGTGAGCCATGTGCATATAATAAAACAATTATATGTCTTTACAGACAAAGGTGTGCGGACAATAGGATAACTCTTTTGTGTGTAGGGTTTGTAATAAAAATCCGCGTTTATATAAATAGACGGAAAATTCTAATTCATGTGAAGGGGAAACTGTTAGAAAGAGAGTTATGTGCAGTCAATGATCTGGGCCAGAGTGTGTGATGCATCTCATACTAGGCGTAGTAGTCATTCTTCATGCAAAGAGGAATTGGTGCGAGCATTACGAAAATTTTAGTGAGTACAACAATCCACGCGTTTGGTGAAAGAAAATCCGAAGCAGAGACCACTTGCATTAAAGCGACATTAGTACTTATACACACAAATAGACAGACGATATAACATAAAAAACTGTATTTGTGAATTATAATGTTACTTTAGTTGTGTTTTTTTTATTATTTAATCTTACATTGTACGGTCCCATCCTGCGCGTAGTACGACAATAAATAAACCCTCGTATTCTCACCTTATCCCAACCTATATGTATAGTTGGTTCACACTAATGATACAAAAAATATTCTATAATATATGTGCTACTTATTGGGCATTTCCCAATAATAAAAGAAACACAAACAAGACAATAGCAATAAATTAAATAAGAAAATAATGTTAGGTTTACTACTGAAATGTTACATTAAATAATTGACTTTGTGGCGTAAAATGGACTGTGGTCTGTGGAAAGCAGAAAGATCATATGAAGGAAAAAATTATTGTGATTAGCTGACGCGTAACTATTTAATTGTCAACTGGTAAAAATAAACAACTATGTATGTACGTGCCCTAAATTGAGTTAGAGTTAACAAATATCTAAAGGTAATATTTTTAACTCGAACAATCGACGAGTTATCGACTACATTAGACTTATCAAATTTTATAAGTAATACTTAATGTAATGTACATCCACAAGCCTTTTAATTGATTTACAGCTGTAGGTGTGCCAATTTTAATTATAAATGCTGTCTGCGAGTAAATAACTAGTTGAAGCAATTAATTCTGCGAATATATATAAATAAGTATTTGTATAAGTACTTCATTTAACTAGCTCGCCCTTAAATTTAAATGGCTGCTTATATATCAGTGTCTCAACGGTCTTAAATGATCGCGTAATTATACTGAACGGAAGTATATAAACTAAATAGTTAATTCCACAGTCTTATGAACCAAATATAATTAATAATAAAACTATGTAAAAATAATAATTACGAACGTCTTTGATCCTTGGCTTTATTTCAATTCCTTGATGTCTCAGGTCGTAAAGTAAGGCACCAAGTAGTTTCGTTAAATCCTAAAACTGCAGATTAAGCTCTATCTTCTTAATCAGATGAGCACGGGGGCTTCATACATACACTAAATCACTCAGTAAGATAATTAATAAGCTACCATAGACAGGGAATGTAGAACTCTAAAGTCAACATAGAAAAAATAAGAGTAGAATTAGGCTGTTATGTAACACAAAGTTTGCAGATTATATACCTCACGGTTGGTTTTGAGGTTTACTCAATGAAATTAGGATCGACCTTTTACTAATATGCCAATATTAATCCAACTTGAACTGTTCAACCACGTGTCGAGGGTCAAACGGTATTACATAAAAGAGAGCGATATCAGCGGCCATTTAACTTTTAAGCCACACAAGGTGTGACATTTTCAGAAAAAAAAAATTAACGCGGGAAAGGGCAAAATACCGATTCATTATTATAGAAATTAATTGCAAAACATTGGTAATAACTTCAAATAAATATTATAACCATAATCATTCAAATCTACTAATTAAAGTAACAATTAAAATATTGGAGAGGTCTATAACTCATTGATAGTATTGACTAGAAACTTAAAACGACGGAACGAGAGGGCGGATAAGAGTATCAAAGAAACGAGAGTTGTTCGAATAATTATTCCAAAGATATTGCAATTTCACAATGTGATCTCAAAATATGAACACAAGTTAAAATTGTGCTTGAAACAACATATTGTTAGATCATTGAGACACTTATTGTCTTTAGTCTTTGTTGATTTAATGCTTTATATTGCGAGAAATGTTCTCCTAAAGCGATTCTGATTATCATTGAATGTATAAATATTTTATGAGATTTTCTGCTATTTAAATCAAAATTCATAATCCGAATCGCCTGAGTATTATTATTTGTATAGAGGGTAGCATCTCAAGTTCAATTTGTTGGCCGGTACATTCAGTTGAATTATAATAAATTGTTACGTCAGCCCAAGTTCTTGTAATTTTTTGGTATAATTTCCAATTTCAATTATCATTAAAGGCGCCTAACGAAATATAAAGATAATATTTAAGTACTGAATAAAAATTCGGTAACAATAAGAATCTAAGTATGGGGTCAATAAACAACGATATCTATAAACATCTTTTAATTACACTGATTATAATTGAATCTATTTATTCTTAGTATTAATGCATTTTAAATATTTCTAGTTACTTTCTTTAATACTCACCATTTAATTTTACTTGCCTTATACTGTTTACATGCTTAAATATATACAAGGTTGTGGAATCCGTTTGAGTGTTTTTTCTTGGCTGCCTTATTATTTTGTCGATAATTATTATAAATATAAGTAATTTAAAGCTGTTGTCATGCATAACTGCTTTTCCGTTCTTAGATTTTATGCATATGTTTATGTACATCTTTCAAGTTACCTTACATTTCTAATGAACCAACAATATATAGAAAATTTGCTTTAAATTATTTGTGAAAGCAGGTCTCTTGCCGCGATATATTTATACAAAAACCGACGTGGCCTGCTAACTTGATATCAAGTTAGCAGTCACCATAGCAAACACCACGAAAGAAGCAGGGGAGCAACTACGTAGCCGTATTTAAAATTTGACACTTTTTTGCTGTAAACGATCTACGACCTGTAATTTATTAAAAAGCTTAGATTTCCAGTTCACGTAGTTTTTGATTAATATGCGTATGCAATAACACTAGAACAAAAAAAAAAGGAGACTGAAAAATTGAACAGCACTCATAAGAGACTGTATTTAAACGTCTGGCTTTGAGTAATTTTCTCTACTGTAGAGGTTCGTCAAAATTTCCCATTAACATGTATTTATATTTAAATAATGGTTCTCATAAATATGGTCTAATTTCGCAATAGTTTGCTATGCATTCGTAACTTCAAAAATAATCTGTTCCTTTATTTTAATGGTTGTTTAATAAAATCTATAAAAGTTAACGAACAATTATAATAAGAAAATTAGTCAAAGCTAGCTATTTAAATACAGCCGTTCGATTTTCCATAGGAAGCATACTTCTCTTGTTTTAGAATTATTCTGCATATTAATTAAAATTACGTAACAAAAAGCGACAAATTGTAAACCCAGTTTCGTTGTGTGAAAGTGTTTCCTTCGTGGTTTTCTCTGTCGTGGTTTGCCGGCGTGATTAAAAGTGTTCGGTTCGATAACTGAAATTTTTTTCCACGGGGTAGGAATAGTTTACGGTTAAAAAGCAGCAAATTCTAACCCCAGTAATTGCACTTATATGTACTCTTTCAGGGCCTTTGCTGTTAGTGATCTACAAGTTGGTATCAAGCTGCAAAATTAAACGAGAAATGGTTTTCTTTGCCATCTGCGGGATGTAGATTGTTTACGACAAAAAGTGGAAAATTCTGAACTCAGTTTCACAGTTGTTCCTCTACTCTGTCATGGTTTCTGCTAACTTAATATGAAGCTAACAGATCACATCGGCTTTTATAGAAAAAATATCCCGGTAAAGTCTAATAATTTATGTTTCTTTTCTTATATAATCTATAATTATTTCTACTGATTTTCTTCTATGCTTTGTTAGGAGTTTCATTTTGCGATTCTGTATATTTTTGCGTTTAACTGTATGATTTTCCGTAGAGTATTTTTGATTTGTTTATATTTTGATGAATACCGCTGTATATCACAGTTTTATATATTTAGGATTATTTTATTTATTAATTCCTTACACCTACTAAGGTAGAAAGGGATGATTATATATATTATTTTATTTATCTAATTTCTACATCCTTGTCGGTTTTGTACTTTAATTTCTCATTTTATGCTTTCAATTTATTTGATTTAATTTATTACAGACGTACTTCGTTAACATTTTCCTAATCTAGGAGATTTTCATGACATAATCCCCTAGTTTAATTTTTAGTTACTATTTTGGAATTAATTTAATGTTTTATTTACTTACTTATACTATTCCTGTGACTTTTTCATACCCTGTAAAGGATTCTTTCATTTGTTTACCCGCGTAGTCGATTAGCTGGATGTAAATGTAATGGTTTAATAAATTCATTTATTTCGACTTAGCCTACAACCAATTAATATTTTTTTCTTAGAATTATTGTAATTTTATTTTGAATTATGAACGGTTTTGGATTATTTTCAAAACTGTTTTCTCGTATTTTTAATTATTATTCTCTCAGGTTTTCTAATGCCATCTAGGTTTTCATAGTTGCATCTTGATATTAGAGTTTTGTTTTCTTCATTGGCACAATTAATTAATTTCAGTCATTTAAATATTTTGGTGTCTGTTTTTCAGGGTTTTTAAGTCAGTTTACATGTTAATTAATGATCTGGTAAATAGTTGTTATTTTCCCCCTATCATTAGGACGATATAAATTATATGATAGTGCTATTAAAATTCTCTCGGCAAAAGGTCGTTAAAAAGTTAATATCGTGTGCTTTATAATATGGGTGATTGAGTTAGTATTTTATTTTATGCATGCAAATTTTCCTCCAATTGTAGTTGGATTTAACAAAAACTAATTCTGAAAATTAGTTCGAGTTTTAATGTCACACCAAAGGTAGGATCTGAATATATGCTGTTCGTCGATCAGTTCGCAACTGCATCAAAGACCATAAATAAGTCACATTTATGCGTAGTGTTCAATTTATTTTTTGCTTGTCTAAGAATTTTATATACAGTTATATCTAGTCTAGGCCTTTTCAATAAAAGTAATATTCCATTTTATTTAATTTTGTGGATCATCTGGTTACTGTTACTGCCATTTTTAAAATTTTTTAAACTGAATATAAATACCTTTAATTTTGTATGTCGTAAAATATCATAGTTAAATTAAATATTTTTGTTAAGAAGTTGCTAATGATAACAAATATTACAGTTCAGGATATAATATTTTTGTTAAGAAGTTGCTAATGATAACAAATTGTCATTAGATTTTGTAAACCTTGTATACGTATCCGGAATATTCGATTTATTTGTGTGTGCTATTTAACTATTATTTGTTCCACCGTTATTCATTTCAAAATACATTTAATACCAATAAAACAACAAATTTGAAATTTATGTAATGTGGTACGTAGACTTCCGCGGTCGTGGTCCATACTATCTGCTTTTGGGCTTTTGGGCTGGTTTCTTTTATAAATGACCAAAACTTCGCGTTCTAAATTCAAACAGACGTTGATGATTTGAAATATTGTATTAAAATATGTGTAAAGTTCATATAAATCGAATACTCCCGTACTTTACTTAAATATCGTCTTGTACTAGTATAACTGACTGCCGGCGTTTCGTACCCACTCTTTTGGAACATCTTCAGGGCTCAACTACTGCTACTGTCTGTCGCACTGAAACTGGTGCAAGTCGATAGTGGACGGGTTTATATATGGGTAATGGGTTATGGGTCAATGGAGCGTTACGGTTGCGGTTGGGTTGTCTGGAAATGCAAGATTGCCAGGCGTTGTGTAGGGAGTAAACATCGTCACGCTTAAGGTTATTGGGGTGCTTAGAGATCTCTATAGATTCACGGATTTTGTGGTACTGGTTAGTGCGGGATAGGATCTTGGTAGAATTAAATTGGATATGGTGCCCGGTTTTCAGCCTATGCTCGGCAAGTGCAGAACTAGCTATGCGCAGCAACCTAGTCCAACGCTCATGCTCAGAAACACGAGTGCCGACAGACTGCTTTGTTTTACCAATTTATACACTGTACACTATTCCTTGTTTGATGTTTAGTGCTCAGGTAACACACTTCATATTTGCTTTTATAGATCTGAGTATATCGCATAGACGAACTGAATTCCTAGTCTGGGATGAAATTGTTCAATTCAATTTGTTCCTTTAGATCTGCCTTAATAGCTTTGTAGTTTCCTTGATTTAATATTAGACAATATGTGTTTCTTCTATAATTGTAGATGTTACATAGAAATATGTGTAAGTTTTTGTCTAATTTTAATGTACATTATAATACACGAAAGGAACAAGAAAAATTTTCTATCAAACCCTGAAATAAATAATTTTATTTTTCGATTAACTCTCCCTTAGCTTCAACATACCTGTCCTGCAAAGACTTCATTATATCAGAAAAAATTATTTTTGTTGGTCTCTAAAATAGGTATCAATCTCCTCTTTCAATTGGTTATTGTGTTCAAGGGTGCTTTTCCAAATTTATAAATGAAAAGAAGTCGAACGAGCCCAATTTCGGGCTATATGAGGGAAGCTCGAGATCAAAGAAGTGCTATTGGGACTTTGGATGGCTTATGAACAAATTTTCACGAAGAAGGAGATTCTCTTTGTCGGGAAAACCTGAAAACCCATGTTTAGATCCAAAATGCGGTGGTTCATCGTCAATGAATTTTCAAATAGTTTGGACTAATATTTTCAAAGTATGTACTTTGTACACAGTTCTGCATTCATCTGTTACTTTTTCAATATGCCAGAAATTGTTCTACTTTACAAATAGTAACTGACTCGACAAAACTTATTTTGAATGTACTCGTAAGTATACATTTTATTTATTTGAATAATGTAACATTATTATCTTAAACATAATTTTTAGTTTACATTACTTATGATGTTGTATGTATCATTTACTATTTTTAATTTCATTTACTTATTTTTAATTTCAGTTAAACAAAGTTCACTCATATAAAAAGAGACATGCTCTTTCTTGGAAAAAACGTGATAAAAGGACAATAAGTAGCGAATAATAATTTACCTAGCAAATAAAATGTTTTCATTGGTTTTAAGGCAATAAAATTTCATTGGAAATCTATAAATTCACTGTTGTCCCAAACGGAAGTTGTAAAAGACATTTAACAATAAAAACTATTAAAGGCATGCAGTTTCATATGTCACAAGTGAATGTAAATATGTATAAGTATTTTAATATTTAAAGAATGTATGTATGCATATTTGAACGTTCTGAATTTATGATATAACTGTAAACAGAGAATAGAAAATATGTATATGCAATAGTACTTATTTTATGAATAGGAAACACTCTCATGTTAGTAATTATTGCTATCCCTATCAATTTCAAATTATTTCCAGTTGATATTTATTATTTTGGGGCGAAATCAACACTATAGGTACTGATTCACAAGGATAATATCTTGAGTGCAATATTAAAGGTATTTCACAAACTTTGAGAAAAGCTTTTTTCAATACAAACTCACCAAAATTAGTACCAAGTCTGTTCGACTATTTCCTTTCAACGTTAAAACCCTTATTAAATCGGCATTTCCACTTTATAACAAAGTCTTTGAAAACAGGTTCGCAAAAAAGTCATAATTACGGAATTTATTTTTCAATGGAATATCTTCTACGTTGGAAATATTTTTTTAACTAAAGAAAAGCCGGAAGTCGTACAGCCAAATCTCGTAAAAATGGTGGATATTTCAATACTAATATCTTTATCTTTCGAAAATTGACTGTCAATTTTGCTGTATGGGATATGTTTTCATGACGAAGCATTAGGCCAAGCATCTATCTTCTATTCTTCAAGCCTAACAGTCATAGCTAAATTTGTACTTTTAGAAAGTACTGCGTACATAATTTTTTCCATTGAGTCTCTTAACAATCGTTGAAGTTGGATCATCTTCACGAATCCAGATTCCTTTTTTATGGCGGGTTGGAATATCATAAAATGGTATGCTTGTTTTATCACCTGTTACTATTTTAGAAATAATTCGAAATCCCTTTTAATTAAAAACCTATTAAAAGTAAGAACGAATTCGAATGCGTTCACTCTTTTTTTACATGAAATTAGTCATATAAAGTTCTATATACTATGTCGAATCTATTCCCTTCTCTTCTATTTCAACATACGTCATACAGTGATCGTTATTTATCATACACTGTAATACCAAGACGTTTCCAGGAGGAACTTTTTGGTCTACATTCATGGCATCAGTCTCTAAAAAATTCTCATTCTTCTTAGTCCTTTCTCATCCACCTTACGATGTAAAGAAGTTTCGTATTATTTTTAAATTTTTTACCATCTCTTCTGCCTGTTTCCTATATATGCTTTTCTACCGAAGTGCGTTTCTTATTTCACTATTCCATGACCTATTCGGTTTGTTTCCTCTGCGTTTACGCTCGCTGCTCACCTTCTATACCCACTTAACTTTTTACACTCGCCATTCATACCACACGACTGAGCCATACCAATTGCCTGTATCTATTGTATTTTATAAAAATTAGAACCTGTATATGGCACGGATGGATGAGTGTAAAAAGTAGAAGTGGAATACTGCAGTACACTTAATTGCTCTGAGAAAACACGTTTTACAAGCTTGGATTTTACTTCTGTCTCTATCATTTAAACTCAGTGTTTCACAACAGTATGCTAAAGCACATATATGTATGTACACTTCTTTGTATTCCTATTAATTTCCTTTTTCCAAATAAAAGCCCTACTCGAAGCATAGTAAATTTAGGTAGTACTCAGGCATTGAAAGAGAATGTTTTAGTTTCTGACTCTAATATGTTGCATTAATCACAACTACTATACATTATTTGAATGAATGATATAGAAACCCTTTGAAAACCATTTCAAGTCCCACTACGCACTTTCTTCTACTGAACTATCAGCAAAATATTTTCCAGAAAACCATGGTTATTGTGCGTTATTATCCAATGCAAGTCTTTATTTAATGTTTCTAATAGTTTAGTCTTTCAGCAACTGTGTGACATTGTTTAAGCCACGTTTCATTCGCTTAATATTTGTTTGAGTCCTTATTTAACACGTCTTATTTTACGGAAACAATTTTTTCATGTAATTCTGTCGCCTGTAACAATTTGGCAATTATTTCGCTCTTTTACTAAGCGCAAACTCTTCTCATTTGCTGCAATGTATTCTTTGTTCGACATAGGTGCGAAGA
Organism: Dermolepida albohirtum; assembly: GCA_031893035.1. Lineage (NCBI taxonomy): Eukaryota > Metazoa > Arthropoda > Insecta > Coleoptera > Scarabaeidae > Dermolepida > Dermolepida albohirtum. The sequence goes on along the minus strand of JAVIWB010003023.1, from coordinate 122,915 downwards.
AATAGTCTTTATGGGGAATGGTACTCAATATCCTCATTTATTATTTTTCATATGTTAAACTTTCATAGCCTTGAAGTTTTTTAAGAATGTGGTATATTGTTGATTTTGACATTTTTTAAAAATTCACCTTGCGTAATTTATATATTTAAAAGATATAAACATATAAAATTTCTATATTTTAAGTTTTATTAGTAATAACACTTATTCATCAGCGTAGCAATTTATTTTCAAACATTTTTAAACGCTGTATAGAACACTTGTGGTTCACATATGAATTAACCAATATCCAGATTTGAATTTGAATATGTATTTGGAATGTCCCCTCTAGCGCTATCAATTCAATCATTCAATATCAACTGCGCTTTCGTATATCACAAAAGCATGGAATGGTCAATATACAGACAAAGACGTGAATAACAGGATGAGTAACTGGTAATTGACAGGAAGAAGAGATAGCCCACGTCGAATACATTATCATATTCATCAGTTTCAACACATATATGTAAAGAATATATTTTACTTAAAATATTCAATGAAAAATATACATGTGTTCATTGTAATACTGAACACGCTACATCTCGGCTACCTATTATCTCCTATCTCCTATTATTAACATTTCAACCCTCATTAATATTTATTAATATTTTCAGGTGCGTTATGAAAGAACACTAGGGAGAGGAGAAACTAGGTAGGGCATCTATAAAGCCGTCACGTACGATTTAAAAGTTAGGGCCACACAAAATTCACATGTAAGTTCTACTGCACGACTACATATTAATACAAGCGTGATCGTGCATATTTAGACGAAGGGTTATTTGAAGGGAGGGTAGCTCGAGTGCGCGATGCTGTATAGGTTATTATTAATGTCATTTGTTCAAATAACATTATCTTGCTTAATCGAAATCTATGTCAGAAGTGTACATTATTAATAAAAATGCAAGTGAGTAATATATGTACATGTACATTTACGTTAATGCGTTTGATGTCCGAAGTTCATTAACCCGAACGCAATTCCAATCCATTATTTGCGATTATTGTCGATAACAGTCGGTTAGCTTCTAGTGTACCTATTGTAGAGATAGTCGTAACTTATTTTTGGAAGAATACAATAATTCTAAATGTATAATATTCAGATAAATTTAGACCTTCGAAACAAAAATTCTGTTACGGTTATCGGTCTGTTGTTTGTTCATTACTCAATATTTCGCTATATTGTTACTTCTTTAGGAGTACAGACTGGCAAATAATTGGATACATAAGAACACATTACAATAAAAATAGTTTTGCACTTTACGCAAGTAAATGAACACTGGTAAGAATATTAATTCAATAAAACAATATTGTTTCCAAATTTAATATTATTCTATATTTACTCTCATAATAACATAAAGTATTGGTTGGATACATTTGGTAATCTATTCCTTATCGATGGTTATTTTGTTACCTGTTCAAGAAGAGCTTGTGCGTAATGTGGGTAGTATATCGTTGGATTTCGAAGCATTTAGTTGAAGTATCATCTTTTCAATCATAAAGGAATTGTTCACTTTAGCACGAGTGTAAATACAAAATTGTCAGCGACCAATTGCAGAAAGAACGCGCAATGCTTCGACTTCTAAAATGATCAAAAAGCATAAGATATTCTTGCGAAGTTAGACGAAATCGTTTAAAGCATTAAGAGATGATCTTCGTAGATCGGCTGGAGTTTCTGTGCATCCTTCTACCGTTCGGCGCCATCTAATTTAATATGATTTAGAGGTCGTGTTGCAAGAAGGAAGCTATTATTGCGAAGGAGTAATAAACAAAAACAGTTGGAATATGCACGAATTGCTTCCCATTAAATCATATTTTTCCAAATAATTTTAGGTTTGGACACATCCTTAAAATCATCTATCTTCTGTCTGTACAAATAACTTTCAAGCTCCCTTGAAACATCAAGAAATCTAAATTATTTTATATACTTGAGTGTAGTTTTAATTTTTAGTTTTTCGGATGTTCTTCCATACAAAAACCTGTTCTAACTCATATGATACAATTATATTATTTGGAATGGTCTTATATCTAACTGACAATATTACAACAGTTAACACTGTTATATAAAATGACAGTTTTACTCATCTTGCAAATACTCGTTACATCCAATTACAAATGCATTAAAATAAAACTTTCTTTATGTTTAAACTGAAATTATAGATTAATGCTTTTCATGTCTTTTATTAAGTTAAATTCTATATCATATATATATATATATATAGGTGCGAATTAATATATATATATATATATATATATATCATACACATATCTACGGAAAGAAAAGAAAAACCGAAAAGATCTGTAAAGAAGAAAAAGCGAGGGTGCACAATTCGACAAACTAAGCAGAGATGCTCTGTGAATCTAAACTATGATCTATTATAAATATAATGGATTTGATGAATATATTCCAAATGTAAGTAAGATAAATTCCTTTTATGATTTCTTTTTCAAGAATGAAATTATTATGGAGAGTTTTTGAGTATTGATTCCAAAAAATACATGCAATTCAAATGTAAACTCTTAAATTCTGATCTTTTATTAATACTTTTGGATTATAACTTAGTAACCGACTCCGCAATCTTCTTTTTCACATTGTTTTCTTCTCCATGTATAATTTTTGGCATGTTTGTCCGGTATAGTAAATATATTTTGAAAGTATACTCCGCAACCGCGAATTGCTCTGCTTGATGTGCTAATCTCTTTCTAAATTTTTGCAAGGTTTTGGCAATGTATACATGTTTATAGTCGTTGTAAGGGATTTGATGCACGACTGTACTCCTTTTTATGGAAAGAAAAGATGTTTTATTTTTAATAATTGTTGGAAGATGTGTTGAGTATTTATTTGTCTGCAAGTCTGCCGCTATTAAATTTTGTTTACAAAAACGGATTTATAATATATATATACTGTACGATACAGTTGAATAATGAAGAAGGTGAAAGCGATATCATCCTAGTGTTGAGAAGAAGAAGGCCTTTCTCAAAACTAAGCCATTCAATGTATGCATCACACGACTATAAATATGTGTACATACACGCAACCCTTAGTCACAAAGTAAGTATACAGTGTAAAAAATAGTCTTATATAAAGCTCATTATATTGAATTTATATTTATAGTACCTTTTGGCGTATCTTTTAGCTTTTATAGTATTCTTAAACGCATCGAATTTACTTGATTTTCTCTGATATTTTGACTAATTTTAAATCATTCTGGACTGAGGAATTGTCTTAATCATTTCTGATATTTATCTGCTGCTACCTAATTTGCCGGTGGAGATGTTCCCACAGATGCTTAATTACATTAACTTCCGGTGATTGTGGTTGTCTTCAGGTGTTAAAAAAATTGTATAGTATCCATTCTTTGACGATCTGCGTGATATGTTTGAGGTAATTGTCTTTCTAGGAAAACGACTTCTCTAAACCCAATCCTTTGGTGTCCTCGTATACGTTGTTCTGTAAGATCTGAAAACGATTAAGTAAAATTTACAACATTCGATACCGCCATACACTCCTATACCATAGCAGACTGTGTTTAACGGTTAAAGTTGGTTTATATTCTTCATTTCATTTTCTCAAAAGTTTTTCACGAATATTAGATTCGTGGATGTTGTATTTACTATCGTTGGAAAATATTACAGTATTCTAGACAGTTTGCTGCGTGTGGTATACATGATCATTTAAAAATAGTACTGCTTTCATTGGTTGAAATTTATCGTGACACCTAGCATCATGAAGCGCGCGGTGAATGGTTTGAGGGTTACTTGTCTTATTAGTTATCTTTTCCAACGGTCTCGGAACATTGATTCTTGGATTTTTCTTTTAGTTTTCGGTGATCGAATTCATTTCCTATACTAGCAGTGATTTTCTGGATATATAATTCCAGCTATTTCCGTAATTTTTTCCTGATAGTACTACATCATCAATTTTGTTAGATCTTTGGAGAGTTCTTTTCCACTTGGTGCCATTTTTGAAATGTTATTGAATTTTTTCTAAATATAGAATAATGGTCCACGTGAAAACGTGTGGAAACAGATATTTTTAGCTTCTGTCGTTTTAAGAATTTCTTCGAACTACTTGAATTTCCTTACAGGATCTTTGTAGGTCATAATATCCAAATTGCTTTACAATTCATACAATAATTAACTGAGCCTCGTCTAGTTACGGATCAATTTCCACTGTCGCTTCCTCTATACGATTTTACTCATCTCAAATTAACGATAGATACTGACCTACGGAAGATATTTTTTATTTAAAGTCATTTAAATAATTAGTTGCAAACTTTAGAAAATTAAAAGTTATAAACAAACCTTCTGAATGCGTAGTAACCAACAATAATTAAACTAAAATTAATTTCAAAAAGAAAACCATAAGTTTCCAAGTTAAACTTCAGATATTAATCCATCGCAAGTTTCTGTTTCCAGAACAATATAGTAACTAATATTTTAAGACGTAAGATATAAAACTAAATCTATATAAATATCATTTTACGAACAGTAACCCCATGTTCGTTCGGCGTTGTTCAGTCCTAAAATAATTATTAAAATTTTTCTTTCATTTGACGTATGACACACCGATCAATAGTACGAACACGGGATCGTTAATCACGTTTTTGTTAGCCTAGACAACTTAATCATTCACTGTTAGAAATACAGAATGTAATTATACGAGCGTTTAAAATCGGAGCCGTCCAAAGTGTTTTTATGCGACGGAAAACCTTTTGTGGACGTTTCGTTAGGTCAACTGCAGATCCCACATAAGGTGCTACAATAAATTTAATTATGCATGTTCTATGAAACAGGCATAATCGTGTTCCTGGCACCGTTTTTATTATACCAGAATGCCGCTGAAATACTAACAGAGTCTTCTCTTTACAATAGAAATTCAACGAAGAGGTTAATCTGGTTGTATTTCGGGGTTTAGGTTGTGTAATTAATTTCCATACGAACAGCGGTGAATTACGTTGTTACGACAAAAAAATATCAATGAGATCTATACATTTTGCTTGGCAGTTACAGCCTTGTTTATCTTCAATGCAACATGCGGTTAATATTGGTTGAAAATGCTCGACACTAAATTTCATTATTAAGTTCAATTGACTAACTTTTAAAGTTCTCATTATTTTTTCCTAATTTTATTTTTTTCTAATTGTTTTAAAACTAGCAAAACATGAAATGAAAATTCATAATGATTTAAAATTAAAAGAATATCCGGGATATAAATTTATATTGAAACCTTTGAAGATTATCTTCCTTTTTATATTGTTAAAAAGCGGACATTTAATAAACGTCATCATGGTGACGGAACATTTGGGTCAATATACTTGTGCATGCGGCATCATAATTATTAATGAATTAATTGCGTTAAATATCATATACTGGATAATGGTTATTGCAAAATCTCTTCTAAGTAAATAATAATTATTTAAGAGAAATGCGCCAATATTGTTAATTCGTAATATATCCAGCCATATACATATAAAAATGTGATTTCTTTAAACGACAACACACTTTCTAAATAATACGTTTTCTGTGTACGTCAATTCAATCATAGCTTAAAACAAAAGACAACATATATCCGATATTTTAAGCTCAAAGCGTTATTAAAAGCAAATGTTTTTCGAAAATATATTTCTTCCATAACCTACAATACAGTATCTTAGAAAATAAAGTATAACGGCAAGAAAATACGTTTATATATTTACAAATTTCTTTCGGTGTAAGGCAAAAGGAAAACACAAGAAAGAAACAACATTATTACAATATATATTATGAATCTGTAGCAGACGGTTCCTCGAGGCAATCAAAAATTCATTTATCTCAAACACGACGGCATTAAAATCAAGAAAACGCAATAACATACAAGCTACAGCCAATAGTAATGTAAAGTAAATTACAAATTAACAATATTGCTGTACATATATATATATATATACAATTTATTAAGACTTACAGACCTTGCCATACTATTAACGTATAACAAGCACTGTACTTAATGTGCTATTGTAGACGATTTAAAATATAAAAAAAATTGCAGTCGTGCGACGTCACAACAAATTTAACTTTTCTAGTGGGAAAATTTACATTAAATAGTTTTATTTTTAAAACGCTATCGTACTTTAGATTCTGGTTGCACATATGCAAGTATATGTACTATATATCTATATTAATGGGTTAAACATACTAAATATAAGCTCTAAATAAAGTAAAAACTTATTAGGTCTTTTCTTATCGTACTAAAATAATAATAGCTTAATATTCCGCTAAAATCGATACTATTGGATTTTTCGGAATGCATTTCTTTTGTTCTTTTGTGAAAACGAGCAATTTTTTTACGGTGTAAGTATTTTATTCAATTACATATTGACTATTTTGGTTCAATACACTTTGCCATCTTTCCGGTAGTAGCATGATTCCGCGTTCGTAAAACCTTATGTGTAAAAAAGTGAACCAGTGTGATTTTTGACGTCCTCGCTGGAGTTAAATAGTTTTCCATCTAAATATTTCTGTAGAGATCGGAACAAGTGGCAGTCAAAGGATGCCAAATCTGGCGAGTATAATGGGTGCGGTAGCATATCCCATCAAAACTGTAATAGCTTTTGACGAATCATCAAATTTGTATGAGGCTAGGATTTATTATAGTGAACAATTACATCTTTTCTTCAGTTAATTGTGGAATTGTTTGGTAGAAGCACTTTTGTTTATTAATATGGACTTTCTGCAAGCTTATCTTGATTGCTTATTTTAAACATTGTTACAAATAATCCATCTTGCATCGTCTGTTATGATTCGCTTCAGAAGTGACTTAATTTCTTAACGTTTTAGCAGTAAATTATAGATATCAATGCGACGGAGATAATCTCTTGATTTAAGAAAATGTAGAATTTGTTTCACATAATTATGAACGGCCCACGTTGATAGATTTAATTTAGTAGCGATATTTCGTTTTTTTATTCGAAGGTTTTATTCAATATATGCCTTTATTTAGTCTTCATCAAGTTCAACTGACTTTTCAGAAAGATGTAAATTCTCGAAATCGATATTAAAAGAAAGAAATTTTGCAAACCACTTTTGGCATTGACGTTCTGTTAAGACGTCTTCTCCATACACTTCATAAAAACGTTTTCTTTCTTTGACTGCCTTTTCGGTAATAAAAAAAGCGAAATATACCGAAATTGCTCCTCTTGTATTCTGTTACCAAAATCACGACAAAAATGTAACAGAGCATTAAAATCTTTACAAGTAAATCTTGAAATGTGAGCTATCAAATTGTATACTTCCAGGAGGTTTTAGAATGAAGTCGGCTGTATAAAAATACATTTAGCAACACTTGGGAGAAAAAATAGAATTATTTTCGGAACAACCAAATTGTTTTATCAATAATGGCAAAGAAAAATTAAAAAGATTTCAAATTAATTTTTAAAGTAAGTAAATTCGAACCATTGACAACCTAAGTAAAGTAAAAATATGCGATCGTTAAGTAAAGTCGACTTAGCCAAATAACTAGCAAGTATTAAACTTATCGAAATACTGCTACATAAAGAAGCCGGTAACAATACATTTGTAAAATCAATCAATAAATAGAGTTGCTATTTATTGATTTTAACATCACTGATGCGTCGGTAAAAAGTCGAAGTTTAGAAATATATTGTTACCGGCTTCGAGCAACTCTAGTCAAACTAACAAGATTATGCTTAAATACAAGCCATTTTCTAAGGAACGGCAGCTCTACGAAAACAAAAGTTGCGTTGCCCATGGACGAGAAACACTACAGGAATTCTTACGCCACTTTAACAGTCATCCGAATCTTAATTTTAGGATATGGTGTATGAAATTAATTCAGGTTTGAAGAGAGCAACTGTTATTTCAGTTTCTTGCTGCCGACAGACTTACCATTCAATGATGACCAGACTTTTAGCTACAAAATCCAGCAACTACAATACAAAATTTGTTAAGTACGTCAGGTAAATTACTAAATGACAAGTCCCTTTATTTATTATTAGATAACAATATAGTAATGAAAAAACTACACGGCAATAAACTGATCCACATTATGTATTACAAGAAGGCTCATGTATATATTGAAGAGTTCAAATATGTAAAAACTGCTATACAGAAAGCTTATAATGACTAAAAGCACACATTGACAGCACAAAAATGAAAGTGATGGAAAAAGGTAGATGAACACCAGCAGCAACAACGTTCAAAGGATTATGCGTATTCGCCATACATCTCTGGAGTTACTGATAGATAGACCATTCAGCGAAGAGTGAAGAAGCACTAACGGTATACACGTACTGATAAATCCGATCTCTTTACTGTAGCCAATGACTAACAAATTTTAATGTAGACATATACAATAGCATATACAAGAAAGTGATCACTTGAAATAAATTCAATTCTTTAACAATATTCTTTCCATTTTTAATATTAGTTCTAGGAACTAACAATGTTTTATTAAATGAAAGAGAAAGCAGTTTCTGCGAAAATATTCTTAGTTTATCTTGCTCTGTAATCTGCCCCTTATCGATGACCATTTCGTTATCTGCCCAAGGACGGTTTGTGCGCAGTGTGGGTTAGTATATCACTAGATTTCGAAGAGTTTAATTAACTTATTGAGTTTTCAATCTTAAAGGACTTGTTTATTTTAGTACAGATACCGTTGAATATTTTTCTGATATGTAAAGAAATACTGTAAGTTTATCATCTAAAGAATTAATAGAAAGTCTTCGTTGATTAACAGAGGTTTCTGTGCATCCTTTTACTTTCTGATAGTCGTGTTGAAAAAGGAAACCGCTATTGTGAAGGGGTGATAAATAGAAATGATTAGAATATCCGCGATCTCTTATTGGATATTGGACGAGTGGCCACCCGGGCTTTGGCCAGTCATAATTTAAAATTATCTTATGCAAAAGGAAATAGTATGTGTGAAAAAATGTTAGAGATGCGTATAACCCACCATATACAGTCGACAATAAAATGTGGAGGTGGACATGTACAAGTATGGAATTGCATAAAATTAACGTCAGTAAAAAATTTAGATATACTATAGTAACATGCTATACCACCAGGAACAAAATTAACTGGAAATAATTACATTTTCGAGGACGACAATGATTGGAAGCATACCGCTAACTAATACCAATCACTTCTTGATATCCTTTTAGAAGAATGGAATAATATATCACAAGCATTTTTAACTAAACTGTTCGAAAGTTTATCCAAACGCGCGAAAAATATAATCTGTTAAAGATCGTCATAATAAATAATAGTATTATTAACTTTATTGTTAATATCCTTTAGTTATATGCAATTATTCTTGTTGTATTATTAAATATTAAAAAAATTTACTAAATTGAAGAAAGTTTCTTTGAGTTATTCTTTTAAAAACATCCAGAACCATAAATTTTTTATGGTGATCACTTACTTATGCACAGTACTACACATGTACATACATAGAAACACACCCACTCACACACACACACATATATATATATATATATATATATATATATATATTTGTATGTATATATGCATATATACAAATTAATTTATGTATTTCTATAAAATAAAAAAGTAGTAGTCAAAAGAAGCAATTCATTTGTAGAACTACACTTCGAAAAATTTAAATCGAAGGAATTTTCAGTATACGTTCTTTATATCATCCTCTAGAGACGCAAAAAGCTTCTGTATTACTTACAATTCACTACATAAGAAAAAAGAGTGGAAAGATTCTTGTCAATTTAGAACTTCAGAGCGGGGTCTTCTCGTTTCTTCCTCTTTTCTCAGCACGTCCGTCAAATTTAATATTGACCCTCACACGTGCACCATACCTAATGTTTATATACAAACTCGACATGAAACTTACTAAAATGTGTGTAGAAAATTCATGATGTATTACGTAAGTTTTTCGCCTACCAAGTTAGTTACGTTTCAGGCGGATATGTTAAAATATCCCGAATGGAGCGGTTCCAGGATAAACATTTATCCTACCAAATTATATTAAATTGCGTAGTAAGGTGAGAATTTATTTTCTTTTTATAGCTACAACAAATGACGTTCACTTTTGGGGTGTTTTAACATTTTTTTACGTTGCTTAATTTGAAATCAGATCTAAAATTTGACACACGGCATTATTAATCTCGTTTTCCGCATCTTATCCTTTGTAATTATGTAAAAATTAGATGCTATTTCTCGAAATTTTAAATTAGTATTAAAATTGAAAACATCGTTTTGTATTTTACTATCACCTCAATTATAGTGGCAGAATGAATTTTAATATACCATATACTAAGGAGGCAAATAAGTTTTTTTGTTGTTGTTCACTAACTTATATTTGGGACACTTCCATTTCCGCTAAAATTGCGTCTTCAAGCCCGTACAAAATTTTGATATTTACTTCTATTCTCCTGTAGCAGTACGTCAATACAGTGGCGAAATAAAATGCTTGGTCAGATAAATTCAATGTGATAGTGGCAAAATTCTATTTCGCAATCCAAACCATTGCAAACTGTAATATTTGGAAAGCATTTGCATCTTTAACAATCTCTATATTCAATAACATTAACTCAACTATTAGTCAAAATACCTAACAAATGTACGATATCTAAGCGATTTCCTATGGATGAAGATATACTCTCCATATCAAGCCAATTCACACCACACAGCTGGACAAGAATTACTTAATAGAAAAGAAGTGAATTTAATATAAGTAATTTTTAAATATCTAGCGTGCAACATCATTACTTCGTTTAGCAGACAACATCAATATGCTCTTGGTTAACGTATAAAGAGGACATACGAGTACACTCAGAGTGGTACTACAGAAGCAGTTATCGCTTTGTTTATTGAGTTTTGATTAAATAGAGAAGAATTGTTTGGAAGTTTTTTTCGTTAATAAAGCTACTAGTGGTGGTATCCTTTCAGTATATCGAGAAGCCTATAACATTAATTACGATTGAAATCTTATACTTAACAGCTTTAGTACCGTTTATAGTTATAACAGTGCACAGACAGCAACTATCCTTTCTGTTTGTGCATGTTTTAATTTATATTTGTATATTCTATCAAATATTAATTTGGAGGACAATGAATTGTTTTTAAATGCCTTAGGAATTTTTTTCTTTATAACATAACGTGATTTTAATACTGCTGTGTTTTTGTTGAACCAAATTTAGATGATAGGAAATCTAATAGAAATTTGCTTTCGATGGAAGTGATTGTAATAAACTGAAAGAAGTTTGATTTGATTTTTACAAATTTTATATGGCAATCGTACGAGATTATCACCGTTTATTACTAAGAATTCATTCTACTCTGCTCTGGAAGTAGGTACATTTCTTCGTTCTCCATTAAAGCGATCTAATTTCCGAACCCAATGTTCGTTACCATATCCGTAAAACTATAATATTAAATATTAAAATGTTCATGCTCTACGTTGAACTGACTAAAATTAACTGGATTTCTGTTATTAGCTTTGATAATAGATTTTACTATGCATGGTTTCTATACTTTGGAAGGCAGCGTACTAAAATTCCTAAATTAAATCACCGTCACTCGTTGTAGCTACACAAGAAGTTAAGCGTTCAGTTAGATAAAGGAATGATATTTTAAAAAATGAAACATATCACTTAAGCTTAATTACGAGAGCTACTTAAACACAAATGCATTTGATATATAATACCTATCAACGTTTGTTTCAAATTCGAAGACTTTTTGGGTCTTCATTGATAGAAAGAGGTCATTACGAATTCCCGATCACATGTATTGTATGACATTGAGTTTAGAAAGGAACAGATGTCAATTGTTCATAATGTTTCTCCATGGACATCTATCCTATCTGTGATGGTCGCCTGTTACCCATCATTTGGGGTTACCTATGTTACTGAAGATGAAGTGCAGGAACAATATGGCATCGGAAAATGATAATATACCTAGCTTTTGGGGTGGAGTGCGTTCAGACTTTTGCAAAGCCACAATCTATATTGTATTATTATAAAGTCTTTCCTAGTGTTTGGAAAATAAACAAAATAATGCCGGTGTTTAAGAGTAATGATGGAACTACTATAACTAACTACAGACCTGGAATTACTTTGTGAAACTTTACGTAGGTGTTAGATCACTTTTTATGTAACGCTATTTGCACTAATGTGAAACAATGTCTATTAATTGAACAACATGAATTTATGTAAGGTAGATCGACTATGACAAATTTGGCTAACATTACTCAATATCTTTCAGTGGTAATGAAGAGAGCAGGATAACGTAATTTATACAGATTCTACAAATGTCTTTAATTGCGTTAACCATAATATACTTTTTATCAAGCTGGAAGCTATTGGGATTTTACTCATCGTTAGTCCAATTGACATCATTCTACTTGTATAACAGAAATAGATGTGTTTCTATAATGTTTTTATTTCAAATTACTTCAAAATATCTTCTAGAGCGAGCCAGGACTCCATATCTTTCTCATTTAATATATAATATTATTAATATATTAACATTTAGTATATGCACGAAATGTAAATGGTATCTCTTTAAATGTTGAAAATTGTTCTCTTACAGTAGATGTTAAATTACGATTATGTATAATTATTGTAGATAAATTTGATGGAGCCTGTGGTTGGTTAACTTAATCACCCTTTCCACATTAATTTTCGTATTCCGTATACGTATTTCGACAATTAAGTCGTCATCATCAGCAGATAATTAAACAGTGTCACACCTGCGCCAAAACGCATAGTGTACGGAATTTGTTTGGTGCGGGCTTTGGCCGTGGTTTCTAGGTGCGATACTGTTTAATTATTAGCTGATAATGACAACTTAATTGTCGAAACATGTATACAAAATACGAAAATTAATATGAAAAAGGGTTACATATCAACTTTAAGTGATTATATATGATTATTATATTAAATCCTCTGTCATTGCTAGGAGAGATAAGGTCAAGAATTTGCCTGTGCTGTTTACCTCTGGGCTAACTTTTGTCGAATACATCTTTTACATATTTACAGGCTTTAAGATCACTTGACCTTCCGATAAGGTCTTGCATTAATAAACTGGTAAAATAGTCGAAAAGTGAATATATTGGAAAGGAACAGGAAAAAATAGTTTCATTGAGGGACTAATCTAATTATTTTATTACTTTTCCAGGATAATACAAATAATAACACTATTAGTAACAATAACCATTATTATTTATAATTTTCATAGTATTATTAAATGTTCAAATGTTTTTTTGTGTGTAAATTTCACATTTTAAAAGGATCCTACACGAGCACATTCTGCTCTAAAGACTTATTCTTCCATTTTATTGAAAACTGCATATTTTCTCGGTCATGTCTTTCGAGGAACTTTGTTTCAATCAGATAACTCAGATTTATAGACCAGGAACGTATAATAGAAAATCGGAATGAATGTATCCGTTTTCTATTTACTTCAATATCGATATCTCACTACAAGGCGAGACCAGATATTGCAAAAACACGTTAAACGGAATTCTTTAGCTATAATCTCAAACAGTTTACTAAGAAAAAAGTGTTATATACGTATATGAATTAAGTAACTGCATTTTGTTGTTAAAGTTCGAGTTCGATATATTTCATTATTCAACAGGTTCATATTAATAAAAAAAAATATATAAACGAATGCGAAAAAAGTGGACTAGTAAATATATTTGTGGCAAATTCTTATTGCAAATATAGTGGACGAAGGATGCATTTATATTAGTTTAGCAACAATTTTTTTAAATTTCTGAAAGGTCAACAATAATGTAATCAAATTTGCGTGTTACTTCGTATATATTAGATTATAGATTCCGAATGTACTTTTGGTTAAAATTTATACATTCGTAAATACTATTTTTCATTTATTTAAAGACTATTGATCTCATTTATGCTTTTAAACAAAACGTCCAATAGGTTTTCTAATTCTATATTGAAATAAATAGTAATTAATATTGTGAATTTATTTTTCCAGCAATTTCGCCATACATCCCGCAAATTAACTGGTAGCATAGTATGTTGAGCATATCTTAAAAACAAAGTAAAAATATATTTCTTCCTGCTTTTTCGTGGGATAAAGGAAGATAAAAGAAATCTGTTGTAGCAGAGCTGCACTAAATAACACAAGCATACCTGAATGATGTAAATTAATAATTATAGTGGCTAGGATTCGCGTAAGATTCCGTTTAGAAAGAGTATTGTTGCTCTAGAAAAATCCGCTCTACAAAAATCTAAAATAAGTATATTGCCGAAGGTGCTAAAATATCATTTCATGCAACAAAAATTCCATAAAAGATCATGGTGGTAGGAAAAATAGGAAAACACACAGGGTTGTATCTATTCCAAAATCTGGTAGTTTCATACCCTGTATACCGTTATTTGCCGGTCTTCCGGTAGCAGAAACACTATCATGCGAAGCTGCTGGAATTCCATTTACGAGGGTGGACAGCTTAGCACGTCATCTAAAGAGAGCGTAGCTTGAGGAAAGCAGAGGGAAGACTACTCTACGGGGCGCGATACTCTCCAAAAAGGACAAAATCGAAGATCCATCGACAAGTCGTGATGACGCTAAGGTAGGTTTAAGCTGCTGTAGAAAGAATTTTCCAAATGCATCTTTGTATAGATGACATCTTCGTTTGCAGCAGTATACTTATGTTAAATAATACGATTTTATTTGGGAATGGTGTGTATAAAGTAGCGAAGAGTTTTAGTCACTGCATCGCGTCGTATAGAATTTTAAGTTTTCAAAATGTACAAACTTTTTGGTTGATTTTAAATTGCGATCGCGCCAACTGATTAAAAATAACATTGAGGGAGTGGTAACAGGCGTTAATGTGTAATTTCAGTTATTCACTCGACACGTGAAATCTCATGTAGGTGAGCAACCAGCTAAATTAAAATCATTTAATACCCGAGACACTATTGTAACACAGCTATCAATTGGCTAATGTACTTATTATAAAGTCGGAGGAGTTCCAAGGGGTGACACAGGGTGGGTGTTAATTCTGGTCTCACATTTAAAAATTAATATAAATTCTTTTTGTTCTCTCCAAGAATCATTGTATTTGGAACTACCTGTGATAAAAAATAAAAGGTATGCATCACTTTACTCTGTCGATAAAATGGCAATAAAACAAATTGCTATCCCCATTATACCCCCTTTTTAAAACTAAAAAGTATTAAACTTCTCGTGAAAATTTAAGATATATAAAAAATTGAAATTTTAAATAATTTGAACATTAATGTTTATCGTTTGGCATATAATTCGGAAATAAAAATTATGATGTCGTAAGGTAATATATTTTACATATATGTAAATTTATTACTAACTGAGGGAGAGGAGATATGTATCTCATTATGTTTTAATAAAATATTTCTCCAGACTAATTCCTTCTCATTTCTTATAAATAGTCGTAAATGTCAATTGCACCTGTGAGATGGGTGGTTGGTTTATTTCCATACACCGGAAAAATTAAGCGCTCATCAGGAGCATGATTGCAATCATTTACGTACTGTTCTATCTTCAACTGAGACGCGTAAAACAAAATTGGGGGAAATGGTATCCCAAAATATTTTGAAATTTAATAATTCTAAAAAAAAGTGTTTGTCGTATATGCAGATTTTGAATATATACTTCAACGAATTCATTCATGTAGCAGTGATTCCTACGTTTCAAATACCCGTAAAATGCATTAGCATATTCCTTATAGCTTCGCATATAATATTGTTTACATTACTCGAACACAAACAAGTTTGTGACGTATGCTGGTTTAAATTGTTCAACAGTATTTACCGCGCAATTGATTGAAGATATTAAAGTTATTTATGAAAATCATGTAAAAGTTGTTTTACCGATGAACTCATTAACCCTGAATGAGAGAAATGATTTTAACAATACAGTTATATGTCATATATGTGAAAAATCTCTTAATGGTGATAAAATGGTAAATCATTGTCAGTTAACTGGGAACTTTAGGGATGCAAACATTTAAATTTTAATCTAAACTTCAAAATTACAAATTTTATGTCAGTGTTAATCTGGTACGTAGATTTCTGCGGTCGTGGTCCATACTATCTTCTTCTGGGCTTCCGAGCTGGAGCCGCGTCACGCGTTTCGTACCCACTCCTATGGGACATCTTCAGGGCTCAAATACTGCTACTGTTTGTTGCACTGAAACAGTTTCAGTGCAACAGTATTCGAGTGGGTACGAAACGTTAGCAGTTATACCAGTGACGCGGTTCCAGCCCGGAAGCCCAGAAAAAGGATGATATCAGTGTTCTTTCACAATCTTAGTGATTATGATATTCACTTATTTATAAAAGATTTAGCAAATGCTGATTTGGATATAAATGTTATTCTCATTAACAAAAACATGTATATTAGTTTCACTAAAAAATATTGGTTGATATTTATCTAGACAAATATGGCGCGAAGAAGTATATTTATTTGAATATAAGATCTTATTTACATCTAAAAATGAGTTTGAGAAATATTTTCCAAATATATGCATAATTCTGTTTTTGGTAAAGCTATGGTAAAGGTGGACAAGTGCGTTTATGTTAACAATAAATTTAAATTATAATAATAAAATTAAATTTTAAAATTTTGTAGCAATTTAATTATAGAAATTAAAAAGTGGATTACGATAAACCGATTTATTTTTATTTTAGATGTTTCGAAATCGTCAGTGTACGATTTTTACTATGATTATTTGAAACATGTGTATGCTAAAACGGTAAATTCGTGTTATATGGATACCGACAGCTTTATTTTACACATTAGCACAGATAATATATGTTGCGTAAATCTTCTCAAAATTTGATACATCAAACTTTTCAATTTATAATACTTATAATGTGCCTCTCCAAAACGAGGCAATTGTAGACCTAATGAAAGACGAGAAAATAAGAATAGCGTCTAGTCAGAGGGGCAGACTGAGCGTTATTTTGTTTTTTAAATTTATATTTATTAATGCCCTACTGGGTAACCGTTATCTTGATTTTTGAATTTATATTTATTAAAGCCTTTTGAATAACCACTCCCTTGATCTTTGCTTTTATATTTATTAACGACCTTCTGATTAACGATAATATTGATTTTTGTGTTTTTTTTGGCCGTGCCTCGTATATAACGCATGATATGACGTGCGTGATGCCTATGTGACGCATTCGATTCCATATTTGGAGGAGAAGGTGTTAGAACCCGCCAATCTTATCTATTATTATATTTTGCAATAGTGCTTTAGGAAGCGCTAACTGTTATTACAACTGACGGAGATTTAACATGTGTCGATATTTACAAAAAGGCAAAAGTATAATAGAAGTCACGAATACACCATAGTAAATCTATAGTAAATATAAATTACTAAAATGTCGATGGCATCAGAAGGAGAAACTGTCTAAGAAAAAAATGTTCTGAAGAGACACTGCTTTGTTATCATTCTATATCATATAGAGTCAAATAAAGCTCAGTTTACGAAGCCAAATGGTACATACTAGATTAAATAGTATGAATTGAGATAGCAACTTGCAGAAAAGAATTAAAAATTTAGTGTACTTTAACAAATAATAGATAATATTAATTAAAAAAGAAGAAAACGATATATTTCATGGTGCCTGTCATAAGTTTTTCTTATGTAATGTGAAATATTAACTTGTTGGCAAGTGAAATAAAAAGAGTCAGGTATACAAACATGCTTTAATGTTATAGATATCTTCGATACAGTCGTCTATAAAAAAAAGGGACTGCCTCCTAAGGCAGTACAAAAGTACAAAACCTTTTGTCAAAAACTTCTTTAAAAATATTTTTCTATTAGCAATGATTTAAAGATAATAGATACAAATATATAATATTGGGTTGGCAAATAAGTACTTTCGGTTTTTACTGATAGAGAGCGTTGCTTTATTTTTTTTATAACGTATGTTAGTGCTGTACTTTACCGTTTGATACTGGTCACATTGGCGTAACTTCAGAAGCAAATAGTGCGTGATTTTTATTAAAGCTATTAGTTGTGGGTTAATTTTAAAGGGAGTGCAGAAACGCATATTTTCGACATATTGTACTATTTTATTTCCGTAAAGGAAAGAAAGCTGCTGCGGCTCACAAAAAGATATGTGAAGTTTATGGTGCCAATTGCTTAACAGAGCGCACGTGTCAGAATTGGTATAAAAAATCCGATCTGGAGATTTTCCCCTCAAAGATGAGCAACGTTCTGCTCGCCCTACTGAAGTTGATGATGACCAAATCAAAGTCATAATTGAAGAGGATCGTCGTATAACTATTCGAGAGGTTGCGGAGAGGCTACCTGTATCGCATACAACAATTGATAAACATTTAAAATGTTTTGGGCTAGTTAAGAAGCTTGATATTTGGGTACCTCACGAATTGAAAGAAATTCATTTAACACAAAGAATCAACTTTTGCGATATGCACCTTAGACCAAATGAAACCGACCCTTTCTTAAAAAGAATCATCACTGGTGATGAAAAATGGGTCCTGTACAGTAACATAGTTCGAAACTGATCATGTAGCAAACACGATAAACCAGCTCAACCCACATCGAAAGCTGAATTGCATCCAAAAAAGATCATGCTGTCAGTTTGGTGGGACTACAAAGGTGTTGTGTTTTTTGAGCTGCTTCCAAGGCACCAAACGATCAATTCTGATGTTTACTGTCAACAATTAATAAAACTGGATGAAGCAATCAAGGAAAAACGGCCAGAATTATCAAATCGGAAAGGTGTAGTTTTCCACCAAGATAATGCAAGGCCTCACACATCTTTGACAACTCGTGGGAAACTATTGGAGCTTGGCTGGGAAGTGATGCCACATCCCCCATACAGCCCTGATCTAGCACCATCTGATTACCATTTATTTCGAAGTTTGCAGAATTCTTTGAATGGTAAAACTTTCACAAATGACGATGACCTTCACTCGCACCTGGTTCAGTTTTTTCTGATAAGGACCAGAAATTTTATGAGCGCGGAATCATGCAGCTGAAAGAAAGATGGCAAAAGGTCATTGAGCAAAATGGAAAATATATAATTGATTAAAAACTATTCTTTGTTTAAAAAAAAGTGTTTTATTTTATACTACAAAACCGAAAGTACTTAGTTGCCAACCCAATGCATTTACTAATGATATTCGGGTTTGAAGAGCAATGTTATTTTAGTTGTCTATTTCTAAAAGACATATTAACCAATGATACCCAGACTCAAACTACAAGCTACAAAATCTAGCAACTACAATATAAAATTTGTTCTGAGTAACCTACTAAATAACGAGACCTAGTATTTATTGTTAAAGAAAAACTATATACATATGCCACACTCTTCAAGCTTTCTATAGCTGAAATCAAGCAAAGACTGAGACATTGCTATTTGAGTTCATCAGTTGCTAGTTAAATTGTTAATCAATTATATTCAATTATATATTATCTGCAAAATTTATCAACTAAACCATTCTTAAATACGTTACCAAAATTATGTAATTATCTAATGACTCATATTTAGATAAAGAAATAGCGAATCTTTTGTCGATGTCTTGGTGATTAAGTGATTGTTTTGCCTATTAAAGGCCATGATCTTATCACTGAACTGATCGTTCCTCACGGTTCTCGACACAATACATCATGGAAGTGAAACGAAACTATAATATCATTTTTCGAATAGAATTATATGTATGTATCGCTTCGAGATGAAGAACCGAGGACAGAACAATTTGTCGAAGAGGTCGAACTGATGAGCCTTCAATAAGTGAAATGCGTTTTAATTAATCTCACTGACAATAGTATTGTCTTTTAGTCAACTATTATGGTATATTCGCTGTGTTGCAATACTTCTGCTTTTACGTGTAGTATTAATTTATTTATTCAATTTACTAGATAGGTGTGACCACCGTGTTTTCCTATATTTGGAAAGTTTAATTTCCGTTCCAAAAATGGAAATACAGTTTTTTTCACTACCAACAAAAAAGCAATGTATTTTATCTTATTTATTGAATAGAAAAGTTCTGAAAATTTGAAACGGATATAATACTCATAATTTTATTTATTATTTGCATATTTCCAACAATTGTTAATTTAATTTGAAGAAATATGGAATGCAGAAGTCTGTAGGAGATAAAGATTATTTGTTATGAGGGATTGGCAGTTTATTCAAAGTTAACTCAGCTTGCAAGCAAAAGCAATAGCCGTAAATATAAAACACAACGAAGTGTAATTATCATTTCAAATGATCGTTAATTATTGATATCTATGAGGCATTTTATGAGAAAATTATGACCTTTTCTACATGTTATAAATTTAAAATCTGCCATAAATGAAAACATGTGTTGTTCATTCTTAAAATATGCGATATACGTACATGTGTGTGTGTGAGTGTGTATGTGAATGAATATAGATAAGCAGAAGCAATATGCAAAATCGAAAAAGAAACATGACAGAATCGTGCCGGGAGAGTGGTTACTTCTAATTATAAACCTGTCAAAACCAACCTGTACGTATTATACATGAAATTACTTTCAACGTATACACGTATCCGGTTCATATTTCTGTCAACTGGCTACTTAGTTACTCTCAGTAGCGACGATATCTTTCACTTAAGATAATAAATTCAGCTACTTAGCAATTTTCCTTACATTATTTATTTTCAGAAACAGACAGGCAGTCTGATTACCGCAAAATTTATATCGAAAGAAATGTCATCTGTACAACGCATAGCAGAAAGAAGTGTCACGACAATATTTTTCCATTAAGTATGCATTATTATCACAACAATTTATTTTTATATTAAAACAGAACCTGAAATATCTGATGTCTTTCGTTACATATCTAGTGTAATATTATCTAAAAAAAAGCTCCTTTCTCTTAAATACATTTATTAAGAACTAAAAGTTTTGAGTTCTTAACATTGATGTTTAAGTATTGAATTGAAATATAAATAAGCTAGCAAGATATTATAATTATTTTGCTTTAATTGTACATAAAAAATTTACATCCATACATACGTTGATAATTGTTTATTTTGTTTACTTTTACGGAAAAAAGAATAGTTAATTTAATTATAATTAAAATACTTTCCTCATTATATATATTTTTATTAATTATGGCATCCGAATAACGAACAGAACTATTTTAGAACTGGTGTTTTAATATTTTAAGGACACTTCTGCTTTCTTTTATTTTCTTAGCTAATATAATTGTACAATACATATTTTTTATAATAACTAAAGACGATTCTTTTTATTTCCCTTTAGGGTTTACATTGACATTTACTCGACTACATTTTATTTAGTCCAAAAGCGTGGATTAATCCTTGAGAGCACTGGAAGAATCTGTGCAAACACCTCCATCTTTAAAATACCTTCTACATGACTTTCTTAAATTAATAAGTTCACCTGTGAATACTACTTCATACACTGTTAAAAATAATTAACAAACCGATTTAACATCTCTTTGGTTTCAGTATATTTGTGAGCAAGTATCTGAACACATTATTATATTTTAAGTTGTTTGTACAAGTTTTAATGATGCGAATTTGATGGGAGAGTATAAAATATAGCATCTTTAATGTGGAAAAAAATTAAATAACTGTTCGCGTCTTAATGGCATGGACTGGACTAGCATATCGAACATTTCTTAGCGAATTATATCCGTGTCTTATATGACAGAAACTCGTAATGCCAGAAGAGATCTTAGTGGATTATTTTTTACAGCAACACTTCTTCCCACAACATTCTAAGTATATTATGTTGGATCACCATCTAGAGAAATGGCTTTCCACTCCATTCTTCCTATACCTACCTCATCGACCCAGTTTTTCACGATGTTTGCACTATG
This sequence comes from Dermolepida albohirtum, assembly GCA_031893035.1. NCBI lineage: Eukaryota > Metazoa > Arthropoda > Insecta > Coleoptera > Scarabaeidae > Dermolepida > Dermolepida albohirtum. Next base: position 101,047 of record JAVIWB010003023.1, on the reverse strand, counting down.
GAAACAAGCATTATCCTCCAGAAAAATCAAATCTTCTGTCATTGCTATTGCTATTGCCATGCTACTCCCATTATTCATCCGACCATTACACCACCACCATCATATTAAAACCTTTTTCAGATAAATTGTGGATTATTGCGTGTGTCGGGTTCACGGTAAATAAGAATACGCCTATTTTATGGCTACAGTGTAAATCTGAGAACGCTATTGAAAGATGTTAGTTCCCATTTGTTAGAGACCAAGTCATATGGTTATTTCTTTTATGCTCTGCAATGTGAAGAATGCAAACCAACGGTCCTTAGGCGTTTCTCTATTTTCAACAAATCATGATGTATTTTCGTTTCGGATGACACTCAGAATTGCAAATCTTGACTAATAATCGCAGAGGTAAACTTTTGGATACTTACCAAGAAGCATGTTGAAACGCGCTTTTATACACTCCAGCGACGATGGCTTTAATGCATACATATGTAAATATGATACTTCTGTGTATTCGTTTCCTCATTTAAAAAGATTTAAATTACTATATAGAAATACACATATTTGTAGCTGTTACATTAACTGGCATTGTTGTCTATTATCAATTATATGGAATATCCATTAACTGTTTTGAGTAGCGTATCTAGATATACGAGTATCATATTCACATACATACATAAAATACAAAAAATTACTTTTACAACTGTGAACATTTATGCATTCTGCAATACAATATATTTTCGCTAAATCTGAATTCTTATCTGGCAATGAATTAAGTTTGTTCGTAGTTGTAACACCAGAAACAGTTTGTTTATTTTATCTTACAATTCTTTATAGAATTTGTTTATGTAGTGTATTTCTGTTGTATAGTGCGCAAATCCACTCCAAATTGTGGGTTATAGAATTGTTGTTAACTTGTTTCAATGGCTACATAATGCTAAATGTTGAATTTGGAAATTACGATTTTGCAACCTTGAAAGGTTCATTATTATAAAACGCGTTCTCAATCTTGTTAATATAGGTACTGGAAATTCAAAATCGTTGGAGCAGTATTGATGGAATTCTGTGATGTTTTGAAGATTTCGTAAAAACGAATTTTGGGTATACCATTAATGAGTCAATATTTAGATAACTGTAATACAACATGTAATATATGTAAATGTTTTCTTATGCTCTTATATCCCTATCTTATAATTTTATAATCTGATTCGTTATCTCTTGAGTAAATAAATAAATCAATATTGTCGCAACTGTTTTTTGTCACGCGGTGTAAAGCATGTAGCTAATAGGTTATACATATGTAATAAAATTGGAAAATAATTAACCTTTGCTTTAGTTTTCTCGCTGATAGAATTTCCACTTATTTGAGTAAGTTTTTTGTCATCGTACCTACCAAAAGTCTACATACTTTGTGGTCATCTGTGTGGTGGTGATGAAATTTAGACTTAACTCTAAGGAGAAAAGCACTCTTTTAGACTCGAACTGGTCTGATCGTAGATGACAGTCATATTTGAAGAAAGTGATAAATTCACGTAAAAGATGTAATTTTTTTTGTATATACGAGGCGTGTTTTTTAAGTAAGGGCGAGTGGTTGCACTATGTCCCGGCATTCCTTGGCAACAGCTGTGCTCAGTTGCAGCTGTGTAACCTGTACGGTTTATTCCGTGTCTTTAAAATGTTTAAGATTGTCGAATCGCCCGCCCCGTGCGAGTAACGGTCAGTACGGCCAAATCGTGCGAAAGCTACCCAGAGCGATTCAAAACAAAGGACGCCGCATGTTGACTAAGGGAATTTTGCTACTCCAAGGCAATGCAAGGCCTCCACAGTAGATCAGATCTGAGTTTTATTGGTCTCTTTTTGCTGGGAAGTTTTGGACGAACCCCCCCCCCCCCTACAGCCCCGGCCTTGCACCGAGCGATTTCCATCTTTTCCGCTATCTCAAACATCAGCTCGGCGGCAACCACTACAACAATGACGAAGAGGTGGTTGTCGGAGCAGGCGACAAGTTTTTAAGAAGAGTGTATTCAAAATCTAGTTGTAAGGTTTGGTAAGTGTTTAAACAAACTTGACAACTTCGTTGAAAAATAGAAAAATATATGGAGAATCTGAAAATAAATTTGGTTTTTGTAAATTTTCTTTCGTTTGGTTTTAATATTCAAACGGCCCTTACTTAAAAAACACGCCTCGTATATTTCTGTTTAGCGACACAAACTATTCAAAGCTTTTTTTATTTAACTCTGTATCACATATAAATCTTTATATTAAAATAATTAACTAATATTTCAGTAAATTCATTTCTTTTTAATTTTTTGAGTTGTAAAATAAAATACATAGTAAAATATGAAAATATGAATTTTGTATGGAATGTATTAAATTTGTAATGACTAGAATTAATAAAAATGGAATTAAATGTTAAGATTTATTAATTCTTTTTATTATTTTTTCATATTAATTTTTGAATTTTTGTTATTGGATATGCCCAACAAATAGATGACTCATGGTTCCCAACTGCTTTAATAAACAAGTTAGTGACAGTTTAAAATTTACTGTTATCTCGGTAGGTGACATTTATTTTGTAATATGTACATCTGGACAAACAGATATTATCACAAATGATTTGCTTCTAACCGTTTTAGTAATTATTGTAAGTACATGTTTCAAACATATGTGTAAGTCAAATGCCTTTCTTGATTATTTAACAAAACCTCACTGACAATTCGATACCATATTTCAAGTAAATTCAACTTCCTATTTGGTTAGATTAGGGTTTGCCCTTGAAAACTTCTGATGAACCGGATATACTGTAAGAAGTCATTGACCGACATTAAAATCTTTGGCAAAGTCATTGTGTGTCTATTTTAAATAGCTTTTGTTCAATTTATACTTACACTTAAGTTGTTAATTTTCAAACACTTCGCCTAGTATTTTTACATTACCTTACCTTAGTTCATAATTTAAAAAAATTAATTAGGATTTTTTTTAATTTTTGTAAATATGGAAACGAAATTAAAGTTGTGGTAGGTATAAATAATTTAGTCAAAATTAATCTTTTTGTTCAATGTAATTATTAAATTAATTTTTTATACGAAGCGAATTAAAAAAAAACTGTAGATCTTATAAATTAATAATTAATTGAATTGCTTTTTTAAGAGTAATTTTTATTGGAATGCAGTAACCAACTTTGCGGTTACAGTACAAGTAATTTCGATAATAACGCAGTGATTCATAGCAGAAATATTGCCATAAAATATTTATTTCTTCCATGGAAGAATCAATTTAATTTGGTGAATTATTCAGTCTATTACGTACACGACTACTCACGGAAGTTAAAGCAGTTAATAAAATTTTTAAAAAATAAGGAAAATAGAAAGAAAATAACGCAAAAATAAAATGTATTGATTCGACGTCTATTGAAAAAGATCTAACAAAGAAAAGTAACAAAATATTCACCGAAATAATTCTGATTTCTTTATAAATTATTACTTTTTTGTTGTTGAAATATTCTTGTTTCATGTTTGACACAGCTTGTACCATACACGGCGGCAATATTGTTCCATTCGGATTGAAGAAGCCACCAATCTTTTGAAGTTGGACAGTGATTTTTCCTATCAACGTCATCCCATACCAACCTCCAGGGATTGATATCTTGACTCTGAGGGTGCCACAACATAATTCGCAACCTATTCACTTCTGCCTGAGCGTTTAAATGACTTTTGCAAATTTTAGCAGTATGTTTTAGGTCGTTATCATGGACAAACGTGAAGTGTTCCTCCGTTAATCGTAGTCCTTACAAAATAACTTTATGTTCGAGAATTTTTCTGTAATCTTTTTTACGCATAAAACCATCTATTTTAACCAAGTCACTCGTTCCTATTACGCAGAAGTATTACCGGACCATAACTGAATTATTCCTGAGCGCTACCGCAGAAACAACGCATTCGCATAAAATTTTCTCAACTTTAGCTCTTCGGACAAAGATCCTACGCCTTTGCCCAAAGATGTCAAATTTGGACTCGTCTGTCCAAAACACCTTAGGCCAATCATTTGTCATCCAATTGGGATCATTTTGAATCCATTGCAACCGTTTTTGACGATTTTCTCCTCGCAACAATGGTTTTCTCAATGCGATGCTTTTATGAAGATCGGTTTCTTGTAAACGGCGTTTTGTTGTACTGATCTAAAAAGGATTTTTATGTCCGCGATTAATTTCTGCCGTAATTTCGAGCGCTGTTAGTCGTCGATTTCATTTGCTAAGTAGTTTAATCCTTAAGCGATCGTTATTATCTGAGAAAGACTTGGTCAATTACGATCTTCAACAAATCCTGTCGTACGATATCGCCAAAATGTATAATGAATCTCCGATTTTTTTACATTCTGATTTCAACAATTGAACGTTCTGAATGCAATTATAGTGAATCGCTTTTCTATTCTTACTGGTTTTGCTTTCGGCATTTTATAAATCTGTCGCGTTTTACTAATATGGTGACGAACGACTAAACTATGCTTACAGTACATTTTAGTAAAAATTTACAATTCGATGCTCTCGCTCCTCGTTGTATTCCGGGGTAGTACAATACAAAGCGACCGCAATAAAGCAAACAATGGAAGTTTCGTAACAAACCTTCTTTCTAGGAATATATTTGTCTGAAGAACCTGAACTCTTACTTTACATTCATCATACAGTATTGCATATTAATAGTGGGTTATTTAACAGATGCACAACTTTGTACTTTGCGGTTTTACAGAATTTTAGTAAGCGACTAAACTTCCATGAGCGGTCACTTATGGAAGAGCAATTCGAAAGGAGAAATACCGCTAGAGAGAACTATAAAAAATTGGCTACAACTTACATAAAACACAATATAAATTTGAGAAAACAAGTTATATTCTACGAAAAATCTGTTTGGAATAGATGCAAGTGTAGTACGAATAGGTATTTAATTTTAATTCTAAACGATTTCAAACATTGTCCAGATAACGTTAGCCTAAAATTTTTAACTATCGACACACATAAAACATACTTTTCTAAAGTTATTTTCATTCTAATAATACCTTTTTGTCTGTACATAGCAAAGTTTTAATTACATACTACTACTCTTTCTGGTAAATATGAAAAAATGAAATCAAACAGAATTGGATCATTCATTCTTTGAAAGCATCTTACAAGAAGTTAATATTGTATATAATTTCATAGCACTTCTGCCTGTGCGTGGCTCATGAGTGTTTATATGGAGATCATTAGGCAATGCTTTTCCACTATTGCAAAATTTTTCCATGAAAAAGAAACATCCTTTCGTATTATCGCGCAATTTTACGTAATCTTCTTAATGTATCAAAATGTTTGCCAAACAACCTAGATTTAGGTGAGAGTGAAAACGTGGTTGCTCGACTTATACTGGCATTGAAATTCGATTCGCGAGAAAGAAACGGAGATAGGATTCATAATTGACATCTCAAGAATACCCGCTAAATTTTCTGTAATGATTTTTTCTTGCAGACTGGGATAATTTTCTTAATTATGTAGTTCATTTTTTGATGCAGTGTGCATCAATTGGCATTAATATTAATTTATTGACCCCCGATTAGGTAGTTCAATTATCGAGTTTCAGGTTTCGGGTTTCAGGTAGTGCAGTAATTTTAGTAATTTGTTACGAAATTGGACGTTCGAATCTTTGGTTTGAATTTTACCCATGGGAAAATGAGAGTGTGACGTTGGATTAAGCATTTCATATTTTTATAATAACTTCTGAAAGAAATTAAGCAAGAATATTAAAAGCAAAAATTAATATACACTCATGCGTTTCAAAGGTTATAATATCATAACAGAAAAATACAGTATAGGTCGACTGTATGTATATTACTATAACATAAAATGCCTGGCTAAAATATTAGCGCCATCAACAAGTATAACTTTTTCGTTGTATAGCAAAACAAAATAAAGAGCTGAAGGAAAAATATTTATTTTAATATAATAGTAATGCTTTTGAAAAAATTACTAATATTTTGTAATTTTATCCTTTGCTCTGCGCCGTCTTCGGCATACTTTCCAGGCATGCTTTCATTGATTCCTTAATCGTGCGATCGACACATCTTGAGTATGGCTTTCAAATTTTGAATGGTGGTATTTTTTCTTAAATAGATTACCGATTTCAATATACTTCGTATATTTTCAATAGCGTTTAGGTCGAGAGAATTTCCCGGCTATGGAAGCACTGCCAAATTCACCGCCTACAAAAAGTTAGTCACAGATTCCGCCCTATGACAAGGGGCACTATCGTGCATGAATGTATGAGTACTTCGATTAGGGTTTAGTTCGTCTAAATATAGGAGCAGAGAATATCCTCCAGCACGTGCTTGTATTGTCTATGCTTTTGAAGTAAGACGGGCGACCGGGATCTTCAGACGTTATACAAGACCAGATCATGGCGGACAGTGGGTGTTCATTATATCTGTCGTTAACAGCTTCGTCGTTTCACAAACCAAGATCTTTCTATTAAAGACTTTACTTCTGACTCGCCACTGAACACGAGCTAAGAATTCAAAGAATCACATCAGATTTTTAGCAAAGTAGTTTTCTTATTAATTAATAAATGGCCTTATTTTGTCTTATCTTTCTTTGGCTCTCTATTGTGTAGTTTCTGTGAAGTTTTGTTCATCGAAAACAAGTTTTCTTCATTGCACCCGTTAGCCTTAGTTTTTTAACTGGATATCAATATTGTTCACGTCGATAATTTGTATTTTTCTTTTCTTTCGCTAATCTTGCTATATCTCAATCAAGTCCAGTTCTTTTTCTGCCACAAAACGAACATTGGGTACTTTTGTTAGAAAAATATTCTTTAATTAAACCAGCAATATGGTGCGTACTGTTAGTAGGGAAGCTTTCTCTATTTGTGCAATTTGTTTTGAGAGTAGTTTCTTATACAGAACAAAATAGAAAAAATAATTTTTTTCATCGGATATATCTTTTGCTCGATCTACATCGTCTGATAGTGTCACAAATAAAAACAAATAAATTCACCAATTTCTAGTGAACGAAAGCTGCACAGTTTCATACAGGAACGTAAACTAAAATGCTGTCGAGTGTTGTGACCATTCGTAATGCTCTTATAAGAACCCGTCCACACTAAATAAGAAGATTAGTGAAAGGGTCAATGACAAGCACAGAGCCATTACCGGAACCCCCAATTTTTTCATAGAAATTATTATTAATTATACATAGAATATCCTAATTAAATTAGATGACTGTGTCTTTCTGTTTGTTCACCTGTTTTAGAATTACATTAGTTGAAATAAAGAAAATATAAAAATTGTCAAGATGGCGCTAATATTCTGGCCAAGGACTGTATAGCAGATACGATTATAGCATGTCTATCGTATCTCTAACTTTACAATTGCAAAAATATTCATAAAATTGTGTTAAAAAGATTAGATTTCGTTTTTTGCCAATGTACTTCTATTCCTATAAATAACAATATTTGCATTATTTGTCGGCTACTGTTTTTAGTTTTTTCACGTTAGTAGATTTTACGAGTTGCCTTAACCCAGCCAAATTAGTATCCCTTTACGCAATGAATACTCGAAATGATTTTCTGAAGCAACTTATCGTGTACTAAACTAGTATCTCGACTGAATGCGTAACACGCTTCTGTAATCGAGGAAGTTAGAGGTCAGATGTAGTAAAATGAAATGTATCAGATGGTCTTATGTTTAATGCTACTTTAAATGTCTATTAATAATTCAGAAATCATGATTAACGAAAATCCATTATTTAGAATTTGTGCTTATTGCTTTAGATATGTCGATGACATTAATTCACGGTATTTCCCGCTAATATAGTAAGAAAAGCAAACAAACATTTTCTTAGACGGCTTAGTGTTAAAAACAGTAAAATTGTATATCGTTTATGGTACTTTACGGGTATAACTGTATCGAAATTTGTATTACAGAGCAATGATCATTAAAATCATACGATGAAATAGATTACACCAAAGGTCCTTGCGCACTTCATAATTATTTGGCACGAAGTGTTACTGTAAAATATTAAAACTTTGTGTTTTAGTATCGTTTGTCAATTTATTGAATAACCAATAGATTACATTTAGTACTATACAAGAAAAATTATAATAATTAAAATACGATTAATAATTAATAAGAAATAAATATATGAAAAGTATGAATTAATGTGGAAGTTAAGATTTCTTTTGAGAAGATTAAAATGCCATAGACGTCTTCAACAACATATCAGTCTTCGTTGTGGGGACCAGATGATTTGAACTTTACTCTTGACGTGACACGAGAATATCTAGTGAGTTCATTTTACAGTCAATATTGTCCGTAGAACACCAATGCCCTGGTAAAACTAAGGGTCGGTTTCATAGTCGCATCCTTAAAGTCACTTTAACTAAATTCGGCATGAGTGTGTTTCATAAAACAAAATGTATACGTCTTTAGTAAAAGTCAAATTTTCTAGCATTCGCTTAGGTTGGTCATATATATTACTTGCTGGTTTCATTTAGTGATTTTTAAAATTTTCTGTTTACAATTGTCATTTAAACGTGAGTTTTCTTTCATTTTGCTTGTTATGCACAGTTTCATAGTCTTTTTTTAACAATACAAAGAAATGAGTGCGATAAATATAAGAAATTATTGAAAGTTATTACTGGCCGATGAAGTTTACAAGGAAGGAAATATTATAAACTTCCAAGATATTAAATTTAGTTAAGATAAGTTATTGTTATATATATTTGTTAGTTATTATACCTATATTATAAATAGCTGTAATAAACTTAATTTTCATATCTATATACTTATATCTTACTAGGAAGAAGCATAGGAAAGAGTGCGAAATAAATTTGATAGCAAGTCTTTAGTTTCTCACACTACTGAGCAATTAAATGTCAAACATGACAATTTAAAACCAAGACTCGAAAGGTTGTGGTTGGCCAAAAAAAGATGTATTTTGGATAAAGGTGGTGGCGCTAGTTTTGGCAGCTTCGATCCAATTCTAAAAATAATAAATACTAAAGTGGTGGTGAGGTTGCAATGTTCATTTTACAGTGATGGCTGTATTGTAATTATTACCTTTATTCTAATTATATTTTGTGTACTAGCTTATTTTTTAGGAGGATGCTTCAGGGCCTTTTCCTGTGAGTACAAAAATTCATGTCAAACAACAAAAGTAAAAACCCTTCCTGTTACTTATAGATGGTTGTAATTGATAGTAGCTCGTAAGTTGAACTACTACCTTCATTCAGTTCTGTATTAGAAGATGTAATTATTACATTTTATTACATTTTACTTAGATTTAATACAATTACAGGTAATAAATGAAGAAGTACACTGGCTACAAATTATGAAGAAAAGTTGAATGCACATGAGGAAAATGAAGCCCCAAAGGCAATTCTAAAAGTATGTGCTATATATTACATTGTATTTCTTAATTTGTAGCACTCTTTGGATGTAGATTTGAGTCAGTATTTCCCAAGAAAATTGAAAGAATCTGTCTTTAAAAAATTGGGCACCTCTAGCTAAAATTAAAGAGGAATATTATAAATGTAAAAGAAATTATTTTAAGAGGGGATTAGAAGTAAAGGAATTGAAATGTGTAAAGAAAGAAGAAAGAGAAGCAAAGAAGGAAAAGGAAGAGACGAAGAGCGTTAAAAGAAAATGAAATTACTGGATTTAGAAATATTGAAATTAGAAAAGGATGCAGCTAAAAAATATAAATAAACCTTATAAAGTATTTTACTCTTTCCTAATATTCACGATACAGAAACGAACAATTATTTTATTAATGGAGTGAGTCATAGAGCAATTATAATTATTCATTCATTTTTGCCAAGGATGGGCATTTTTGAAAGAACAGAATCAATAATTTTGTTGCACAAGCATATTAATTTCAAGCATGACATATTTCATCTAGTTTATTGAAATTACAAATAAACTAATATATAAATCACATCCAAATTGAATTACAATACGCTTTAAATTTATTATGAAACTGGGGCTAATATATTCAGTCAATGCAAAATGCATTTATTCAACTACCGTTTTTAGTCCTCTACTAGCAATGAACCCAACAAATTTACCAAATATTTCAAAAATAAAAGAAAGCACAACACAGTTACTTTAGTACATTTATGTGTTGAATGAAAGCGGTTTGGTATTTAATATAAAATTATAACTTGTTAATACAAATAAAAAAGCGAACCTTTTAAAGCAAAATAATAAACGAATATATAAAATAGTGAGAGAACTGTACGTTAATTTCACAGATAGAAGATTGAAATAAAAGAAAAATAAATGAAATATAAAAGTATTCTGAGTAAGCACAACACAGTTACTTTAGTACATTTATGTGTTGAATGAAAGCGGTTTGGTATTTAAAATAAAATTATAATTTGTTAATGCAAAATATTCTTTGCCACAAATAAGAAAGCGGGCCTTTTAAAACAAAATAATAAACGAATATATCAAATAGTGAGAGAACTGTATGTTAACTTCACAGATAGAAGCGAAAGCACTTACATCGTTTTAGCTGCCATTCAATAGTACATCTGTTGACTAGGCAAGCTATACATGCATACATATATAACGGTACCAAAATTTGTGTGCTAAAATGCAAACATGCAAGTGTGCGAAAACAAATGCGTAAGTAGTTTTCTTTCGAAATTCTATAAATCAACCAGAAAATAATACTAAATGAACTCTTTATCATCGCTAGAAAAAGCATTGGCTACTTCTCTAGAAATTCTTACAATTTAGTCTAGTAGAGATAATTTCTTCATTGAAGAAAAATAATTTGACATTTTTGAAGTGTTTTCCCTATGCGTCAATTTAAAAATTCAACTAACCAACTATTGGTTAATTTAGCTTATAGAAAATGACATTCAATAGTTATAATTCCTAAATAGTTAATATTAAGGAATTCCTTTTTTCTGTGTGTACTTTCTTCTTTCTGAGAATGGGTAGACTTTGTGCTGTGAGTAAATTTTTCATCGTATATCACACCTAACACTTCGAAGACTGAGTGGAAACCTCAACATTAGTAATTATGAAAATGTACGAAAAAAGTACTTATCTATGTTTAATTTTAAATTATTATTAACTTGTCATAGGTTTTACCAAGATTCTTTTTTGAATAAATAGACATTGAGAATAGAGTAAATTATGCGGTAATATTCATGACATAAATGTAAATTTTCAAAAGAAGTGGTCCTTGATTTGACTACTACGATCGAATTAGATTACGAATTTGACATTGAACCCCTAACAACTTAACTTGAGATGCTGCGCGTTCTGAATAAATGTTTTTCTAGAAAAATTAACCTTTAATTAAGACAAAATAATTACTGTAAATAAGTACATCGGTAATTACAGAATATATCTTAAATAAATTACTTGAAAAGTAAAAACTAAGTATATTTACTCATTTGGTAACCGTCGATTTTTAGTTGGGTATATTATGCACACCGTGAGTATTAATTCCCCTACGTTGAAAGATCTAACTAGATAATTAAGTTCTGTCACTTGATTTCAATGTCTTCCATGTTGGCTGTAAAACGTCCGGAAGCACTGGTGCAGAAGACATGCAAATTGATTCGATAATAAATACAAATGAACTGGAGGAGCTTGTATTAATATCCCTACTTAATTATAAGAACATTCATATTGTATATTTAACATGCGCATACATGTTCAATTACTCCTGGAAAAGAAATAAATTATTACTGTAAATAGTATTTGAAATGGTGATTTGTTTCTTTTTATATTACGCAAAGACATGTAAAACCTGTTTAAATTATTCAATTCGTGTTGACGCTTGCACACTAATCATTGTTTAACATTGCCGCTACTGTATTAATAATTACATTTCTTCAATGTGTACTTAAGTATGTATGTGCAAACAGTAATTATGTCATTGGCGGGTAAACTAAACATTTCAAAACATTCTCTATGACGCAGAAAATTGTTAGTCTTCAGAACCTGACATCTGCATCCACATTACATTACAAACTGAGGAACACATTAGACGTACTCTTCTGAGTGACACTTATCAGTGAGTTTTTGTAAGTTTCTTTCTTCCGCCGCACCGATACACATACAAAGAGGTGGCAGTTTTTGTCAATTTATCTGATTTGAATTTTACAGACATGCGCTGTTAACATGTCATAACTACACGTAATTATGGGTTAGTTTTATTCATGTACATGGATTATAGCAGAAGAAAAAAGCAATAAACTTAAGAATATAGAGATAAAACCAAATAAAATTATAGGTTATGTTTATTTGTCAATTTGGTTCTCAATTACTTTTTACTGATACTAGACATAATTAAAAAGAACACAATTATTATCATAGTTGCATACAGACGAGTTAAACAGAAAATACTTTTTTTGATATGTAAAAGGTCATCGTCTTTTAAAACAAATAACTAACACTATGACTACTCTATTTCCAATTATATAAAAATATCACAAAAATTTATAAATAAACAGCAATAACAGAATAAATTAAACCATATAATCATTAATTAATAACCATAATTCAAGTCAGATCAGACGCAATATCCTATTTTTTATAATAAAGCTGTTAATTAGTAAAGGAAGAATATACAACTTTATCTTAAACTGAGCTGAAAGTTCTTATTAAACTTAATACCTTATTAGATAAATTTATGTATTACATATAATACTTCACGAGTTTTATTGCCATCATCTAGTAAGAAGTTGATGTTACGCAAGGAATATATTTTGAAATGGTCCATATAAATTTTATATAATATATATATGCATTTAGTTTACTAAAATCTGGAAGGACATATACGACGATTTTATGTACAAAGTTGGCAACACTGCACTTATGCCTTTAATATTTAAATTAAAAATCAAATAGGTAATGATTATTCGTTTCATAAAGTATTTCAATATTTATTATTTAATGAAATACTTCTCGTTGGGTATTATCAATATGTATATTACATTACAGTAAAGCTAAATAAATTTAAAAAAATTTCAGATTGAATTTGTGTATTGAAACAATTAATTGATTCTGAAGTATGTTCGTTTATACACCCATTGCAAAAAAAGTTGTATTTTGAAGGAAAGGCGATCAACAATTTCATCAAAAGCCTACCTTAATGTAGCAGAATAATCCACAAGTCCAATAATATATTTACACAACACTGAACCCGCGTATCCACAAATCCATTTAGAACTTCCACATAATTAAACAATCGATTTGTATAATAACACCAATACAATAAATGTCTTTTTAGGAAGAGTTTTGAGGTTTCTTAATATTTAGTGTTGTGTTGTGAGTAGTACAAATTTAGTGTAATATTTAAAAATGCCAATAATATTCGCTCATAACGATTTCTTGTCATAAAATTTTGATTAGGAGCACATAATATATTAACACGCGCGTCTTATGATTGAAACACGTGCATAAACCTTCCTTCTTCAACCTTTTATTCAAACTGAAACCGCCGCGCTTGCTCGTCAGTTCTCTCCCCCTTCTGTTACTGAACGCACCCCACTACTGTAGTTATAGATATTTCATATATGGTCAATTTCGACTTTACACCCTGAATTTTTATAAGGTAAAAGTGCAATAACTCCTTCAAGGAAGTATATTGAAAAATATTCACCGTTTTTCGACCGAATATTCATATGAATATGTATGGACGTCTGCTGGCAAAAAGTGTTTGATTTTATTACACTGTTCACTAATGAAAATTATTTCCTCGTGGTTACACATTCAACGACCCACCCACGTAAACATACGTACTACTCTTATACAGTTAATGTAATTGAATTTACGAAGAAAAAGTGTATGTATAACTGAGATAAAGATTTACGAGAGAATTAAGTGCCTTTAATTACATTTTGCGATTTTACGATGGTTTCTGTTGTGAAAAATTAATGGATTTGTGATTTCTGTCGCTCTAATTCCTTTTGCGATTTGAACAATGATTAATTAAAAGGACGGGTTTATATTCCTAATGTTTGACATTATGCCTCTCGACACTAAAATTAATTTAATCATTACTATTAGAATAGTTTACAAAAATTATTTGATCTCAAAATTGAGAATGGAGAGAGTGTTATTTCATTTAATTTATTATACTTATGAAGTCGCATAATTAGACATTTAATTACCATTGCGCCACGGGTCGTATCGAAATGATATGATAGACGCTACCAAGGAATCGTTCATTAATAACACAAATCTGCTTGACGATCCGTGATATCGGTGAAACATATGTGGTAGATAGTGTGGTATTAACAATAGAATGATTCCTTTTAACATTCTTTTAATTGGTAAATAGCCGTTACGCAATGCGCTTATACGCTCTAATAACCTAAAGTGACAAGTGAGATAGGCGCGTTTCTCGCTTTGTCGTTCAGTATAGTGGACGACAGAGGGAGGCGCTTTTGTTATTCAAATCGATTATGTCGTTGCTTCTTAAAGCGCTTTACAGAGCAAATTAATACGTACATATTAGCAATTTATATTCGACACAATAGTGACTGCTCAAAGGTAGAAGAAGAAAATAACAGCCCACTTCTTAAATTTCAGCTACAAAACCATTCTGTTATCCTGTTAAAGGTTCAACTCTTATTTGATCACCGAAGGTTGATATATAACCCCTTGCCACATTAATTTTCGTATTCTGTATGCGTATTTCGACAACTAAGTTGTCATCATCAGCTGATAATTAAACAGTGTCGCACCTGGAAAACTAAGGTACAAATATCCGTATGAAAACAAAATGAACCCAGTGTACATTTTGGTTCTCAACGGTACGGATCGCGTACGGAATTTCTTTTGATACGAGTATTTTTCGGCGTAGTTTTCCAGGTGCGACACTGTTTAATTATCTGCTGATGATGACAACTTAGTTGTCGAAATACGTATACAGAATACGAAAATTAATGTGCAAAGGATTATATATCAATCTTCAGTGATCAAGTTAATCAACCACAGGCTCCATCAAAATTACCGTACAAGTTCGTTTGGTTTTATTTGAACCAGTTTTAGGTGATATGCAAGAGTATATCATATCATATTCGATGAAGAAAAAGTATTTCCCCTTTGTAGTATACAAAAAAGTAGTGTCAAAGATAAATTGTACAAATAGAAGGAGTATACCGGCGTACGCATAAGCGTACATATTGTTGCTTTCATCAAAGAAAACGATCATAGCACAAGTACCGGACGCTCGTTTTATGGCAGAAAAGGAATAACTACGACTCGATGTGATGAATATATTGTAAAATGAACGAAAGGAAACCGTAGACGATTAAGTAAAAGTATCAAAAAAATTCTTTCCTAGAAAGGACACGAATTATTGTCGCGAAAAGTCTGCAAATGCTTGTACGAGTGTGGCCTAAAATACAGATGTCGAGTTAAAAAAACAATGGTAATGGCTTGCTTTCGATGAACAAAATACTACAATAACTTCGGAAGGTGCTGGGCCCGCGTATTATTGCGAAGGCACATTGAAGCAAATATAAACACATGTTGGAATTTGTTCTGTTGTTATATTTAGATGAACTGGATTCTAATGAAAGTCTTTGTAGGTACTTCCATGCACGTGCGGAGAGCACTGAAATCGGTCGTTGATTAAAAAAAAATAACACCATTCAAGAATTGAAGGCTAATATCCAAGATATGTGGGAAAAGCCAAATGATCGTGTGATTAAGGGGTCAATAAAAGCCTTCGTGGTAAGTAAGTCGAAGAGAGTATGAGTAATGATAAAAGTAAACGTTGGGATTACGAAATATTAGTAATTTCTTTAAGAGCATTGTTTTGTATTACAATAAGTATTTTTCGTTAAACTATTTTATTTTGCTGTGTAACGAAAAACGATATATTTGGCGCTAATGTTTTAGCCATGGATTGTAAATTACGGAGAATGTGCAACACACTTATAGTTAAAAAGCATATATACGATTTTATCTGAATATACAATAGCTTTAGCATACAGTCGTTTAATTGCATTTTTTTGCATAGCTAATAAAACACAACGCTAACTAAACATGTGTATATTCTATTCTGTCTGATTGTTATGAAATGAGAAACTAGTTTTATAGTTAGAATACGAGGGTGGTCCCAGATGTACCCGACCTAACAAAAACAGCCATTAACTGCCAACATCACTTCTTCATCGTCGGAAAATTTTTGACCACTTAGCTATTTTTTCAAGTTTGGGAACAGAAAATAATCGGAGGGTGCTAAATCTGGCGAATAAGGTACATGAGGTAGCAATTCAAACTTTAATTCATTAATTTTGGTCATTGCAATAATGGATTTGTGAGCTAGTGCATTGTCTTGATGAAGCAATACTTTCTTGTTAGCCAAATGCGGCCGTTTTTGCTAGATTTCTTCGCTCAAACGTTGCAATAAATTCACATAATACTCGCCGTTGATAGTTTTTTCCTTTTTCAAGATAATCAATGAAAATTATTCCACGCGCATCTCAAAAAACCGATGCCATGACTTCGGTTGCTGATAAAATGGTCTTCGCCTCCTTTGAAACCGGTTCTCCTTTTGAGCCCATTGCTTTGGTTGTTCTTTTGTCTCGGGTGTGAAATGATGGATCCATGTTTACGACTTAATAATTTTATTATTAAGCTCAGTATGGCAAAAAAATCTTAGTTTTTGCTTTATAATTGCTTAAACGATTTTGACTTGATTGGCATTCGGCGAGTGAAAAGGCTAATTCATTTTTATATTGTTTTTGTAATAATCATTCTCTTGCAGTTTCCCCAAACTTTTTTTACAATGAAGATAAGTAATGTTTCTGATTTATACCATATTATAAAGAACGAATCACTCAGAAAAAGTATATAATTTTAAACCAAATTTTGTATGAACATTTACTGTATTGAGAATAATAAGTTATAAAATTTTTATTAAAAGTTCATACCTTTTATAGAGAAATAGGTCATGCCTCTAATACCAGTATATGGTTGTTAATTATTGTATGTCACGAGTTCGAAGATAACCAAATTTTCACCAATTAAGCGATTTTAAAAGAGGACGTATCGTTGGACTTCATGAGGCGGGTAAAAAAATATTGCTACTGTTATTTTCTATTGGAGGGATTAGTTTCAAGAACGTAGGCAACATCGCAGATGAAGCTCTGGTTGATCTAGAACAACAACCAAACGAGAAGGCAGAAGACTAAGATTGCCTGCACTTAGGACTCGAAATAGTACCGCAAGGTCTGTGGGAAACGTTCTTTTGTTAGAAAAAATGCATACCATGTTTCGCAGCATTCGTTAGGCCGGATTAATTCCCTATCGTTCAAGACTAATACTGCCTCTCATTAGTCGGTATCACTACCTCTAATTGGAATAGTGTAACGTAGGCAGATTGGGCTGAACGGTGGAATAACATGGTTTTCTCAAATGGATCTCGTTTTTGTTTGTAGGCTCATGACGATAGTAGACGAGTCCGACTTCGAAAGGGAGAAAGGCAGTCTTCCAATTTTAGACTGCGCTTACTAAAGGATTGATAGTTTGAAGTTGAATTAGCATAGGAAGTAGAATTCTTTTAGTATTTCTTCGAGACCATTTAATGCTCAAAGGTATATTTAAGTAACTCTGAAACCATTCGCTTTACCATATACTTAAAGGCTAAGTATTGTTGCATTCTAGAAAGACCCATTCCCCTGCTGCAGCTGTTACATTACGATTCCTGCAAAAGATCAACATCAATAGTTTCAATTTACCTTCACGATCACTAGTCTTACCGCTCATAGAACATGCCTGGGATGTGATAGTTCGCCAAAGGGTTGGTATGTTACCTAACTCTCTAATAAATTTACAAAAGCTACATGATATTTTACGAGTTTTGCTCTGCCAGAATACATAGAACCTCTTATTAGAAGCATGGTCGGGAGAATAACAGAGAGAGAATGTATTCGTTTACGTGGAGCGGCAACTCATTATTAAATTTTTTCTATGAAAAGTAGGGATTTTTAAATAAAAAAGTAATTATTTATTTTGCTCAATAGAGTAAACATTTATTCAAAATTTTGTTTAAAAATGCATGGGTTTAGGTTTTATTTATTTATAATTTAATAATTCTTCGGAAGTATAGATTTTCTGTAGATGCTTTAAGAAGATATTTTAGAGTATGCTTGATAATGCAGAATTGTTGTAAAGCGTATTTAATTGTATATATAAGAGAAATTTCATAATTAAAGACAAAGTTTCTTCTTTTCCTGTCTCTATTCTATCTATTCTATTATTAAACTGGAAATTTATATCCCTGTTGCTAAATATTGCACAAGAATTCATAGTTAATAGAATGCCTATTATTAATTTTCACATTTTACAGATCGAGTCTAACTGCTGGTAGTATTTTCATGAATAGCAATTTGTTTAATCAATTTTTCACGAATAAATCATTTGTTTGGATTTAATTTTGGAAATGATAACTTTGACATTTATTTAAAGTTTTTTTAATAAATTGACGTTCAAACGCTGAAGACACTTGACGTTACCATTTCATTTAATGTGTGAGTTAGTAAAATGAAATATATTGTATTATTATATTGTTATGCTACTTTAACAGTACCAAAACATATTATAAGAAAAATTAATTTTATAATTTTCATTTGAAGAATAAAAAATTATATGTCACAAAATTTACTATGTAATTGTACTATTGAACAGCCCAAACTTTATATATGTTGAAGAATATTAGTATAATATTATAAGTATTGTAATATATACGGTCCTGTGCACGAAAATAGCAGTCCTAAATTATTACTTATAAATAATATTTACCACAACAATTCTGATGCAGCTATATTGAAATTGTTTAAAATCCCCGAATATATGTATCGTATATGGTTTCCGGTAAAGTACCGAATATGAGGGGAATTACTGAGATTTATAGTCATGCGATCTTATTGGCCTATGCATTAAAACAGCAGTACCATAGTTGGCGGCACTAAACGCAGACATAAAGAGTTCTGTCTATTGCAGAATAATTCAACAATTTTTTGTCATGCATTTTTGTTGTAACATGCGTCGAACAAAACATTGTTTGTCGGAAAGAAGAGCAATTATACTAGATCTAGTTAATAGAGGCATAAGCTATAATTTATATAAAATACGCACTCATGATCTGCGAAAATGATTGCAAATGCTAAGAACTGGAGAAAAGTGAAAGAAAATCATCGCGAAAAAAGGAAAACTAGAGCTAGAGGAGACAGAAACATTATAACTTGTGCAAAGAAGATACCGTTCATAAGTTCAACTGCAATTAAAAGTAAGTAATACCTTTGTATAAGCACCTCTACTATTAGACGAAAATAGATTCAAGGAAAGTTGCGTGTAAGAAGGCCTAGGAAGGTATAATTATTAAATGAAAGGCAAATACAAAGTAGATTTTCATTTGCTCATAAACACGTACGAAAAAAAGTGACGTAGTGTACTGTGATTCGATAAATCGAAAATAGTTTTGTTTAATTCCGGTGCATACTAACAATATGTACGAAGACCATTGATAGCATTTCAACCCCAGTACACCAAAAGACGGTAAAACTCGGTGGCTCAAGCATCATGCTGTGGGGGTATGGCGTAGACCCTTTACACAAGATAGAAGGCATAACGAATGCTGACGTGAGCGTATTGCAAACTGTGCTTCTACCTTAGACGAAGAAATGTCACTAAGATAGTTGTATGTGCAGGATGACGATTCGAAGCATGTGTCTCCTAAAGCGAAAACATGGTTTCGAGATAATAATGTTCGCGTTTTGGGTTGGCTGGTATAATCGCCAGACTTAAACCCCATTGAAGATTTATGAGTGAAGTTGAAAAAAATTGTATCTGCTGCTAAGCCGCAAAATATTGACGATCTGTGGAGAATATGTTAAGCCGAATGGCAACCAATTTCAGCAGATACATACAAGCAAGTGGTGACCTCGTTGCCCCATAGGTGTCCAGAGGTGATAAAGGATAAAGGTCAAGCGACAAAATATGACATTTGGTTAGTATTTTGGCATGACTACTATTTTAATGCGCAATTATTTTGTTTATCCTAGAATATAAACAGTTTTATTTTCTCTTTAGTGTTAAGCAATTTATTTATTGCTAGAGTCATGTATCATGTTGGAATACATAGTTCAATAAACTTGAATTTCATTTCTTTAACGTATAAATTGATATTTCAGCAAATTTAAGACCACTGCTATTTTCGTGTACATGACTG
The DNA here is from genome assembly GCA_031893035.1 of Dermolepida albohirtum. NCBI lineage: Eukaryota > Metazoa > Arthropoda > Insecta > Coleoptera > Scarabaeidae > Dermolepida > Dermolepida albohirtum. Next base: position 80,835 of record JAVIWB010003023.1, on the reverse strand, counting down.
TAATTCTAAATTCTCACTTGTGATAAAAAACAAAACGTAAACTCATAAATAAATATTAGCAATTCGTATTTTCTTATGTCGATATAAAGTAAAACCTTATATCAATAAATATTAGTATTTTTCATCAATGTATACAGAGTAGGCCATAATTCTTGTTCAATTGTTTATAATAAATTATAAACCTAAAATAGGATAAGTTTAAATTAGTATAACATAAATCTACAATGATTAGATAGGAATCATAAGAAAATGTAATGAAGATCTTAGAAAATGCAATAAATTTCAAAGTAATCATGGTCAGAATAGATAAAAACCTATCAATCTAATAAAAAGGAATATCCAGAGACTAATATAAATTAAGATATCAGGGAAAATTAGAAAATTGGAGATTTATAATTAGTTATGTGGGTAAAATATATAATTTTAAATAGGTTATTAAAAGGGATAACAATATTATAGATAATAATATCTATAAAATAGGGGATTATAAGGAAGATAAGAATAAATCTTAATCGTATTCAATTTCTAATGTATGTGATAAGAAAGGAATATTCTCATGGTTTCCTGAGAAGCTTCCTTTCTTATCACATGAATTATAAGGAAGATATAACTGCATAGATTTCAAAGAAATAATATTGTTATAAGAAAGTATAATGGGAAGTTGAAAGTACAAAATATAACAGTAGGGTTAATGTGAGAGCGGTAAATTTAAATTTAAATATCTAATTTTGAAAGTATATATTTTATGAAACTAAAAAAAATAGTAAATTAGAAAATATTTAGAATATAATGATTTATGATTAATAATTTTTCACTGGCCATCAGTAATACGAAGAAAAACGATGTTTTTTTGACTATTGTTAATTATGATTGGATGATCAATTTTTGGCATAGAAACCTATAAATAGTACTCTAATTTAAAATGACGGAATTCGGAAATAATTGATTATTTAGTAGAGACGTATAGTTTCGCTAAAGGAAAAATTAAATGAGATATGACAAAAGTAAATATATAGAGTTGTAGATAGCAGAATTATAAATACTTACCAAGATAATAAACAAAATAAAGATATACATGTTTATTCCAAGTGAATAATAAATTATAAACAAGTAAAATTAATTAAATTGAAAGTGTAAAAATTTTATAAATATTTATTATGAGTGATATCGAAAACCAAATATACGTGTCAATGAAAGTGTGAATATGAACTAAAATACCTAGGGTGTAAATCAAACCGAAAGTATACAGAAACGAATGAAGAAAAGCACGGCATCTAGTAATCAAGAGGATTGAAAAGTTACACCAATGGATAATATGAACACTAATTAATAATTAAATAAAAGGTACCAATGTTAACTACTTAAATTAAATATATATACAACCATACTCAAATGTATTAGACACCTTACGAATTTATGTACATACATACATACATATATAGTTTATATAGTTTAGTCAAAAGAGAGGTGAGGAAAATAAAACTCTTGTGAAAATTATGTACAAAGTGTTATTTAGTAATATAGTACAATTTATCAATATTTTGTCGCTCTGCCCTTGGCCTTAATGACAGCTCGCACTCGTCGACACATAATTGCTACTAAATTGTAACACTCTGCCGGTGGTATTGCAGCCCATATTTCGCGAATTTTTGTTGATAATTCTGCTTTTGACAGGCATTTATGTTCCGTGATCTTAGTTTTTACACAAATTTTCAATGGGCGACAAATCGCGACTTTGTGGCGGCCAATCCAATACCTCCACTGTGTTTTCCTCGAAACAACGCATTACAGCTCCCGATTTGTGACAGGGCGCATTATTTTGCTGAAAAATGTGTTGTGGAATATCCTGGTCGAATAGTTTTAGCACAGACGGTTCTAATACTTCCTCCAACATGGCTAAATAGCGTTGAATATTCATCCGTCCATCGCACAGGTACACTTCTCCAACACCGTATGCAGACATACAACCCCAAACCATAATACTACCACCTCCAAATTTTACTGTGGGAATGACACATTGTGGTTCATAAGCTTCCCCTTGCCTACGCCGAACGTATAGCGTCCCAGGTAGTCCGCAAAGCTGACAGGCAAAAGAGGAAAGTTAGCGCTTAGACAGGATTAATTTTGTTTAATGTTACATGTAGACTGAATTGCATACAACGATAAGAATATTAGTCATGAAGATGTACTTACATACCTCGATATTCGATTCATCAGACCAAAGAATCTTCGACCACTTCTCGATTGTCCAATTTTCATGTTGTTTGGCCCATAAATACCGTTTCTTTTTATGAGCGTCAGTTAAAAGCGGTTTACGTCGCGCTTTACACCCTCGTAAACCAGCACGCTGGAGACGCCTTCTCACTGTTTGCGCAGAAACTGTTACGCGATAACGCTGTTTCATCTCACTGGCAAGCTGTTTCGACGATTTTTTCCTATCACTGAGAGCCAGTCTTTGTAAAATTCTGTCTTCTCTAATCGAGGTACAGGGTTTTCTGCCACTTTTTGGTCTGTTAACAACCGACCCACTCTCCTGATAGCGACTAATGGTTGTACGGACTGCACATCGCGAACATTTTTTTTTGCAATTGCAGCTATTGATAACTTCTGGGAATGCAGTAGCACTATTTGGGCGCGTTCCCCTACCGACAACTCGCGTGTTTTAGGCATTTTCCTTCAACAAATAACTGACACAACGTGAAAAAATAGGATAATCTAATTGATCTCTACCACAAACTCAAAAACGCACGTTGCTCACACACTGCTAGAATGACACTAAATTTTTAAAATCCACAATTTCCTCTTTCCACCTATTCTTTTCAATAGGGGATTAACTAGGGTATTCAAAAACGCATTTCTGTAAATACTATTAATTATTTTTACGGTTAATTTCCGTCAGACTTGGATAATACCGAGAGGGTTTTTACCTGGTGTGTCTAATACATCTGAGTATGGTTGTATATATGATATTGGCCAATAGGGAAAAGAAGGAAAGTTGTTAAATGTTTATACTGTTAATATGTATTTTCTTTATATGATGAAAATAACGATTTAAAGTTTTAAATATAAGTTAAAATTTATAATAAGATCTAATTTAAAATTTTGCTGTTACATGTTGGAAGGCTTTATTTACTTACATTATAATATACAATTTAATTTAAATTTAAAATCTTTTATTTGCCAAGTTTAATAAAAAAATATATCATACAATGATTAAACCTTGAGAAATTCGAATTATAATTTAAATTTTCTTTAGTACATTCAATTACATTTGAATGAACAGACAGTATTTAATCGAGTTAATGTATTTTATATAGCGATATGATACGATATTATAAAACATAATTGAAACGAATATAAAGTTTATTTAAAATTATTTACTGTTTAATTTGTTAAATGCTGTATCTTGACTCATATCTTATCAATGCAGTGCATGATCCCATAACCTTGAGACAGAGAAAAAAATTAAATTAAAATAAGCAAAACAATAGTCTTTTTTAATTAATGCATCCTTTTTTCGTTAAATAACTTTTTTATCAGATATAATACATTTTAATACACACACATTTGCTTATAGTTATTTACTAGGTCAATTTGGGACTTAAATATTAACTTACATTGAACACATGTAAAAATTACATAATATTTAATTCAAGTCTACGTGGCATATTTAAAAAAATATTATATAGTAGCAATCTAAACACCACCACACGTTAAAATATTACACACGAACGCACTATATATAAAAATTATGATAATTATTATAGTATTAGATTTTAGAAAATATTTAGTAAATAACAACATATGTCATAAATAAGTTATTACTTCACCATTACAACTTTCCCTAGTCAATTTTTCATTATAAGCATGTGCTATATCAGTATATATACATAAGCTAAAAATATTGTCTACCCGAATGAAGTTTTTGGATCGAAATTGCTATCAATATCCATCGTTAAATAATTGGACGTTGACGTGCACGGATCGTGAAATGCCGTGAAAATGTACATGATGAACCGCGTAGCGTGAGGCTCATCACAGCGACCTGTAATTGTGCCACTTTCGAAATTCAAAATATTGTGGAGGAACATCACCGCCCTACCTTTGATGAAATCCTACAACACTTGCCTACTGAGAATCAATTTGGATGCTTATCCATTGGAAATGTTCCAGCAGCTCCCTTACCATAAAATTTATGCAAATGGGTGCTAAGTGATGTTCACAAGCAACTACAAATGGATTCAGACAGAAATTTTCTGGAAACGTATAAAAAGACGGAGAAGTGCTCATTAAATGAATTGTTGCTGGAGATGAAAGCTGAGTCCAGACAGAGACAAAACATCAGAGTTTCGTATAAAATGCACTTGGTGAAAGTCTACAAAAAAATTCGAACATCTACAAGGAAAGTTATGGGGGCTGTCTTGAGACTGTTAGAGCTTTACTCGTGAACTACTTGTCTCGTAACACCACAAGTAACTTAGAGAGATACTGTGATACCTTGAGGAATCTGAGAGCCGCCACCAAAAGAAGCGTCCTGAATAACAATGGTTGCCTTTTCTCACCTCAAAAGACACAGAATGAGCTCTCGAAATACAATCCTTTAGAACTTGCCCTCAATGATTTTCACCTTTTGCTCCAACTTAAAGATTACCTTAAAGATAAGAAGTTTCAATGATGCTATGCACTACTACAGAATTTCCTTTAACTAGTAATCAACATGTCCAATAATTAAATTTATTATTTTCTATAACAGACGAATTTGCAGAAGTGTATCATTTCATGCATAATATGTAACCTATTTAAGATTAAAAAATAAATAAATAAATAACGTAGGTGTTAAATCAAATAATGTTAAATTTAGTATTAGACATTTTATTGAAATATTATTTAAACATGCATGTGTTCTAACAATCCATTGAATCGCCCCTTGATCTAAAAATTTATTGCATAGATTTAATCAATATTATTACAGCGATATTACCTCCTGATTTACCCGTCGGCGTAAGAATTGGGGATTTAGTATGTACAGAATGGTATTAAGTCTATTAATCTAACAAATGTGTGTCTTAAAAAATTGAATAATTTTATTACTACAGCATAATATTAGATACTTACAAGCGATATTATTTGATTTGCTTTTGATATTTGCGTGTTGGATGAAGATCAAGTAACACTTATTCTACATATTGTAACAAATAATGGTTTATGTTACTTTTGCGATCGTTAGATTGTATGTTCACATTTGATTGCGTATTATGACAACGTACATGTGTATGTATTAACTTAAAATGTATTGATTTATTTGTAATTGTTCGATGTTAATTCATACCAAAAGTTTGTAAATCTACCGTAATACTAAACTACAAAAAAAAGTTTCTATTACTTTTATTCTAGTTGTATCGTATAATACATTTTGCAGAAATAGTTTGTTCTCTATACGATTACATCTTTCTCAGCATGCAATTTGTTCTGAGATGTTGTTCAAAATGCTTATCACATTTCTTTGTATGGATTTGACGTCACGAAAACGCCTTCCTTTTGGCGGAATGTTCAATTATGAGAACAAAAAGATGTCTGTTGGAGCTAGATCTGACAAATATGACGAGTGGTTAATAACTGATACGAATTTTTTGTCTAGAAACTGAGTAATATGTAAATAAGGATGCGTTTGTGTATAACCGAAAGAAAATTGTGGCAAACTATATTAGAAATATTGTTGTAATTTACTTTCAAAAAGAATGTGATTAATTTATTTTTTTGAGGTAATTCTTTAAATGCCAGTCAATCCCATTTTTGGGTTTCAACTGATTTATTTTCTGTATAATTATACTAATTAATGATGAGAATGCCATCTATTTTGTTTAAATTATTTACAGTTCCCTAGGAATTTCCATATTAGTATCAGAAGCAATATATACAGTCTGTCACAGAGAAAACCGAACTTTTCTAAATAGTAATTCTTAGTGGCGCCATCTATTAAAAAAGATATGCGTCGGTAAGGTAGATCTGTCACGATTGCTATGTCAAAATATTATGACATTTGCATCATTAGAAGCAGAGAAATTGCGTATAAAGTAACAGTATGTATTTGGCATTGGTCGGAAAATGAATTTTGAATAAAGAGCAAATACCAATACTGTTTTAAACTCGGTAAATCGTTTACTGAAACATTTAATTTGAAAAAACAAGTGTACGGTGATACATATTTATCACGAACGAGTGTGTATGAGTAGTATAAACGATTTGAAGACGGTCGTACGGACATAAATGGCGACGAATATTCTGGTGCAAAAAAATCTGTGGTTAGAGAAAGTAATATCACTTGTATGTGAATTTATGAGACATGAGCCGTTATTCACATTGCGATATGTGGCAATGGTATTAAATATTTTCAAAGATTCAATTCATCGCATTTTGACACAGCATTTGGGACTTAGAAAGATATGTGCAAGGTCACAAGCTAGCTGGTGACAAAAATTGTTGCGAATTCAATATTGTATACTTGACTAAAGGCTCAAAAAAGGATGAAAACTTCAAATATTCTATTGTAACTGGCGATGAGACGTGGTGTTTTCAATATGATCTAGAAACCAAGCGCCAAAGTTCTGAATGGAAGCACCCAAGCGAAGAAAGACCGAAAAAAAGAGATTGTACCAACTAGTCAAACAGTCAATGTTGTATATTATCGGATTGTTATTAAACGTCTTTTGGCACAATGTTTTCTTCGTTCGGAGAGTTCCGTTTCTATTCAAAATGTGAAAGTATAGTTTCCCTTCCCTACCCCGGTGACAATTCGTCGACGAGATTCGAGATTAGTTGAAGACCCTTGGATTAGGCAAAAGGCGTTTGAGTCAAGATATCGCTCTTTATTACTTAAATCGGATTTAGTATTGTTTTCAGTTTTAACATGCACAGAACCTATATAATGCTGTAATGTTTCTTGTGATGGTAATTCCATTTGGGATTGTATGTAACTCTTTTTTACACACAAATTTGTCTCGGGGGGACAAAGATTTATCGTAAAGACTATTATCGTAATATATGCCTGGAAATGCTTTTACATTACGTTTTCTACTAATTGTAGTACAATCACAATCTCCTGGTATTATTATCTTATACAGGCAAACAGCAATGTAATAAATACCACTGTTCTCACCGAGCTGAAGCGATTTACTAAATTCACTTTGTGAACTAACTACGTGCAGACATCTCGAGTTCCAGCGACTCTGATGCGCTGCTAATATTAAATTAAATTAAAAATTATGCCATAAATATAAATAAAAGGAACATGAATTGGTGTTAAAACTGCTGTTTGTATTAACCTCTATAAATTATGAGATTAATCAAATTTTGAGGGCATGTTACTTTTAAATAAGTAACTATTCAAGTTTTATTGAAGTATTATAAAAAGCAATAATGGTTTCTTGAAAATATTTCGCTATTTATTTATATGCAATGAATAGATTTTCTGTTTAATTTCGCTTTGCGTTTAGAATATTTAATCTAATTATGTTTATGTTAAAGATATGTATGTTACGAAAATAACTAAATTACTGTTTAGTTTTTCTTTTGTATATTTGGTGATGGATATTTCAACATGTTTAAACCGAACGGATCAATTAATAATCCTTCTAGCGAACGTCAGTGAAACAAGTTCTGTTGCGAGGAGCACAATTCGAGTGGTTATCGAATTTCATAATGTAAGCCTTAAAACAATCAATATGTATTTTTGTTCTCTGCATGTTTCTAACAACGAAGCACATGTAAACACACCCATTCTTAAATAAACGTTGCTATCCATTGTTGTTCCTTTTTAAAATAGATTCCTTATCATTCTTGTAAATCCTCTTACTTATTGAAATGATTATTATGTAGTACATCCATCAAAGCTAGACTTCGTAACAATGGGTTATAAATATATGTCCGGTGTAAATACTAACAGTGAGTTAAAAAGATAAATATATGCTGCGAAGTTTTTGTTAAAGCAAGGGATGTAATAAAAATTTTAAATGTGTTAGGCTCGTAAAAATACGAATATTTTGCTAAAAATACAATTATAAAGAAACAGAGATCGCAGGGATATACTGTACATCTTTGAAATGTATAAATATTTGCTCTTTGAGGCAACAAAATGTTTCAACAAATGTAATAGCCATAATGTTTATAATATACTTGCCTTAATTACGATATTGAATTAGATTTGTTTTATTATTAGCTTAAATAATTCACCGTAAAACATTTTCCTATGAATTCCATTAACTAATGGCAGAAAAAACTCTCAATTGTTACATCCAGAAAAATTCCACCGCTAAGGCTATGGTTGTAAAATTTTTAATTACAAAGGAATACGCAAAGTGTTTTGAGTTATTCTACAGCATATGTGGGCAACAACCGGCCCGCGGGCTGGATCCGGCCCGCTCTAAGATTTGATCCGGTCCGCGAGACATTGTCGTATTATTTCATGTTGGATATCTGTCGCTAAACATTATGAACACTACTTTAAAACACTACTTTAAAATGCACTACTTTTAAACGCGGCCCGCGAACGTATTTGCATATTGAAGGTTGGCCCACAACATGTCAACGGTTGCCCATACTTGTTCTACAGTATTACTGTAAAGAAGTTCTGCATCGGTAAATGAATGAGATCTCCAAAAAGTGCATAAGCTGATTGAAAAATGGAAGCTTCATCATCCAAGAGATTTCAATTTGTACCCTTAAGAAAAGAAATTTTAAAGATTGAGGATTTTAAACTTAATTTGATGTTGTTAAGCCTGTAGAAGCAATTTTGAAGAAGCTGTCGATAGATGATTTCGGTTATGCTTTTAAGCAATAGTTTAGAACAGTATTTTTTACTAGCGAGGGACCATACTAAATATTTTGTTGGTACTAATCCTAGTCTTACTCGCTTTACTATTATGACAATACAAAACTATGGATGTGGTAAAATTAGTTTGCCAAAATTTATTATTATTGAAGGTTACGTGCTAATTATTATTATTTATCAGATACGCTATTCATTTTGTATAATTCGGAGAAAGTATAGAGGGTAAAACAGTATTTACAAGGTCATATTTGGGCCTATTATGGATGCTTTAGGATATGTAGTTTATTGGTTTGTTACATTTCGTTATTTCTTCTTCCCTTCGCAAAGAACGTAAAATACCAGAAATTGCAGCTGTGTTATAGTCACTTGTATTTGCCTGAATAAATATTAGTAGGTGTAATGTATTTTACTCGGTTTGTCCTATATTTTTGGGAGTAGATCAGTAGACCTAAATTTATTTGCTCTTAAATTAAATTTTCTTTTCCTTTTATAGAAAGTTTAATGTCTTTTTATAGATAATATACTATTTTCTCAAATAGACTGACTTATCCTATCATATTTGAAACATCCCAGCTTACATCTTGTGTGAAAGGAAAGCAGTTAATGTTAAATAATTTCGCAAAACTCTATATAAAGTACCGTAATGCATTGTATTCGCATTTACAATATGTAATTAAACATTTTTATCATGTTGCTGTTCAAAATATTTTTTATATTTTCGAATAGCTCTGGCATACTTGAGATTTAGAGTAATAAAAATCCGTAGCGCTTTCATAAGTACAACTTGTTGCTTTATACCGTACTGTTTATGGCGAAGGAGGAGTCGATAATGTCCATTTATTGCGGATTCATGAATTCTTGGTATTGATAGAATGTCGTGACTGAGTAATTGCAAAATTCTTACTTAATTTGATCCCGTCTTTCTGGTGTCGGTCTGTGTTCGTGTTCCAACTCGTCTTACACGATTGATTAACACGTTTAACGTTTCTCTTGCGAGGATCGATATGTTGGTGTTAAATAACGTTGTCATGAAAAACTTTCTATTTGTTGCTCGTGGTTAGTTGATTAATTTATCTAAATAGGTATGAACAAGTATAGGTGATATAGTTAATGTAACGTATGTGTTTCAAATAATGGAAATTAATTTGAATGATTAATTTTGCAATTTATAAAATTAGAAATAAGATATATTATTAAACCATTCTTTTTATTATAAAATAGAAAAGCAATTAATAGCATTACTATTAATATAAAGCAGAAATATATAATTTTTATTATCCATAATAAATGGATTTAACACATGTGATAAGGTAATAATAATAAATTAAAAAAAATGTTTTAATACAAGCGTTACATACGAAGTGTGGCTATTGAATAACGAGACTGGCGCTGTAAAATAGTTTATTTTGATTTCATACATATTTACTTACTATCACCTTCAATATACACCCCTTCTCTATCCCTACAACGCTCCATGCGAATCTTCCATTGCTCGAAACAATGCTGCAAGTCTTCTTCTGTCAGCTCCTTCAGTTGAGCAAGAACGTGAAGGTAGTAATGCTGATTAATAGTTTGACCTTCAGGAACCCAATGAAGGTACACAATCCCATGAATATCGAAAAATAAACAATCATAATTGTAATATTGTTGTAACCACTCAAAAACACGTGCACGCGATAAACATTTGTTGCCATACACTTCTCTCAATAAATTATAAGTTTCAGTAGCGGCTTTTCCAAGTTTCATGTGAAATTTCACAACAATCCGTTGCTCTATTGTTACACTTAACATTTTTCCGGCGAAACAAAAAAAACCACTATAATGCAAACGAATGCTACGGTTACACTGATTCGAAAGGGAAGGCTTCACGATAAATAGCTGTCAGTTGTTGGTGTTTGGCGCATGCGCACTTCTTCTGTACCAGCGTCGGTCTCGCTATTTAATAGCCATACCTCGTATATTCAAAAATATTTTAATCGAAGAGTCTACAGATCACAGTAGCCTCAATTTAACTATTTGTGCATTACCCTATTATTACAATATTATTTATTTGTTCTAACCTGTATAGATCAAATTGTGTATCTCCTATGATCTAATGTCTCACTTTTTTGCAAAATGTGGTTAGCTAATTCTAAAGTTTTACTGCAAATATGCAATTAAGTTATTCATTATGTATATAAATTAGCTTCATTTGAGAATTGTCTTACAAGGACGTCGCTTGTGAAGTATCCCGTTATTTCCCTAAACTTGTTGCTTTTCAATGAAAGCAAATCCTCTTCCTTTTTTTGATTTGATCTATCAATGAAGGCTCTGCCACATATTTGCGTCTATTCTTCCAATACATTATGCACATTATGAGCTTCAGCTGAACACAGTCTTAAGACTTGTCAATGCTAATAATACAGTCTAGCTTTTGACAAAAATGTGAATTCATTTATATGACTAAAACTTTTCTTGTCGTACGCTCTTTCTAGGTCTATATGTGTACCAGGTCTGTCTACGTAGTATAAAATGAGAGCACACCTGTTTCCAAAAATATCGTTCATAGATATCTATCTCGCATGGATTACAAATGTATTTGACTATAATATGTTCTGTTAATATATCAAGTATCTTTCACATATTATGTGTTAATATTAGTGGGATCTGAATTTTGTAGTTTGTGTACCGCTTTCCTTGTCTTCATTGTAGTAATAGGCGTACCTTATATTGTCCCTGTTATATCAAGGCAAGGAATTGTTGCGTCTTGCAAACGTTATATGAGGATCTATATACGAATATGCTGCCAACTAGGTGATACTTGGAAATAAGCCTTTGTTTTTTTTATATTTTCTCTTGATAAGGTTATACAAGATTAGTGTCTCGGTCATTTCAGACTTTAAAATCAAAATGACAATTAGACTTCTCTATTTACTTCTTGCTTCATAGTTTCTAATTAAAGTTACTCGTGTTTAAATTGCTTAATAAATTTAAGCAATTCTCTTATTTCATTATATTTGGACCCCGATTCTGTTCAATAAGATTCAAATCATTTATGTATTTATTATTTCGAAGTAAATGGGTTTTTAATTATATTACTCTAAAATTACTTTTTGTGAGTATGACAACATTTAATACGTCTAACATATTTACTTCTTGGAATAGGTCCATTCATTTTTTATTGTGAATATAGTCTATTCATTTTATATGCTTATAATGCTTTTGTGCATATTAATAACCCTTGACTAAATATTATTAAGTTTGAATACTATTGAACCATTATCATAAAAAACTTTTGAATCACAATCATTTCGTTTGTTATTAGTTTTAAAGTACGAGGGGTGTTTCCAATATCCTGGGAATTGGTGCTATAATTAAATAACGCAGAACTTTTACGCAATATTATTGACGCCAGACAAATCTTGACTTGTTTATGCAACTATCTAGTGCAACATTGTTCAGTCTGATTCAGGTATTCTACTGATGTAGACGCGTTTTAGTAGTACTGTTTTTGTAACCATGGAACGCGGCAAAATCTGAAAGAGCGAGAATTTTCTTTTTGTGGAAAGAAGATGTGAAAACGTCAGAAATTATTAGTCGTCTGCAAGGAGTATTTGGTGATTCTGCAGAATCCAAAAGTACTGTTTATCGGTGGATCGATCGTTTTAAAGCCGGTAGAATATCACTAGAAGACGATTCACACAGTGGGCGGCCAAGCACGTCGGTAAATGAAAGAAACATTACTGCCGTCGAAAACCTACTGAAAAACGACAGCCGAATGACTATTCGTCAAATTCGTGTACACCTAGGGATAGGTGCACGACAAGTTCATGATATCTTGCATGATTGTTTGGGCGTTAGCAAGGTTTCGGTGCGCTGAGTGCCAAGGCTGTTGGGACCAGAACAGAAACTCAATAGGTCCCATACTTGTCGTCAACTTGAAGAGCTGTTAGCCCGTTACGGTGATGAATTTTGGCAACGAATAATAACCACTGACGAAACGTGGATTCCTTGTTTCAATCCTGAGACGAAAAGTCAATCCAAAGGGCCTCCACTTAAGGCGCGTGCAGTGCCGTCTGTTGAAAAGGTAATGCTTACTGTATTTTGGGATTGCGAAGGGATTATTTTCATGGATTATCTGCTGAGAGGTACTACAATTGATGCAGAATATTATTCAAATTTATTATCCGGACTACTGCGACAGGCGCTAGTCAAAAAACGGCCTGGAAAGTTGCATAAGCGTCCGTTATTGCAACAGGATAATGCAAGACCACACACCGCAAGAAAAACGAAGGATGTTTTGAACGATTTACGATAGGAATTGCTGCCGCACCCACCTTGTTCCCCGGATTCGATTTGAAAGTTTAACTGACGTAAAACGTAACATAAATAGGTGGTTCGACAAGGCACCGAAAAACTTCTTTGAGGATGGCTTAAAAAAATTAGTTTATCGTTGGGATAAATGTATTAGTTAAATGGAGATTTTGTTGAAAAACAACATTGTAATATTGACGAATATTAACAAAATTATAAAAATTACATGTAATTCTCAGAACTTTGTAAACATCCCTCGTACAGCTAGCAAATATTGTGTCGAAAATGTTATTGTATATATTTTATTATATATAAAATAAGTTTTTACAATAAGCACAATGAATTCAATATAGTCTTCATAACGGGTGGGCCATCTATCGGTTTAAATTTGAACCACAGGTTATTTCGAATCTGGCAATACTTCTGCTATTCTATTCTGTCACAAAATTCAGTATATTATCTCCACTGAACGAAATGAATCAATTTACGCTTGAGCAACGTTGGGATTTATTGGAAATTTATTTCCAAAACTAAGACAATTGGTCGGAAATTGCACGAAAATGTCGTACAAAATTTGGTCGCAGAGAAGGACCAACAGTGCTCGGTATACGCAAGTTTATTGCCAAAGTTCGTGAAACTTGTTTCATTGTTGATGCGCCAAGATGTGAGCGTGCTCGGACAGTGCGTACACCCGAAAATATCGAAGGTGTGGCTGAGCGTGCGTGAGAATCCATCAACATCAACTCGTCATCGTTCTCAAGAATTGAACATTTTATGCACCAGTTTACGTCGAATTTTGCGAAAAGATCTCGGTATGACGCCTTACAAAGTTCAATTGGTTCAAGAGCTGAAGCCGCATCACCATCCGCTTCGTTTTCGCTTCGCTAGATGGGCCAACGAGAAACTGCACCGATTTTTTTTTGGCCGCTCTTCATGGTATTGATGTGAACGATGTTTGGTTTCAACAGAATGGTGCCACTTACCACACATCTCATGCCACAATCGATTTATTGCGTCAAACATTTGATGGCCGTTTAATTAGCCGAAATGGTGATGTCAATTGGCCGCCAAGAAGCTGCAATTTAACACCGTTGGACTATTTTCTGTGAGGCGCCGTTAAAAACAAGTGTTATGCCGACAAATCAGAGAGAATTGAGCATTTGAAGGCCAACATTTGTGATGCTATTGCCGAGATACGATCCCATACATTTGAAAAAGTACTCGAAAATTGGTCCGATTGAATGGGTTACTATGAGGTCAGCCGCGGCAGCCATATGAAAGAAATAATATACCATCTCTAACCGGAACAATTGTACTTCATAACAAAGGAATAAATTTGGCAAAATTTCAAACCATTTTTGTTTTATTGCATTTTTAAATTTAAACTTTTAACTGGCCCACCCGCTATCTTGCAGATACATATACTTACAAATAGAGAACTTGTACATTTGCCACGTACTAACGTACATAATCTTAAATTTTAGACGGGAGAGAAGATGAATTCTTTGAAATTACTGTTAAATTTGAACACCAACAATAATAAATTAAATTCTTAATTAATTTTAATCAACTTAATAGTAATTATTATAATATAATAAATTTAACAATAATTGTAAAAACAAATTAAACTATTTTTCTTTAATAATATAACTTAAAAAAGTTAGGCATAATTACAATTTATTTTAATACATAATTGTACCATTGGTTGCATAATCAATCAATGCAAGCATCTTCTTATTAACTTAATTAGCATAAAAAATCTCATGTATAATTCATAACTATCAATTAAATAAACATAAGCTACTTATGAGAACTAATAAATTGATTATATAAAGGTGAGTAGACTTAATATAAATTTCAATTGAGTAATTATTTATAACTGCAAATCAAATTAGCGTATCTCATAAGTGTTACTAGTGTTTTGTCCCTTCTTGTATTTCCGACATAATATATATTATATAATATATATATATATATATATATATATATATATATATATATATTATATAAATAGGCTTTTCTTTTAATCTTGTAAATATTTATTTGTAATTATATACACAGTCTGTCGCAGAGAAAACCGAACTTTTTTAAAATAAAAACACAAGCTGACTATTTTGGTAAAATTCATTTATTTTATTTAAGTAGTCGCCTTCAGCTTCAATACAACGTTTCGCACAGTCAATTAACATGTAGAATGAATTTTTAAATTCATCTTTAGATATGTCCTTCAATATTGCTATCGACGCCTTTTTAATGACTTTGACGTCTACATAGCGCTGTCCTTTCATCGGCAAAAGTAGTTTAAATAATAGAAAGAAATTACAGGAGGCCAAATCTGGTAAATACGGTGAATGATTGATAATTGAAATGCCATTTGTAGTTAGAAAATCAGTGATAAACGTCGAACGATGAGATGGCGCATTATCATGTAACAAACGCTAGCTACCATTTTCACGATATTGAGGGCGCATTCGACGAATACGCGCCAAAAGACGCTTCATAATACCAAGATAATATACAGCATTGACTGTTTGACTAGTTGGTACAAACTCTTTGTGCACTATGTGTTTCCAATCATAAAAACAAATTAACATTGTCAAGCTTCAACACCTGGTCTCTGGATAGCCAGTTACAATAGAATACCTGAAGTTTTTATCCCTTCCTAGATCGTTAATCAAGCCTGTAGAATGTTGAACGCAGTTGGCTTGTGTGGTAGAAACCTTGCACAAATCTTTTTCAGTCCTAAATGCTGTGTCAAAATGAATCGAATCTTTGGAAATATTTAATTTCATTTTCATGTATCGTAAAGAGGATTTCTACTCATTTCTGATAAATGCACTCACAAGTTCGATGTTACTTTCCGTAACCAGAGATTTTTTTGCACCAGGATGTTCGTCGTCATCTATGTCTTTACGACCGTCTTTAAATCGTTTATGCCACTCATAGACACTCGTACGTGATAAACACGCATCATCAACGAATTATTGAGTTTAAAACAAAACTTGATATTTGCTCTTTGTTCAAAATTCATTTTTCGACCGTTGCTAAATACACGCTTTTTCTTTATGCGCAATTTCTCTGCTTCTAATCATGTAAATGTCATGGTGTATTAACATAACGTAGATGAAAGATCTGCCTTACCAACGCTGTCTTCTTTTTAATAAATAGCGCCACTAAGAACTATTATTTTAAAAAAGGTCGGTTTTCTCTGGGACAGAGTGTGTATGTATATATATTATGTGGTTTTATAGAAAATACTTTATTAAAGTGAATATTAATTCTCGGTAAGGATTACATTCTTACCGAGAATTAATATCGGGAATGAATCTTCAGACTTTAATATAATAATATTTGCTCCAGGAAAGGTAAGACAGTACTATGGCTTTTTCTCTGGTTGGATAGGTATGACTTTCCTCAATTTATTCCAGGACTTAGGTCTTGTATAGTAACAAAAGTATTTTTTGAAGTTGTCTGATAGGACCATATAAAATTTGAATTTAAACTCAAAAGTTATGTTTGTTTCGTTATTAATATATTGTTTTACTATTGATTATTTACTTTTAATCAATCTAATTTCAAATCTTTACGGGAGCATAAATTTTTCTATCATCTACCTATAAATTTCAAATTGGCATCCCTTCTCTGCTTTGTTTTTCCCAATCTTAATCCTTTTATAATTAACAACATTTGATACATACTTATTCTTTATCGGACAAATTTATATGTCTAATGGTTTATAAGGTAAATTTTGATATTTTAAATATTATAAACTAGTTTTCATATAAGCTTAAACAACAAACAACTAAATTTTTAATAATATCCACACTTTTATAATATACAATATCTATAACAAGAGTGAACTCGACGCACCACAGGCGTGCGCTTGTTGGTAGGTAAATAAAGTAAAATATATATAATTTATGAAAGCAATCACAAACAGAATAATATCATTTCAATAATTTTTCAAATATCATATTTCACAGTTGTTTCAGCAAATCAAGTTTGCCTTGAGGAAAGAATGTTCTTATATGAAGAGCACGACCGTTCGACATCTAGTTTTGTAATATTTGCGCTGTCTATCGCTATAAATTCGTTTTAATGGCCTAGAATTTGTATATCTCTTTAGCAAGCTATCTACTTTGACTATAACACTAATGTAGCTGTATTTGTACAGTGTTCGATATTTGCGGTGAATCCACTAATGGTAATGAAAGATTTTGTAAATTATCAATTGCTTCAATTACTCCTTTCTAATTGTTATTAATTAATGTTATAAGTCTGCCTCAAATTCAGCATTTTAGAGTTTCTTGATGGCAGTTGCTTCTTTAGGATCAAATTGTAAAACTACGGACTTAATTTTTTGGAAATGCAGAAAATAATAAGATGCTGTCTTCAACCATGTTCCCCAGTGTGTAAGAATCGGTTGTAGAGGTATTGAAATGTTGAGATATTGCCTTCCCAAGTACATTTAGGGCATTTCAGGAACACACTGTTGTCTACTCTATCAAATCATTTACCTTTGGATGACATTGTTGAATCGTTTCTGTCACTAGATTTAAAGCATGGATTTTATTTACACTACTATGTAAGACGTTCCTACAGTCGTTTTTAAGAGACCGACCTATAGAACGTATACTTGCGGCCCTGTCAGCCATAAACATTAAGAGTTGGTCTTTCGAAAATTTTCCAACGTGTTTAACACTATTTTTGAAATTACTTTATTAGTACATTCTTGTACCCTTCAGGATGTAGTTTAAGTATTTCAATTATACGAAGTATGACACCAACAACAGAACTTTTTACAATCTGTAGTTTTCTCCATATATAACCAGAGTTTCTTGTCTATCGATTCCGGTTTAAATATATCTTCCATACGTCCATGAGCAGATAGACTTATTTATTCCAGAATGAGTAAAATGATTCGTTATCTAATAAATGAAATGGTAGATTGCACCATCAATATTGAACATAACTTGCTCATTCGACCGTACCTCAATTTTCTTTTCTTGCTGCTCACTATCCACGTGTTCTTTCGCAAAAAATCTATATTACAAGTGATTATCTCTGATCGAAGACGCACACTGCATTGCACACATACATATCAGTGACGAAACCCTCTCTGTTTTCGGCGCATGTTTAATGAAGCGCCGACTGAATTTCCCCACTCTGTCTATACGAAATAACATTTAATAGATTGTGTATCTGTCATATAAATAATTATGTAGAAAATTTAGTTGAACGATAAATTCTAAAATTAATAAGTTTTGAAGAGTAATTTGTATCTTAACCTAGATAACAAATAACTAATATTATTATATTATTGCTAATATATTATGTTATATGAATATAATAAAACCTATGTACCTTTTACTATTATTAATGTAATGTATAATAATTATTATATTAAACTAAAATGTTGATCTTAAAAGAAAATGACATAAATTGCACGCATTCTACATTTTTGCATGCGAATGTAACTTTCGTTAAAAAGAATACAGTTTCTTACAAGAAAGTAAAATATAAAATTTTTCCTAAATTGTAAAAGTTCTGAAATAATATAGGACATTTTGAAAAATTCTGAAGCGAGCTTTTATTTTGCACCACTTATTTTTAATAGCGTATATAACAGTTATCTTAATAACCATAAAAACAAACGTTCTTCATTTAATATCCCAACATTGCGCTTTTATTGGTGTATTCATTGAAAGTCGCATACACTCTGGGATAATGTAGTAGAGTAGAGAAAACACAAAATGAATGCGGTCGAATAAAAATTCCTACGGAGATTTT
The DNA here is from genome assembly GCA_031893035.1 of Dermolepida albohirtum. Lineage (NCBI taxonomy): Eukaryota > Metazoa > Arthropoda > Insecta > Coleoptera > Scarabaeidae > Dermolepida > Dermolepida albohirtum. The sequence continues at coordinate 61,925 of JAVIWB010003023.1, read as the reverse complement.
GTAGTATAGCGTTATCTCAAGTTATGATATACACTTGCACAAGGTATTCGAGTTCCCAAACTCTGAACCATTTCGCTCTTTTGAAACAAACAATGGATGCCAAATCGATCGATCCTACGTTCTTCAGGAAATGGCCATTGTTCTCGTAAGTAATAATTTTCTGCAATTGCTATATGGAACATACTTCAGATTTGTCGATAGCTTAATAACAAAGGCCACATAAACTTACTTTGAAATAGAAAGAATAAAAACCGTTCGTGTAGTCAAATCTTAAACAGGTATTGGAGAACATTTTGTTAACTTACTCGATTTCGTAGTTGGACCTTGATTTATTAAATTGACTGCAACGATGTCTTACTTTTCTTTTTTTCTCTTAAAGTAATTTCCTACCTACAGCAATTATTTGCAGTATGAAGATATTATATATTATTGTTTACTTTTTTCATTTAGATTTGACGTTTAATTAAATTATTTTCTATACGGATTTTGGTTTAAATAAAAGAAATTTTTCGATTTATTTTATTATGAAAGCGTGAAAGAGAATTTGACGTTTTACTGAGAAATACAGGTTTTTCAATGAATAACATATAATAGTTGATCGTTTTATTTACGGCGCAAGTTTAATTACAAGCGAGAGAAATTATTAAATTTTTTATCTAACAATAAAACAAAACATCTGATAATTTAATTTTTCAATGTAATCGGTCCTAATTTTAAAGCACTTGCGCCACCTGCCTATCTAAACAATGAAATAAAAGACGACGACTTTTCTGATGACTGCTTAACTTTAATGCATTTGCGCCATCTGTTCTGCAGCAAGTTTATTCCATCAAAAAAAAAGATTTCCGTTGATCTTCAAGATAGCTACCAATCGTCTCATTCAATTGATTATCGTCTACAAAATGGTGTCCTCTGATGCGGTTATTCAATTCCTAAATAAGAAGATGGTGGACGGAATCAAATTCAGACTATATAGTGGATCGTTCATCTCAAAGAAGCTATACTTACGAAGGGTGGGTTGGATTTTGGTTGCTTTGTCAACTCACGCTTTCCATTAAAGAAGGAGAATATCCTTGTGTCACAAACGCGTAATTTTGTTAACGTATTACAGTAAGTAGTAGTTCTGCTCAAGAGTTGCACCTGCTTGGTTCAAAAAGGACAAGGTCATCTTCAATCTGTAATCACTCGCTCGTGAATAGTATAAGGAGAATTTTGTTTTATACTGCAATATTCTACTTTCATAAAATTCGCTTCTTGTTGTGAAACACTTTATGAAATATAAAGTAATGAACCCAATGGACTTGTAACTAGAAAAATTTTGTCACTATTGAAACGTTGCCAAGCAAAGCACTATCATTTGCTTCATTATGACTAAGCGGGCTTTCTCTATAGTTCGTCTTGTACTGATGTCATATACTTGTGGGAAATTCCATGTTACATAAAACATATTCTAAAACGGAGAATATGTCAATATAATACACAATATATATATATATATATATATATATATATATATATATATATATATATATATATATATATATATATATGTTTACAGAAATAAATAAATAATGTACATGTTTTTATTCTTACAAAGTAAACTAAGAAACAATTTCGAAATGCTGAAAATATAAATTGAAAAACGAACAGAATTGAGAAGCAATAACATTATATCATTACATACATGTACGTGTATATGTACATTCTAGCTACATTTAGAAATTCACTTTAGGTGCGGAAATATTAACGAACTTTGTAAGCAAGTAATATTAATTTGGCATAACTGAGTAGGCTAAATTATAAACCTCTTACAGTTTTCCATTAGTTAAAACTCGCTATAAATTATACCGTATTATTCACTCCGTTCGCAAACTGCTGTGTCACCAGTTCTATCTCCAGCAAATATTCATTAGATCCTCTTTTAAAAGCAACACCTGATACTACCTAGCCTTTCGCTACAGGTTCATTTAATTTTACTTTGATGTTATAAACAGTACGAATAAAGTGGGAGCTACAATATGTAGGTTAGGTGAACATTACCTTTATTAGATATTTTTAGGAACACAAATTATAGTAACCTAAAACTATTCCGACTATTGAACTTTTGACTCATATCAATTCCTTCTTTTTGTCTCTAATTTTAATTATATATATATATAAAATATATAATTAATATATATATATAGTCATGTGCATGAAAATAGCAGTCCTAATTTAATACTTACTTAGCTATATTGTAATTATTTAAAATTCGAATATGGGGGGGAGTTACTGAGATTTCTAGTCATGCTGTGTTATTTGCCTATGCATTAAAATAACAGTAAATAGCACTAAACGCAGAGATATAAAGTGCTGTTTGTTGTAGAATAATTCAACAACTTTTTAATCATGCATTTCTGTTGTAATATGGGCCGAGCAAAACATTGATCGTCGGAAAAAAAGAGCAATTATACTCGATCTACTTAGCTACAAGTTTATACAAAATACGCTCTCATGTTCTGCGAAAGTGATTGCAAATGCTAAGAACCGGAGAAAAGTGAAAAAAATCGTGGTGAAGGAAAACTAGCCCTAGATAAGACAGAAACATTGTAACTTGTGCACAAAAGACACCGTCTATAAGTTCAACTCTTCCACCTTTGTATGAGCACCTCTACTATTAGACGAAGACTGATTCAAGGAAAGTTGCGTACAAGAATGCCTAGGAAGGACCATTATTAAATAAGAGACAAATACAAAGTAGGTTATTGTTTGCTGATGAATACGTACAATGGGATAAAGAAAGTAGTGTAATGTACCGTGATCCGATGAATCGAAAATAGTTTTATTTAATTTTGATGCATATCAAAAATACGTACGAAGACCATCATTGATCACATTTCAACCCCAGTACACTAAAAAAACGGTAAAATTCGGAGGCTCGAACATCATATTGGGGGGGTGTTTTTCGTGGTCTAGCTTTACACAAGATAGAAGGCATACTGAATGCTGATGTCTATGTGAACATATTATAAACTGTGCTGTGGGACACTGTTTAATTATCTGCTGATGATGACTACTTAGTTGTCGAAACATGTATGTAGGATACGAAAATTAATGTGCAAAGGGTTTACATATCAACCTTCAGTGATTAACATCGTATAATTGAATTTTTCTATGATGCAACTCAAGTTACATATATACCCTTTAGCATGTTTTCATAGATTGATTAAAAAAATAAAAAATTAATTAGTCATTTATTTAATTCAATATTTATATTTGTAATGTTTCTATAATATTATTGTTTACATATTTATAAAGTTTGTTATATTAATTTATTAAAATTGAGATGAATATTTTGAAAAGCTGTTTATTTTTCAAGTCAGGTAATACAATATTTAATTAGTGTTTTGAATAATTCGTTATGTCGTTATATTACATTTTTATTATTAACTTATTAAAAAATGAAAAAGAAACTAATAGAATATATATATATATATATTACTTCTTTATCTGATTTTTCAAGTAATGAAGTTTAGTTTCCTTTGGGTTTCCTTTATACGAGTATTATATATTACGCTGCATAAAATGCATCTGTTTATAGATTACGCCAAGGATAAAATATATTTCTCAGTGGGATACCTTACTGTAACTAATATTATTTACATTAATTTTTTAGTCGAAAATAATAGTATAATAATCTCATAATTTGAAGACCTTTAATTACAGGGTGTTCTCCATGACTTAAAATCTAAACATAAGACAAATAATCTTTAAGTATATAATGATCAGCGTATGCAATAACTACATAAAAAGAGTTCATAACCACAGATTTATTAATCTAGCCTTTAGCAAATATATTTTATCGTTCACGCGTGGGTTTTAATTTCATTACAGTAATTTTATCTACCCAATGTACATATCGTATTAGCAAGAAATATGTCATCTAAATTATTTTATCTTTTTAATAGATATTTAGCAGACATCCGCTCTGCAGAATATGTTTACATATGTACAGCGATTTCCATAAAGATAAACAAGATTATCATGTACGTATACAATAAATTAATTATAGGTATATGAACATGTGTTCTTCTAAGCTTCAGTGTTCAATTTACTCTTTTTTATGTACCTCATTTAATATTATTTTTTAAAATTAAAAAGGAAATGCTAATTATCTCATATCTAAAATAATTCTTACGTTGTTGCCTAAATAAACCAGGTGTATGCAGAAATAAGTATCAAAAATGCCCGTTCCAACACAGTACCATATGAGTGTCATTACGTCACAGATATTCAAATAGAAAATCGTTCGATATTTAAGTTTCTACTTTAAGTTTTTAACAAAGGCCAAATGTTACATCAAACTAAAGAACGCTTAAGGTGCGTATGGATTCTCCTTAGTATTCCATAGTAAAAGATGGAGAAGTTTAGCCCAATCTGTAACAAAACAAGTTCACGCAGAATCGTCGAAGAAAACCATGGACTGCCACAATCAGATAACGCATTTTAGAGAATTCATTGCAATTATCGACAAAACACTAATAAAATTCTTACTTGTTCTTCAACTTGGCAGTTCTTGAAAGCATAACTCAAAACATGTGTTCATTCTAATTGTAAAAATCCTTGTTATTTGTGAATAGAAAAAAACTGACTGCTCTAAAATATAGAAAATGTAAGGTACCGATAAGTGGTTAAGTTCTTATTTTTAAAGACAGAAACAGAAATCTTACATTTTTCATATGGCTCTGGGATTTCAATTTTGCATAATAAATTGATTATGAGAATGTTATGTCCTAGATGACGCCGCATTTGTTGATTGCAGACCACAAATGCAAATTTATTTCAATTCTTAATTTCGTGAAGTTAAGACATTATCTGAAAGACTTTTGAGATCGAATAATAATGGTTGATGAAATCTGGTATAAAACTAAGACCATACATTCAGTAGGAAAGGTTATGGTTACTGTCCTTTGGAACAGTAGTGAGAATCTTCTTACCGACTGTGCATAAGGCCCCCTTAAAGAAAAAGGAAATGCTTTTCTTTCATGACATTGCGCATGTTCACTCTTCGTCAAAAATTTATAAATTTCATTTCGAACTGGTTCCTCATCTAGCTTATTTACCGTCAGAATTTTTCATTTCTCCTAACTATAAATTTAGTTCGGTAACAAGAGATTTGCGCTGAATTCACTGAAACTAACAAGTATTTCGTATAGTTTGATAAAGCTTACCTTTATGATGGAATGAAAAATTTTAATATTCACGACTTATGTGTAATAAGTGCAAGGAAAATACGTAGGAAAACAGAATAATTTTTTGCCAAAAAATGTCTTGCTTTCTTATCTAAACTCATCAGTTACTTTTCTACGACATATGTCTACCATGACGCCATAACTTATTGCCAATTATTAGAGGAGTCGAAAAAATAAGTTTTAAAAAGCTAAACCTGTATTAGAGAAAAACCGATTTAAAAATCTTTCAAAAATTTATAATATTTTAAATTGGGAAATTCAAGATTGCATTGAATTAGACAACCCTATTACAAGCAATTTAAAATATGCTCTAATTAGTTCTGTTGTGGTGTAGAATGATATTATTCGACGTAGAAGCACTCGTTAAGTAACAGACTACATTTGTCTAAAATAAATTTCTTCCAGTAGTAACTATAATAAGTAGATAGTCTATAAGTAAGTAGTTAGACATATATAGATATTCTTAATTAATAATGAATGAATTATTAAATTAAGTAAGTTTTTTTAATGAAAGATTTTATAAACATATTGTCAAATATTACTTATTCTGTAATGTAACGGAACTAAAATGTTAAATAAAATTTAATTTTTGTAGAATCGAATTTATTTTTAGTTTAATATGAGGGATAGTGTTGCCTATGATTCATATTTTGCTATATTGGAGCATATTTCTCAACATTTTGTGCATATTTTTGCCGAAATATATGCCGCTGATTTTTTCATGCATTTAATCTGAGTAATCTTGATAAGTATATTTTAATTTCTTACTGCGTCTTTTTCTTTAACCATCTATCAAATCTATTGTTCAGTATTCTGAGGTGACCAGAATTTTCAATCTATTATTTTGCCATGGAATGAGCATTTGGAATACTTTGACATAACTCCACTATAGTGGAGTGTCATGCATTGAAATTAATTCGAAATAACTTGTTTAACTGCCAGTCGCAGCGCCCTCTATATTTAAAACTGTAATTAACTCGCCTCCGGTGCTTGTTTACTCGCTAATCCTCTCGACAGACCGCCGGCATCCGGTCAAGTGTCTGTCGCATGATTAGGCTGAGAAATATGCGGTATGCTATGTGAGAGAGACAAAGAGGAATTGCGATATTAAAAAAATTGATTTACAGGTATATACATAAAAATCCGCCCTATTTAACGTGTGCATTTATAATAATATTTTATGCACCAGAGTACGTACAATGGTCTCTAGTATTTATTAAATATAAAAAATACACCTTTTTCATTTTACACATTTTAATTTTATATAAACATAGGAATTTCTATTAATCTGGTTTATTTTAATACTTTTTATATATTTTTAATACAAAAAAACAGAAAGAACCTATTTAATGTTAATTTTAAAGCCTTTTGAGGAGGTTATTTAGTAACTTGACTTTGAGAGCCAATATCAATCAAAATATTAAAAGGTTTAAGGGTTCCCATAGAGATTAAAATTAGAAGATTGATTATGATGCTAATATTTACGATTTTTTGAGCTTATATTTTTTTAGGAAATTATTACAAAAAAATTTAAATGAAGCACTCTCCTGTATTGATCAAGGTCAAATAGACTCTGTTCCAGCGAAAGATCATAGCGTCCGTGTTTTGTGTGTTTGACATGGTATTTTGTTGGTCGACTTCATGCAACGTGGAATCACCATAAATGGGGTAACTACTACGACGATGACGAAGACATGGAAACGATCGTGGTTTTTGGTTATCGGAGCAGGCGTAAATTTCACCAGAGACGTTCGGCGGCTTTTTTCTTTTAATTAAATAAGGGAAGTAGTGTGTGCCGCAAATTTCTATGAAGAAGGTATTCAAGACATAGTTGTAAAGTTTGATAAGTGTAGAATCTGAAAATAAATGTGGTTTTTGAAAGTCTTCTTTCGTTATTTAGCTTATAGTAATAAACAATAGATATATAGGATGTAAAACTACCATAGAATACATATATACCAGGTGTACCGGTTTTTTCGTAAAAAACTACATAACTTTCAAAAAAATAGAAAAATTAATTTATTCCAAGCGATTATAAAGGGTTTTCTAATAAGGGCTTGACAACTTTTTTTCAAAATAAAATGCAGACCATTTGAGATATTTCAAAAACTTTATTATCGGGTTGAAGTACAATCAAAACATTTATGAGTGGAACTCGACTTCGTTCATATGGCCACCGCGGGCACGTTTGCAGCGGTCGATTCGTTGGGCCCAATTTTCGATGACTCGGCCACACAATTCTGCCGAAACGGCTGCTATTTCGCGTTAAATGTTGGCTCTGAGCTCTTCCAACGTTGTCGGTTTGTTGGCATAGACCAATGACTTGACGTAGCCCCAAAGAAAAAAGTCTAGAGGCGTTCAATCGCACGAACGAGGCGGCCAATCGACTGGTCCGTTTCTTGAGATAACACGCTCATCAAACTTACTCTTCAATAAATCGATTGTAACGTGTGCTGTGTGGCTTGTGGCACCGTCCTCCTGAAACCACATGTTGTCCAAGTCCATATCTTCCAATTCGGGCCAAAAATAATCGGTAATCATGGCGCGATAACGAATACCATTCACAGTAACGTGACGCTCATTATCGTCGACGAAAAAATATGGCCCTATGACGCCGCCGACATGCAAACCGCACCAAACAGTTATTTTTTGTGGATGAAGTGGTGTTTCATGACGAACCCATTGAGCCAAAAATGAGTTTCGTCACTGAAAATGATTTTGCGATGAAATTGATCATCTTAGCGCATCTTTTCCAGAGCCCAATCGGAGAACGTACGTCGCTTCAAATGGTCCATCGGCTTCAATTCTTGAGTCAACTTGATCTTGTATGGATGTAAACCAAGATCCTTACGCAAAATTTGCCATAAAGTGATCTGGGTGATACCCAACTCTTGAGAACGTCGTGGAATTGACTGATTTGGATCATTTGCTACGGACGTTTCAACGGCAGCGACATTTTCGACACTTCGACCAACCCGTTGTCTCACTGGCACGGCATCACACAACGAATATGTAGACTCAAATTTTTGCACTAAACTTGTTACTGCCTGTCTACTAGGGCGAGAATTACGTACATTTTTATAATTTGCAGACGTTGTTCGTTCGTGTACTTTACCATGATGAAAATGTTAAGTCTACTGAATAAATTGACATTGACAGTTCGATGATTAGTGAAAGGGTGCGTTCACAAATTGAATTAAAAGTTGTCAAGTCCCTATTGGAAAACCCTTCACTAAGAAATAGTAATTAATAATGTTGGAATAAATAGATTATTATTTAGCAATACATAACAATAATATTGATACATAATTAGATATATATATATATATATATATATACATGTATAAAAGTATATAACAGGTATGGGCAACCTTTGACACATTAAAGTTTGTCCCACCAAACTTTAATGTGCAAATACGTTCGCGGGCCGCGTTTAATAGTAGTGCATTTTAAACTAGTATTCGTAATTTTTAGCGATAGATATCAGACATGAAATAATACGACAATGTCTCGCGAGCCGGATCAAATCTTACAGCGGGCCGGTTGTTGCCCACATATGGTATATAACATGTTCAATTGCTTCTTAATTTTGTGACATTGTCTGCATATGCTATTTTGTTTAGCGAGCTATTTACGTAGTTTCTGGTTTTCATAACTCGATCTTGTATTGCAATCATGAAACCTCCATTTTTCTGCCTATATATTTTCTATTTTCATTCATTTATTTGTCTGTTTGGTGAGTATGTGCCCGTGTTGTTTGGCGAGAATGTGTTCCATGAATTATTTGGTTTTCCGAGTTTCTATTTTATCGTTGGTTATTATTATTGCTACTATTATACACAAATTGTATAGCGTAAACCTCAATCATTATTACAGTAAAGTTAAAGAGTAATAATAAGGAGTTTCTTTATTTGATGTTGAAGTTTGCGATAAAATTGCGATCAAAGAAGAAATTAATCTTTGAGATTAAAATTTCTGCAAGAAAAATATAAGTAGTAAGTTTCTTAATAATTATTACAAATAAAAATATTTTGAATAAACTTTCTCTATAGCAAAATCGATATTTTCTTGTAATTTTAAAGTCCGTTCATTAGTGAAAATAAAAGGTAAGAAAGACGATCATTTCTAGAAGGCAGGTATAAACATTTAATCTAAAATCAGTTTTATTACGTGTAGTATTAGAATTATAGTAGGCGTTATCCATCCGAAAATCACAGACGGCAATAACTATTCAAAAAATTAAAAATATCGCTTCGAGATTTCTCAAGATGACAAGGAGACATATGGCAGGCGAGTGTCAGTCATAAATTGGATACGCCAAGACGAAAAGGACTCGAAAAGGAAAAAAAATATTCCTACCTGCGCATTTGCCGTGAGCAGATTCGATCCATTTTATCAAATTGTAAGCCGACGATATGCATCCTTTTTTTACTTTTTTCACTTCGAGTACAATAACCGCTTTTTTACGATTTCATTACTACGAACTCATTGAAACCTGACGCTTGAATACGAGTAAAGTAATCTGCAAGAACCTTACACTCCCTCTAATTACGAGCTCACTGCCATTTGTTTTCAATAGGGTCGAAAGAATGTCTACGTAACGCCTTTTATTTTAAATATATGAGGGTTTCTTTTCCATCTGCCAAATGATGATTGATGTTTGGGGTATTGTAACACTAACCTTTTATATACGTTATGTTTTAAATTTTTTAAAAATATTTAACTAACGTTACTTTGTTAAAGTAAACTTATATTGGTTCACTATGTTTGGACGTTTTCGTACAGAGGAGCATATGCATACGTACATGTCTCCCGCATCAGACAAATAAAATGATATTCTGAAAGATATATATCATTATATATTATTACGTTAGAGACGTCTCATTTCAGAGGTAAAATCTGTTTATAATACATATTAATCGATTTCAATGATCTCAGTGTATAGTTAGGTACATATTGCTGTGGTATGCTCTTTAAGTGTTTACCTACCCTTGAGCTTATTGAGGAAGTATCTATAAATTTTGAGTATAAAATCTATGTTATGAGAGAAGTATTATCATAGAGCATAATACTTTTAAAATTGGGGGCGATTTTAGTGAATTCTCTTGTAAGCTTTCTAAGGGCTGAGTTGAGATTCTTTTGGATCAACTAGGTTTAGCTTTCAATTAACACAACATTCAAATAAGTAAGTTGATAGATTGACTAAATAAATATATTTATGGAATGAAAGGGCCAAGTCAAACATAAACGATATATTAGATAGATAATAGAAAGCGATTTTTAAAAACCACGATAACTAAATTTAAGATTTTTCTTCCTTGACGAAGATCATCGCAAGAACAGTATAATAGCATTTCAATATTGAATGGTCCAAGTGGATGGATTGAAGTTGAAGGGGAATATATTGAAAAATAGTAAAAATTTAATGATAAATGAAATGCTTATTCTAATAAAAATAAAAAAGAAATTAAGAAAAATTGAAAGTGTTGCAAGACACTAGTCAATAATATTCTTCAAGTGTGTAAAAATGTATCAAAAAAATTATGTGATTAATAAAATCAATATAAAGCACTTCCATTTACTGAAAAGTTAATTTTCAAACTTTGCGACGGCAGTGTATATAAAAATACGACTTTAAAGAACGCACGTAATCTATTATCTTGTAATGAATAAGGAGGAATGTAAAATTCCAAGCAGAATTAACACCATTATATTTTATGTATGTGTTAAACAATTAAACAGATAATATTTAAAAAATACACTAGCCTAAATGTTTACTTTAACTCAAGCTGAAATTGCAAAGTTATTGATAATAAAAGCATTTTACTTGAAATTTTACGACTATACGCTTTGTAACAGACGTTTGTTTATTGGCGTGTAGAACTTCAGTTTTAAAATTTCAAGTTTTCTCAGCTACTAGAATATCTCACGAAGGCATAAAAAGTTTAATAAAACTTTATACAAAGATATGTCAGTGTAGTAACTCCTAGTATAACACACAATGAAAACTTCGTCATGTTTACTTTAGCAAGTAGATGTCGCTATTTTTAAGTTTGCAAGAAAATTTTATATGTACGTTGTTATAATATATTCAGTCAAATAAATAACAATAAACTAGCCCATTCGATTTCGTATATACTGTACTAATTCAAAGATATTCTATAAAAAAATAGGAATAAATAAAACATGCAGGTCAGAAACGATTCCATTAACGTAGTATTTAACTTACAAATATTAATTCCTATATTTACATTTCCTTTGAAGAGTAGTAAAATATAACGTTTAAAGTTCTTTTTATTTACACTTTGTGGGGCGATTTCAGGTACTACCCATAATCGCAATTATCAAATTGATTTAGGTGCAGATTCTTAAGCACACTTAGGGATCCTGGCAATGTTTGTATGTGGACTGCAGAATACAATCACTAGAATTGAATGACAAGTTATGTAGCAGTTATAGAGCCAGTGAGGAAGATTGATATGAATCACATATGGTTAGAAAGCATTATCTGAATAATGAAATTGTAAAATGCATATTGTGACAGGCTTGGTATACAGACTGGTTGAAGACTATTATACACACTCCAGTAAAACTGTATTCTTCAAAATCGAATACCAATTATGCCTATGCAATTGATAAATATATTCTCGGTACTCAGACAGAGGTGTACGCAATACTGCAGTATGAATCTGCTATGGTTAAATAATCTGGAGGTATTCAAGACTTTAGCTGCTCGAGTGGTTATGCCAAGCCCACTACAGGAATGCTTCGAAGAACTATAGAAACTGGTTGATTAAAGATAGAGTTGATTTTGATTACAAGATAATATATGATTGAAGGCAATTAGAAGAGTAATAAATTCTCTAAGCTTGAAACGAATTTTCTCGGAGTAAAATCAGCTTTAGGAATAACATTGCCCTAAATTATTTCACATACTGAATCCGAGAAACGCAAATAGACTGGTAGAATGTACATAGGCAAAATCATGTGAGACAAGAGCTGATGCTGTTTGGTAGGAATCAGTTGTATGAAGGAGATTTTAGGCGTAGATTTCCTCGTAAGGAATCAGAATCAGAAAAACCTATGACATAAGATACTGTATTACTGGAGATTTTCTAGATTTACGGGTTACGGAATGTTCTTGACCTGACACAGAGACAGCAAGTATGGCCGAATGACTATATTTTTCAAGTGTGATACTTTACATGATAATCGCTATTATCACTTTCATGCTTTCGTAGGTTACTGCGGAACCGCACTAAATTATTTTCTAAATTAGTTTGCTTACTTCATTTTTCTCCTTAATATTTCGATTCTTATTTTTGGGCTTCATCAGGGCAATTACACATGAAATATTGCTTAACTATTTCATTCGGTAAAAACACAAGAATCTTTTTTTTAAACTCACAAAGCTGACTGACTAAATATCTTAAAACTAAAAACGATACAACAATTTTTTTCTCGTAACGATGCAACCATTCTTGTAACAATACTGAACACTTTTAATTAAAGTAAAGTTATTTTACTTAAACTTTTTTTTATAAATCCACACAAACAAAACAAAATTTTTAATTTTTACTAAAATTTTATTCAAATGATTTGTAATTAATTACCATAATTCCGTAATAGAATTGTATATGTATATACGTAGGTTGCTTTAAAAGTTTTACGGTTCAGCTACATCACGTTAGATGGCGTAGTCGGAAATATTTTTGTTGTATTCTCTGCGATTTTTTAGTCTGAATAGCATTTATAGATTGCTAGCATATGCTGTTGTATTTTTTTAGTAATTTTTTAAATAATGTGAGTTTTGTGAAAAATGAAATTAACGAGCGAAAATTTTCGAGCCCTGATCTTCTATGATTTTAAAGACGGTCTCGCTCGATAAGAGTATGTTTAAAAACACAAGCGATCGTTTGGCGATGTAGCACCATCCTTAGCGACTGTTGAACGGTGGTGTAATGAGTTCCAGCGTAGACGTGTTTCACTCAAAGTCCAGCATTGTGAGGGACGGCCTGCCACTGCAGTTACTCCAGAAAATCGATCGACGCCGTATACAACATGATAACGACAGACAACCACTGCACATATAAAGATATTCTGGTATGATTGGGTATAGATGTGACCTAAATCAGAACTATTCTGCATGATCATCTTGCCGTCAGAAAACTGCGCTCTTTGGATACCACACAATTTAACGGAAGTTAAAAAAAATTGCGATGGATGGGTGCAAAAAATGCTTAAAAATTCAATCGAGGTCGAGAAAAATTAATGTACTACATCGTTACAGGTGTGAACCAAAAAGCAGGCGACAATCGGCTCAATGGGTCTTCGAAGACGAGGAGAAACCGCCGAACGTGAGACGCGGACGAAGAACTGCACCGATCATCTTGATACTATGCTGCTAGAGGATCGTCGTATAATACAACCATTTGTTTGCCAACTGTGTTTCGAAAAGCGTGCGAGAAACGACCAAGAGAAGGAATGATTCTGCATGAAGACAATGCTTCACGCTGCACATCTCAGACATCAGAGTTTGTAGCCGCTTCACAAACGAAATTGATGATTCATCCTCTTTATAGTCCCGACCTGGCACCTCGCTACCTATTTTTATTCCCATACATGAAAGACAAAATGTGTAGCTTGAAATTTAATACCAGGGAAGGGACTGTGGAAGCCTACGAAAACTTCTTGTTAGAGGTGACTGAAGAACAATGGGCCTGATATTTCGAGAACTGGTTCCACCGAATACAGAAGTGCTTAAATCATATAGCCAAATATTTTGAAAAACAATGAAAAAAATTAGTTAAAGTAATTGAATTTTTGTATCATCCGCAAAACTTTTAAAGCAACCTACAAATGTACAAACAAGAATAAGTATTTAAATTTAACTCTCAATAACTAAAGTACCTAATTGTTTGCGAAGCAAAGTAGGTATTGAAATTAAAGTGAATATTCTAGTTCTGTAAACCCTTTATTGTTGTTAATATTGATTAAGAAGATAAATACATATTATTACAGCATGTTTTATGTTATATGTATGTTAGGAAAAGTATAGACGGAATTAAAAAATATATTTCGAGGAATAATAAAACATACGTAAATTATAAAGGGCTATTTTACCAGAGATATGAAGAAAATCGATAACATAAATACGAATATTACAGAAACGTTGGTAGTCAATTCATTGCGTCTGTCCAAGAACATTGTTATTACTTATTATAGCCATTTTAATTTGAAATTATTAATTACATTTTATATTAATCGATTAATAACACTCACTTGTACACATAGTTACCGCTACAAAAGTTAAATATTAATGAGAAAACTACTGCCTTTTAATCTGTTATAGTAGTTATAATCACTTTAATAGTGGGTGAATATGAACTATTGTGCATCCTTCTCACCGCCAAGTTAAAACGTCAGTAATAAATCGTTGTTGTTGTTGTAAAGCGGTGAAAAGGTTGTGGCATAAGCCAATAAAATTATATGCGTTAGGATATTATAGGGAATATCATTTAGTATAAATTGATATGTGTCATGTGGTAATCCACAACTCACTACTGTAAAATTAAAAGTTATTTGCTGTCTTGAATTTGACAAAAATCGTTGGATAATATTCTTGGTAATCAATGACTTTGCGGAAAGTCGAACGGATTTTAGGACATTAGATGATGGGTAAAGGGTAGGATATGTAGGTAGTTGCAACTTAGACGTGATGCAGTAAACTAGTAGTAGTGAAATTGAAAGAAACAGTGTACTTTTCAGTTCCCTATCGTGTTAAAATAGTGACACTTTAGTATTGGTTGAACACACAACCAGGCAGTCAATTGCCTTTAAAAAGCCACACAATAATCCACATACTGTCTATCATACCTTGAAACATTTTCACTTATAGTATTTATTAGTTGTTATATAGCATAAATTCTTGATAATCGTGTTCTAAATCCGTATAGTTCGGTATTGAGCACACACTTATAATCCAAGTAGCATACTAATCTTGTCAACAGCAATGGAATGCTTTTGAAGAATTAGTGTTATAGTTACAAGGCATTAATCATTAGGGTTTTCATGGTCACCCTCCTTATATATTAGTAATACTATGTATTTTAATAGATTAGGATATATACTTCCTTCCTAGTAAGTGTTATTATATCAAGCAGAGCACTTACTGTGCAATGAGTAATTTTTCTCAATAAATAATATTCGTATGAACATGAGTTAAGCTGCTTCTCTTAGTGATATGTAATGATAATATAGTAATATTTCACTAAAAGAAGTAAGTTAGTAAAGTCTAACATTTGCAATCATAATTTAAATTTACATTACTTAATTTACTAAGCTAGATGTTTTTGCAAAGGATTGCGAAAAGACTGAAAAGTATTCGTTTTGCAATTGTTGCAAATGTATCAGAAGCGTTAAAAATTATTTTCTTTTAATTGTTCAGGGATATATGGTACACGAAATAAACACATTTCATTAAAAAGACTAATGTTGGTGTAGGTGTTTGTACTTTTTCCTCAAACTCTTGATATCAAACTATTAGTTAAATAAGTCAATGTCCCATAACTAATTCATTCTAAGCATTATGATATACGAGGCGTGCTTAATACATTGCCGAAATTTTTAATTAGATTAGTTTCATACTTTATCCTAACTTTGGTGTGCCCGTCGGTAATGTATGTGTCAATTGTTAGACATATAGGTTGAGTAGTTTGTTTTTGACAGATAAATTAGTAATATACGTTTTGTTTTGTATGGCAATTTTTTTTTTGAAATGATGAAATACCGAATTTGCACTAAACTTTGTGTTGAAAAGAAATTAAAATACAGTGAAGTATTTAAAATACTGGAAGAGGCTTTCGGTGAATCGGTTATGAAAAAGATTAGTATTTATAAATGGTATAAACGTTTTCAAGAATCCTTAGATATAAAGAGAGGGTGGGAAGGTCTCTACATTAATTATCTATGAAAATGTCGAGAAAATTGAGAACACTTTTCTTGATAAACGCCGAATCACTATTAGAAAAGCTAGTGAAGAAGTTGGTATCTGATATAGTTCATATGAAATTATTTTTACTAGTAATTTTTGTATGAAAAACGTTTTTAAATAAATTTGCTCCGAGGTTGCTTATTTTCAGCAAAAAATTCACAAAAGAATTATAGAATAATTGTTAAATGAAGTCGCTGTCGGTAGAGAATGCTTCATAATAGATGATTAAATATGTATGAGTGTATGGCTATGATATCGAAACTAAAGCCTAATCTGCACAATTGAAGCTTGTTTTAACTTTAAGACTAAAACGAGCACATCAACAACGAAGTCATTTTTACGATGTTCTTCAGTTATGGCTTAGCCACTACATATTCTTACCCAGGATGTATTGCAAATGAGTATTACTAGTATCTTTTACGTTATTTACCCGAAGCAAACCGAAAGAAACGACCGATTTTGTGGAAAATACAGCACTTAGATATTATATCACAAGAATGGATCGGCCTACATTTATACTATTTATACGAAATTTTTCTATTAAGAAAACGAAGTTGCCATTGTATTTCCCAGATATAGCTCCCTGTGACTTTTCCTTTTTCCGAAAAATAAAGAGAACGATGAAAAGATAACGCTTTATAAACGCATAGAATATATAAAGGAAAATTCGTTAAAAGAAATAACAGATATACTAAAAAGTGCGTTCCAGAAGCTTTTTGATGATTGGGAAAAACGATAACACGAGTGAGTTATATAGCAGAGGGATTACTTTGAAAGAAACAATTATTTTCCTCTTATAAAGGAGATGTTTAACTTGAGATTTGAAACTAAGGAAAAAAAATTAAAATGAATTGTACTTAAGTAATTTGATTAAACATGCGCATCTACGAAATAAAATTATTGAATTTATTTAAATAGTTAATTGCTCATAATTGAAATCTTAAATGTCCTCCTGGTTAATATTGAATCATAATTAACTTTTATGTCGAATTTCTCACATGCACCCTAATGTGTTCTAAATTAATGTATTAATTTAATTTTTCTTATAACATTCATCTACATATAATTAGTTGCCAATCTGTATATTACTCCTTCTTGAAGAATATTAGAAATTTAATTATTTTAACACTAAAAGCTCCATTAGCGTTACTGGAAATAGATCAGAAGGACACAGCTTCGGATCTTACCACTGTTTCCATTAGCTTTTGTAAAGTATGGGCACATCATAGTGACCAAAGGACCAGTACTTAATAAGAGGAGACCTAAAATCGGCGCACACAAACGTATTCCAAAATAATTGGGTTTGCGGTTTTACTGAAGTTCCCGTAAATGGTAGCACATGGTACACAATTAAGTTGGAATGAAAAATTTTACTTTATATGCAGATGAGTTATTTACAGCTTTGTTGTGTGTACATCCTACAAACTGCTGATAGATTTTATATAAATATCACATCTTTAACTATGCTGCACTAATAAAATAATCATTCAGCATAATATTCGTGTCTGGCGCCTTAGCTGAATAAACGAATTTAAAATCCTTTTCTTTTATATGTAAATCTAAGATTCATATATTTCGCACTATATATTATTTTATATACAAAATAATACATATTAATGTAAACTAAATAGAAAATAAGGATAGTATAAAAATTCGTTATACATTTTTGTCCTTTTTTGGTTTATTAATACTTAAATTTTGCTGTTTCTACTCGATTGCTACCAATTATTTTAACCTATTACTTGTTTACTTACAATCTACTTTGTCATCTATTCATGTATGTAAGGATGCATGGCTGTGCCGAAAATATGAAGTTATGGGAATTTAAAATATGAAATTGAACGTAGATAATAGAAAATGTTAATGTATACTATGTGAAAAAACCAATCACCTAGTAAAAATATATATTTCTAAACAAAATTATTAGAAATATCTACAAATAATTAAATTTATATTATATAATTCGTACTCTTTATAGTGATAATTTAATAAGGAGAGTAATGAGTTGCGGCTCTTAAACAAATGCATTCTGCTATTCACTCGGGAATGCCTCTATAATAATAATAAGATGATCTATGGCCTGCTGTCGAAAGTCATTCCAAGCAGTTTGTAGACTAATATGTACCATACTAACTCTTTGAAATATGCCAGACATGTTGTACGAACAGTATATCTGGTGATAGCGCAATCCAATAGAGAATAATCATGTTTGCCTCTCGCAGAAATTGTAATATGATAGTTACAATATATGGACGGGCATTATATAGCTGGGCTATTGAATTATTTAGGCCTTGGGTATATGATTCCAGAGCTTCATAAATGTATCTTTGAGCATTTAAATGGCATCGAAGGGATACTGAAGGCGTCCTATTTTCTATGGTAATTCCACCCTAAAGCTTCCTTACCCCCCAGACACAGGACTCGTCTACGACCATTACGAGTACATAAAAGCTACATATATTCGTCTGAGAAAAACGATAGCTTTCTATTTCTCATTCCAATCTGCTCAAACATTACACCATTCTGCTAAGGGTAAGATGCCGACCGAGAGAGGCAGTATTGGTCTTGGATGATAGGAAATCAATCCAAAGGAATAAATATAGTGATATGTGAAACGCGTTATTGTTCTACAGCATACCTCTGCCAAAAACAAGACATTTCCCACACATCATATAATACCACACCGTTTTCTAAAGGCAAGCAATCTCGTTCAATGGTTCTTCTAGGTTGTCTGGAGCCCTTCATGATGTTGCCTACCTACATGAGACCCATCTCTATGAATAATTGTGGAAATATTTCTTTAAATCTACCCGGCGATTTCAAAAAATGCAAAATCCACATCTTGTAGTTCAACAATATGACCCCTGACAATAATTTGGTTATCTTCGAACTATTGAACCTCTTATAAACTAACTCATAACTATACACTTTCTTTAATCGAATAACCAAACTAAACAAACAGTGTATAAAAGAATAAGTGTGGTCTTATCACTCGAGACAAGTGAGTGAGTGCCATAAGTACCTTACAACACAAGCTATATTTAATCAATATCTCTTGTTAGTATTTATTATATTCAATTATTTAGTAAAATAATAATTTTTCATTAAATAAATAATTACAAAAAATGTTGAAAATGGTGACTCTTATACTGTAGACAAAAATTAATTCTCCGCTTTGTTTTTAAAAATATGCCGAACTTCTTCCCGTGTAATAACTTGAGTTTTATGTTTAATTCCTGTCATTAAGTCATTTAAATTAGGTAGCATATTCCTATAAATATTGTCTTATTCTTTCCATACAAAAAATAATCTGCAGAAGAAGTCGCACCACCTAGGTAGCCATCTCCCTCGACTAATAAGACGACCCTCGCAAATGCGAATGTATGAGTTGTAGCATTGTTTTGTTGATAAAATCCTTATTCTAATTTATCATCATTGAGTTGTTCTACAACTTCTTGCAAAATGACTTGAAATGATGGAAATATATTGATCTTATTATTCGACAATGTGATATTGCTACCAAAATAGCAACTTTTATAGTGTGTTAGTCTGTTTCGATGAAAGTGTGCGGGTTTTCTGTTGCTCATGTTTTATAATTCTGGAATTTTATATTATCCAATAAATGAAGCTAAGCATGCTCGTCAAAAAAGGTGAGATTTAAAGCCTCGTTGTTGTTTATATTATTACTAAACCAATTCAAATAGGTTATACTTAATTCAAAAGCAATAGGATTTTATCGATGGATTTGAGAGACCTTAAATGGTTGCATATTATAATATATATACTATTTTAGTGGTTTTGGACAAGTTGCTTTAAATAATCCTAGAAAGAACAAAAAATATCGAAGGCAACCATTTCTTATATTATTTACTAGCATGACTTCTTTAGAGTATCTTCCATACGTTGCTGAATATCATCAACTAGTGTTTGAGAAAGAAGCGTAGATCTTCCTGGTGGCTTACTTTATAGATGCAGTTTTTTGTTTCAAGGCAATCTACGTCTCTTCACTTATGAACGCTGCATAAGATATATTTGCATTGACATGCTTTATTAAATTGCTCAACGTATTAGTCAGGGAATGAGTCCAGGTTTAGTTAGGATTGTGCGTAAAACTTCGAAACCGGACCATTAAGAAGAAGGCGCCTTGCTCAGATATAAACATTATTGTAAAATCGTTAATAAAATCTAAAATGCAGGGTATTTTTAAACTTAACATGGTATTTAGTACCAAATTTTACTAATGAAATTTTGAAAAAATTATTTTAGGGCTTATAAACGTAACTGAATATGAAAATTACAAAAAAAATAATACGGGACTAAGGAGTGGATGAAAAAATTATAATAAAAACTAACCGGAAATAAACACGGGCGACTATGGCAAAAGAGGTTAGAAATCATATCAGAATAACATAATTCCCATTGTTGCAAATAGTAAGCCAAGAAATTTCCCGGATTTGACATACCGTCGGCTTTAATCATTAATAGACATCATTTACGAAAAATAGTGTACAAAACTTAAAGAATGGCGCAAAGAAAATAAACAGATTGTAGTAGAAAGGTTTTACTTGCATATTTCTAATGGCAATATTCTACACATAATCTGTTTACTTCAGGGACAATTTTTTCTTAGTTATATCGTTTGTAATTACACATTTAATATTTAGTTGATTATATTTGCATTAACAGTCCAATTTCAATTTTTTTTTAAATTCGAATTTGGTATGAAATTTTATTTGATTATGTTAAATTGTACTAGACCAAACTGTGTATTTATATTTACAAACGCGTCATTTTCGATGCTTTATTAGTGCTTTTATAGCATAAAATTAGAAAGAAAAAGTAGAAACTACAACACTAGTTGTTAAATATAATTTTCCACAAAATTAAATCTAAACATTTAAGTATATAGAATTCTAGATCAAGTAATTGAATTTCTACAGAATACACATTTTATTTTGGTGACTTACATATTCATTAAACTTCATAAAGATTAATATTTCGAATTTATCTGAGTTTCTTCGTAAGCAGACATATGTTATAATAGTTACTTTGGCCCCTGCTATTTTGCATTTATCAATACTGTTCAAAAGAAGCTATTTGCAATGAAATATCGGTTTGCAATTCGAAGCTATTTAATCATTATAGTCTGCACGTGTTCTATTCTATTTGTCACATTTATTCGCATCTCTTTGATTAATGCTGCAATTAATACACAATTGGGAGTACTAACTTGTTACATGGATTTTATTATCGTTGTGGTATAAAATAGTGACTTTAAATTTTGTAAATAAATAATTTGTAAAAACAACATACACACTCCCACACGCAACGTTCATTAATATTCAAACGAACTGCAAGCTATTTTCATTAATAAATTTAATCATATAACTCTACTGCTAACCATTATCGCTTCATCAGGGACTGGAATGTCTTGTACGTGTTATGCATTTAAAATTTAAATATTAAAGCTTTTTCTTCGCGTATATAAATCTGCGTTTCCTGTAGACATGTGTGGAAAGTTTTTTAAAACGCGTGCATATGCACATATATTCATAAACATACATTACTGCTCTTAGATTAAGTATGTATGAAACAATATTGTAAGAATGAATTGTAGTAATAGAGCGTTCTAAATGTTAGTCAATTAAAAACTGTAAAATACGCGTATGAACACTTTTCAGCATCAAATACGTCTACAATAACTTGATTATGTTTTTCATCAGAATTCCAATCGTTTATCTAAAACATGTTTCGCAATTATTTTTTCTGGACAATAATGTAGATTATGTCATTCTTGTATATATTAATAACTTACTATATAATTAAATTTGTGTCATTTTAGGGGGTTTATATGCTACATATTGTTCAAGGATAATACATCAGAATGTGGTTTTAAACAGACTATCGCTATATCAGTTTCAGACCTGAAGATGTCCCATACAAATGGGTATGAAACGTCGGCAGATATACAAGTGACGCGGTTCCAGCTCGGAAGCCCAGAAGCAGATAGAGACTATCGCGTTTCCTATTCTACATTTATATTGGTCTATCGATAATCTGCTCGGGATCTTTTTGTGATGTGGCTAACTGAGTTATTACTCGTTCCTTGCCTTAAGAGAGGAAGCAGTGTTGATTATTCGTCCTCAACACTGAAGGGTATTGGAAGAAATACCGATCGCCCTTGAGACAAGAAATGATTTTTTAAAAATTTCACTGTCCGTAAAGAGTTTCGAACCGTCGATTTCTTTATATAAATTTTTTTGGTTTGTTCCAAATTTTTCGTGAAAACGATTTCCTTTTATTTATTTTATGACGCATGTACGTACACTTAAATAATTTTCTTTATTCTTTTTGACAACTCCAAATAACGTGTCTGCGTTTCTGAATTTATTAAAATTTTTTGATATTTTTATGTGCGATTCTTAAGGAATATATGTGTGGGGATTTAGAAAATTTTTACATCTATTAACAGAATAAAAGGCTTATGATTGTGTTGATAATTTTATTTATTTATATTACTTAAAACTTCAACGCACTTCTGCCATTTGTTTTGCGACGACTTGATTCCATTAGAAAAAATCTACTTCTGTTGATCTTCAAAATAGGCTTTAAATTCCTCTTTCTAATGGTTATCGTCGACAAAATAATGTTCTCCGTTTTACCTTTTCAAATTTCTTAATGAAAAGAAGTCGGACAGAGCTAAGTCCGTACTATATGGTAGGAATACCGTTCAAAGATGTCACATTGACGGGTTTGTAAATGAGCGCATTGTCTAGAAGAAGGAGACATATTTGTGACTCAAACTTAGACATTTTTAGTTAATGGATGTATGTAGTTTTATTCATGTTTGCCTAGGTAACTGCTCCTTTGGCATTTATTCAACAGGAATAGCTCATGCTAAGTGCTAAGGGACAATGAATCATTTTCGGTGGATTCATGACTCCTTTATAGCTGTTTTGACCAATATTAATTTTAAAAGGTCTCGGATCCTCGGCTCCATTTACAGTGATTAGTTCGTGAGCAATCTTAAGATAATTCTGCTTCTTTATTAAAAATTTTGTTCGCAAAACAGCATTCTTCTATCGACATTGTTCTCATTAAGTTGATGAATTAATTGCAGCTTGTAGGAATAGTTTTCTTTCTTCAAGATATTTTGTATTGATGCCACAAAATTTCGATGTTTCTTAAACTGTCACCAGACTATCTAATACCATCATCTCATTCGTGGCTATTTCCAACCTACTAGATTTTGACATATTATCAATGCTTCCAGTAAGTCCAAACCTTTTTTTATAACAGGCCACAGACTGGGAAATTTGCTTATGTCGATGCATTTGATTATATAAATTGTGAACTTTAGTTTGAGTTCGTCTCCTATCTCCATACCTGTACATCGCAAGTATTTAAAAGCGTTCTGTTTATTTAAATATGCCATATCTTTAGACGTTCAATGCGTATTTGTTTTATTCAAATAAAAGTCATTCATATCAATTTTTTTATACATCTTAAACTAAAAATACGAGTAATGATTTTTTTTATTTATTAAGGAGTGGTTGCTGCATCTTTCAATGTCCTACAAGAATTGCATTCATTTTGAACAAATTTTCAATTTCGTAGTGTATATTTTCTAAAAACGAGAATGTGAGAGTTTATATAGTTGTATGGATTTCGATTCTTTTAAATTATTTAGACGTGACTGCTCCATTTTTAGATGCCCCTGCAAGAAATAACGTTTTCACCACAACATTTGCAATCTCGTATTGTATCGCATCGCAAAATTTGGTAGTTCATTTCGTTGTACATACTTCTATTACTGTTTCTAACTAAAATATGCATGCTATAGCGCATGTCCTTATGACGATACGAATAAACGGGATTATTTCGGTAAATATTTTTAAATTGAAGGTATATTAAGAAATATTGGACAAAAATTTAACTAATAGAAACGGACAAATAGAGCCTGTTATTTGCGTAATTATGAGAGAAGCGACTGAATTATTTTATCATTAAGTTACCAGTCTGAGTTAAAATAAATCGACTACTTTATGTTAGACATGGCATGATCATATTGCGGAGAAAATACTGTCTGTTCTTCTGTAATTAAGGGGTTGCGTTAACTTACCGCTACGATTAAAATGCTTTATTATTCAAATGGATCAGTGACACCGTACAAAATGAACCATTTACGTTATGTTAAAGAGTACATAAATATGTACTATATCGAAAATAGTGTTTGCGTTTTACCATAATTAGAGGAGTTGCTGTCTTTTGTTACTATAATGGAATTGTTTTATTACTCAGTCAATCAAAGCGCATAAAGTAACACAGGTATGCTTACGTTTATTTGACCCTAATAAGAATCCTAGGATCATTTGAACTGTTCGGAATTTGAATAGTACGCTAAAGAAAATGCGTTTACATAGGGTGTAAGCAGTATACCCCGACATAGAATATACATAAGAATATACGTATTTCGAAAGCAGATATTTATTAAACTCTAAGACATCCGAATATGAAACTTTACACACATATTTACGAACCTCTCAAATTCCTCCCATACTCGGGCAAGCATGTCCTTCGTCACTGATGTTATGGCAGTAGTACGGATACGGTTCTTCAACTCTTCCACGTTCTGTGGGAGTGGTGGCACATAAACGTTGTCTTTAACGAAACCCCACAGGAAGATGTCACAGGGTGTCAAATCCGGTGACCGTGAAGCCCAGCTGAGACATGCTAAGTCGCCAGCTCCTTGATGACCAATCCAACGGTTCGGTAGAGTTTCATTCAGATTTTCACGCACTTGGCGACTCCAGTGAGGGGGTGTCCCGTCTTGTTGAAAAATGAAGTTGTCTTCGTGCAGCTTCTGAAACAACCAGTTTTGTAACACAGCGAGACACTGCTGACCGTTAACCGTGTTTTCATTAAAGGAGAATTGGCCCTAAACAGATAATCGGGGTACCGCACAAAACACATTGATTTTAGGCGAATCTCGTACATGTTCACTGGTTGCATGTGGGTTCTGTAGACCCCAAATTCGAATATTGTGTTTGTTTGCCAAACTATTAACATGGAAAGTCGCTTCATCACTGAACACGATGCGTTGTGCGAAAGTGTTATCATTGTCAATAGCATCATGAATCTCGTTACAAAATGCCACACGTTTCCGTTTGTCGTCCGGACGTAGAGCTTGTAACAACTGTAACTTGTACGGCTTCATAACCAACCGACATCTCAAAGCACGGTAAATTGTTGTTGTAGGCAGTTGTAATTCCCGACTTGCACAACGAGTTGGTTTTGAAGGATTACGTTGGAAAGCGGTTTGAATTCATGCAGCATTTTCTTCAGACACACGAGGGCGTCCAGGACCCTCTCCTTTATATACAGATCCTGTATCTACAAACCGTCGATACCATCTGCGAATGTTTCACCCATTCGGAGGATCAATTTGGTAGCTCGACCTGAAACGCCTTTGCACTGTAATCACGGAATTGCACTTTGCAAACTCGAGAACACAAAATGATTTCTGCTGCGGAGTAGCCATTTCAAAAATATGACGGTTACCAAGAAAACAGAAGACAACTGACATCTAGCGGCTATTGAATAAACTAGACTATGTATTCGTTTCTCCAATAGCCGAGCCTAGGCGCAGCGATCGATGGTTTGTATAAAATAATACTTTATAATACGTATATTCTTTTTGAAACACGCGTATAATGAATGTCTAAGCAATTCGAATCTACAAAAATGTTTATTCTATCGAAACTTTAATTTTTGTGGAAATTTAAGAACACAGGTTTTTTAAATATGATTCCTGTATTCAGATTAAATCTAGATACATAAATAGAAATTGTATGTGGCCGATTCAAGAACAGGCATTTATTTGTTCACGTTCACGAAAAATATGTCTACAAATTATTTAAAAATATGTAACTATCTGCATCTTTGTGTGAAAGGTTTTATAGATATGTATTGACTTATATTCTCGCTATAAAAATATCGAAACGTTTTTATGTGTCTGCTGTTCTGTTATTATATTTTTATGAATAGCAAGCCATTAAGATTTGTAATATAACGAAATAAATACAATATTATGCTTGTAAAACTAATATCATAATCCGTAATTTAACATTATAAATACTATTTTCCACTATAAATGATATAATTATCAAACGAATTTTTATTTCAAATTTGAAAGTATATTGGTTGAATTGGAAATAATATTTGTAATGCTCAATTTATATCGAGGAATAATAAATTACATTTTTAATTCTTCTATTCTTTTTGTCCCTCTTTGAACGATAACCTTTTATCTTAAATAGGGCAGATTTTTGTGAAACAGATGAAATGCTTAAAGTGTATATTATGGCTGCCATTTGCGTAAATACAAGAATTCAACTGTCCGACTATCTTTCAAAGTATGCAACTTAACACGTCTTGGACTTCACGGGTATGTGTCGCAGTTTGAAAAATACGTTGTAGAACATCATCTTCTTTGACAATTTCAGTGTCGTTCCGTTCATAGAGCCTATACGAAGAAATCCAATGGATGTATATCGAGACTATACAGAGGCTGTGGGATTCGACCTTCTCGACTTATCCATCTAGGATATGAATGGTTTAAAAAGTTGCGCACCACATATAAGTTCGTGTTTCAGAAGAATATCATCTAGATAATCGACGAAGACAACCAAGTAGCTCAATCCGTTAAGTTGTGTAGTTAGCATGTGCAACCCCATCAGTTAATCACTGACAATTCCCGCTCATGCATTTATTGAAAAACGGTGTTGGAAACAATCTTGAAGTATATTGTTGGTGTTCGCCTTAGTTCAGTAATGTAGGTTGCGAAAATTTAAAATATCTTCTTTTGCGAAAGTACACTTACCAATACAGCTATTGTGTAAGTTTCCGACAAAACCATTTACGATAGTTAATTCGTGGCGGACGATCAGTTTCCGTAAGTTGTAACGGTTGTAAAATATTTCTTCGAAGTACGTTATAGACTGTACATCAAATGCCTACGAGGGAGCGTTTTTATATTCGCGGAATGAGCGAGTTGTAGAGGGGTGAGTAGGCGCATTGGGAGCGTGGCCTGTGCAGCGACTCATGATTAGTATAAATACGAAGTTTCATTGTTATTAGATAGTTAGTCTTTGAGCTATCGTCAACCAAATAACATAATCAGGAGTGAAAAGTGAAATATGGAAAAAATCGAATATCGTGGCGTTATAAAGTTCCTTACCAGGCAAGGAAAACCAGTCGCGACCATAATGAATGAGATGTCATTGGTTTACGGCGACTCTTGTCCAGGAAAAACCATGGTGTACAAGCGGCATAGTTTATTTAAACAAGGAAGGGAATCCCTTGAAGACGACCGGAGGCCGGGCAGGAGCATTGTGACCACGCCAGCACTTATCCAAAAAGTTGAACAAATTGTACTCGAAGATGCTCGACTAAAGAAGAAACAACTCGCAGAAATGGTTGGAGTATCCGATACAACAATTTTTAAAATCCTACACGATCATCTCGGCATGTCTAAGGTTAGCGCAAGATGGGTGCTGAGAATGCTCACGCCGCCGCAAAAACAACAACGCGTAGAGTGTTCGCGTGCATTTTTGGACCTCTGTAATGAAGACAAGGATGGCATAAAAAGGGCACAGCACCTCCCAAGAAATTTAAAGTGTCACAATCAGCTGGGAAACTCATGGCAACGGTATTTTGGGACTCGGAAGGAATATTGTTGATTGATTATAAAGATAAAGGTGTTTCTATAACCGGAAAATATTACGCTTCAATATTAGAGCGACTAAAAGAAGCCATTAAAGAGAAAAGACGGGGAAAATTGACAAAAGGTGTTCTGCCTTTGCACGACAACGCGCCCGTCCACTAGAGCCGCGTTGCGTTAGCTGCCCTGCAATAAGTGGTGGGCTTCGAAACTGTGAATCACCCACCCTACAGCCCAGAACTGGCCCCGAGTGATTATTACCTGTTTCCGAAAATGAAAAAAGAGCTGCGGGGTAAAAAATTTACTGTCGATGATGAAGTCAAGGAGGCAGTTTCGGCGTATTTTGCAGATAAAGAGAAATCATTTTTTTATGAGGGTATAAATAAATTAATTGAAAGATGTGAAAAATGTATCCGTCTTGCAGGTGAATATATTGAAAAAGGAAAATAATTTGGTTTTTTTATTTCCACCCCTTGTCCCCCATTCCGCGAATATAAAAACGCTCCCTCGTACCTCACTTGCAGCCGCTCGATTAGTTATTTTGAATTTTTTTTACCCAAAATTTGCTCCTTTGCATCTAGTATCCTATTTAATCTTTTATGGTCACGACCTTTATGACTTTGGTGCAATGTATCGCGATCTCCCAATCTGTATACCGTTTATAACATTAAGCCACCTGAAGGACGTCCCCGATTCGGAAAATGCTCTTCATAAATACGTCAACTGGCTTTAATGTTTCCATCAATTTTACCGTAAAGTAAGATGATATCTGATAATTCATGATTTGCATAAGACACACTTCACGGGAGATGACTGACTTCCAACTTACAGTATGCATTATAGCATCTAGAACTCCCGCCACTACACTTCAATGGGGGGTAGCACTGCAGTTATAAAGAAATACTAACAAAGCTGAATCTAACGATGCTTATTCATTAAATAATTCTAATTAGATAGAGCTTTCGTGCATTACCATTTTGTGCTTAATGTTATTACAGCTATTACATACTAAAATAAGTCAGTGTACTTCGTTTACACCCTGTATACAAAACTCTATTTTAAGTCTTAGGATCGATCGTTCAAGAATATAGAGACAAACTATTTTGTTCAATATCAAAGGGTTTTAAATTGACAAGTAAAGAATTACTTTAATTTTTTATCTTTAACATTTCAAAAATGGGAAAAAATTGTCGAATTGTAAAAATCGAAGGCTTTTAGAATAAATAAATTGAAGTGATAAAAGCAAAGTATTGATTCGTGGATGGTACGAGGTCTTTGTTTTCATTAGCGCTGTACAGCTCCATAGAAGAAGCTTTAATACAGTAGCTTAAACGGAAATAAACAAATCTCACGAACGTCTAAACATAAATAGGACATAGAAACAGATATGTTATTTCTTTAGTCCTCTTAAATTAAACTAAACAAAAAGTATTTTTTAAATAATCTTTCTTGTTCATTTGTGGACGACTCAAGAGGCACTTTATTCGATGAAAACTTGGAGGAGCATTTCGACCAGAACATATGGTTTTTAAAATAAAATACTGGAACGTTATTATATGTCAGCATAGTCCAACGGTGAACTTCTCTTAAGTGATGAGTACAACCATAGATCGACAATAGTGCAGGATTGTTGAACTTTTCAACAACGGTACTACGATATTTATTTTAGAAGAAATTGTGTATTTCGTCATTGTGTACAAGGAACAATGTGTTTATTCGACGAAAGTAGGGTAAGCAGTTTAATTTTGAAAGAAGCAGGTAGTTATTTAAGTGTTAAAATGCTTAATAAATAACAAAAATATATCTAAAAACTTCGTTTCACAAACAATCCTCGTCTTTATTCATTGGCATTCAAATTAAGATATCTAATTCTTGTGCACGTAACTGTAGTTATTTTGTTTCCAACCAGGCGTCTATTATAATGTTGCAGATTTAATTGGATCTTTTTACAATAGGGGAAATACCTAATTAAAGTTGTTAATTGTGACTAACTCCATTTCAAAAGACCAAGTGAAACAAAAACAAGTATAAAACTCTAGCGAATTGTTTAGACTTGATTCGTACAAAAATAATGAGGATAATACTTTGAGTGACTGAAAATCGATACTGAAATAATCGTTCTTAATACTTATAAATAATGTACATTTTAATTTGGATATTCAACACACATATTGTATGTGTTTATATTTACACTATCGATAATTCATTTCTAAGTAGTCCTTTTGTCTACTTATTTTTATATATAGTAAACAGAATTTAATCACTGAAGGTTGATATATAACCCCTTTCCACATTAAATTTCGTATTCTGTATACGTACTTTTGTAAATGCACAATCTCAGTGTGCGTTTCAGTTTTCAGCGGTACGGTTCGTGTGCGGAATTTGTTTTCGTACAGGTATTTTGCCGTAGTTTTCTAGGTGCGACACTGTTTAATTGTCTGTTGATGATGGCAAGCTAGTTGTCGAAATACGTATACAGAAATATTTATTTTGAGGATATATTTTGTAATTGAATATGATTCTCGTCTAATTCCATACACAACCCAGCGACATTTCAATTTCCTTCAGCTGTCAAAGTTATTTTTTAGAAGCTCGCTAAATGGGCATTGATTGTGGTTATTACTTCCTCATTTGTCCCGAATCTCTTTCCCCCGAGACATATTTTCAAGTTTGAAAACAAGAAAAATCTATTTGAAACCAGATCTGGTGAATATGGTGAGTGAAGCAGCAATTTGTATCATACTTCGACAAATTTAGCTGTTGCCACAGAGGCTGGTGAGAGGGCGTCCTATCCTGATGGAGCAAAATAGTTTTCAGTTCGGTTTTGAAACGTGTCAGTAGATGAACATAATATTGGTTAGTTATTTTACTTCCCTTTTGAAAATAGTCAATGAAGATTACGAGTTTGGAAATCGTGGCCACAATCAGAAAAATGATTTTTGCCTTCTTCTAAGTAGGTCAGAAGAAATCTATTGCTTTGAATGGTGTCAACTTTTGAAAAGTTACTGTCCAGTTAAATCACCCTTGTTTCTTTAAATTCAAATACTGGAAATGAACTTCGATCAACAACTGATCTCGAAGAGAAGACGAGAAAATTGTAGCAACGACACAAATAGTTATAGCATTATATACTACTCAACATTTATAATAACGTAATAAATAAAAGAAAAGCAAATATTCAAAGTCCTTCAGTTCTATGTTGTGATATTTCTTAAGGGTAATTCATGACCTTGCTTATATATAATAAAGGACTGATAAATTTTCTTGAACGAATCAATTCCCTCGTTTCTTAATTAATAAGCGGATAAAATGTCCTGTTTAACGAAAATAAACGCGGAGTAACATTATTCGACATATATGTTTCTATATTTATTATTAAGGAATACACTAATGGTGAAAAATAATTATAGGTATTATCGCTAAGATTTCTAGTCAAGATGTAACAATATTCTAAGTGTTGGTAATACGTATGTATGCACAAACATTTGCAATATTATTCATTAGCAGTTAGTAGATGGTAGCTAAAAATTATTAGCAATTGCAATACATACATATATTCATCTATGTAATCTATAAAATTTTTATTAAATTTTGTTACAGAAATTTACAATTTGTTTATTTACTTTTGCTAAAAGAAACAATCTAATATGTGATTGTAAAACTATGCCTGTAAAATTAATATTTCTTTATAGAACTGGCTGCAAATAGCGTTTGCACATTACATATTACTGTATTTTAAAGTTTAAATAAAGCAACAAATTACGCACTCACATAACGTTGAACCTACTGAAGTGAATTATTTTTCTCGGTTTACCTACATACTTCGTGGGGTGTCCAATTTGATTCATGTTCTTATTATTGTCATGCTTCTTTTACATTGTTATCTGCACTATGCAATGTGCGTATCATTACTACTGAGAACTTGCATATGCTAGATAAGGAAACCCTTGACTCCTGTTGAGAATTGCAAGCATCAAATACATTATATGAAAAAGTGTACGTCATTATTCCTAGAAGAATCTGTCAAGGGATTACCAACATTCATTTCTCATACTTATTTGTAATGTGTGGGATATTGCTGTAGGGAGTGCGAATTATGCTACCGAATAAATCAAGCGTAATTAATTAAAAGGGAGTGTATGTACTTCATATTAGTAAAGCGTCATGCGAAAATATGTTCGCGTTTCATCACAATAAAGTAATCTAGTATCAGAAAAGACAACATTTGTTATATTTTATCATTAATAAATAAGGCTAGCCTTCTACGAAACCAAAAGCATTTTTAAACGCTAGCTTTGAATCGATGAAACGATTCAATCAATTCAGATTTATTGATGTTCAACCATGTCTCGCAAGCTTGTACTACTTTTTACAATTGATATTAGTCTACCATCCTTTAGCTCATCTAAAATGTGACTGAACCTAAATCTAATTAATATTTTATACTGTAGATATTGTGATATATAAAGCATAAAATTGTTAAGATTTAAAAGTAAATATTATAAAAAGAATGCAGTCTACCAAAGCAGTATTGCAACTCTTTATAGAATTTGAGGTTTAACTTGGCGTATGCAATATTATGAAGAACTGCAATTTTTCATTGTTCAGGGTAATACATAAGCTTTACTTGGATGAAAAAGATCGTTTGAAAATTTGTACCGATTAAAAATATACCGAGATATGATTAGAGCAACAGATGTTAAGACAGTGTTGTTAATGTTTCAGTATGTTCTTTAAAAAGACATCTTTCTTTATTTAGGTAGCAAATAGTTTAAAAAGACTGACTGTGAAATAAACAATTTAAGCAACTATCGTAAAGAAATTCTCATGAAGTTTGATGGGTTATTATAGTTATCAATAATTTGTTTCGAATCTTCTTTTATATAAGCTGTTTACTGAATGAATTTCATCTCGTATCAAGAAAATTTAGAGAAAGTTTTGTGAATTTCTAGTATCTTACATTATGCCCTTGAAATTTTATGATAGCTATAACCAATGTTATTGCCTCTGTGGGATGTGTCATGAAGCAATTCGATTATATGAGGAGTTATGGAAAATATATCTTTTCTATTAAAGTCAGCTTTATTGGATTCATAAGTATATGGAATGGGTTAACAACTGAAGTTTTGAATAGATGCATGTGAAATATCTGAAAAGCGTTCTGATGTAAGGGTAAATTACATCATCCAATCATTAGCAAGTTTGTTGGTTGTAATATACGCTTTCATGATTCTTATGAGATACATAACATATGTAAAGATAAGCTTTATAATGCCGTTAGTTTCCTGACGAGAAAGCTAGTGTATTTCAAACTGTGCATTCCAATTATATGAACATGGTAATTTTGATGTAGCCTGCGGTTGATTAACTTAATCACTGAAGGTTGATATATAACCCCTTTCCACATTAATTTTCGTATTCTATACACGTACTTCGGCAACTAAGTTGTCATCATCAGTAGATAATTAAACAGTGTTGCACCTAGAAAACTACGGCAAAAATACCCGTACGAAAACACATTCCGCACTCCATCTGTACCGTTGAAAGCCAAAACGCACACTGTATATTCGTTTAACATAATTGTTAAAAAGATGTGTTTTCGTGTTAAACTAAGATAAAAGACAACAGAAGAGGAGCGGAAAGGACAGACAAATATCTACATGCGGTCTATTGCACTCTCCCTTGTCTGTCATTCAAGAGACCAAAGAGACATGAGTTATAGTGTGGGCCCGGGTTAGTGTTCAACACATGGCCTTTATTCTTTGAAATGTATATACTTTCATACGTATTTAATTCGCGATAATTACACACGTTCTTTATAAAATGCAAACTATCCGCTTTAACACTATTATTACATTCCAACACATGTTTCGCTACACCGAATTTTTTTGGCCGATTGAATCTTATGTGCGCAATATGTTCTTTATAGCGGGTTTCTATCGATCGTTTTGTTTGGCCGGTGTATTGTTTACTGCATTCTAGACATTTAATTCCGTAGATTCCCGATTTTTTGTTGTCCTCGATTTTGTCTTTTGCATTTCCTAAAAGGAATTTGATGGAGTTAGTGGATCGAAATGTGACTTGAAAAGCGCGTTTTAAAAATACTAATCCAATTTGTCACACGGTGAAAAGGTGAACATACAAACTGCTTATCCCAATTGCGTGGAGGTGACAGACATGTGGTATCCTGGATTATTTTTCTCATGTTAGCCTTCCTAATTAATCCATTGATTATTTGAGAATCAACACAATACAACTGAAATACAATGGTTCCTTCCTCCACTTTTCCTAACATCGTTAAAGTCCATCGTCGTCCAGCGAATTTTTTCATCTATCAAACAATGGAGAGATTTTTAAACATTGTTCCACAAACCTGCTTCGGCTGAAGGAATTTTTTCGGCATGAAATAGCCTCGACTTTTGGTGGACGATTTTAGAAAATCCTTC
Organism: Dermolepida albohirtum; assembly: GCA_031893035.1. Lineage (NCBI taxonomy): Eukaryota > Metazoa > Arthropoda > Insecta > Coleoptera > Scarabaeidae > Dermolepida > Dermolepida albohirtum. The sequence goes on along the minus strand of JAVIWB010003023.1, from coordinate 27,533 downwards.
GATTAATGAATAGCCACCACCTCCAAAATATTTTGCTTAAAACTACATAATTTCAAACTTTAAAATATGTTCTTGAATAAGCAAATAATAAATTTCGTGTATCAGCAATACTTCTTTTTATTAAATTTTAATGTTGCGTAATTAAGATCTTTAACTTAAATTTGGCTGTATGTACATAATACTTAATGGTTTTATTTGTACGTATGAGGCTGGCGTATTTTAAACATTTTTAGTTTTGCTTTTTTTCTCTTCACTAAATATACCTAGGGCATTTTAATTTTACGATTTCTATAAAAAATATTGAAAAGTTAAGTTGCGTAACCATCTAACCTTTCATTATTGTTTCTAAAGATATTAAAGGATTATATAATTTAATATTAACTTTTGATATTGATCAAATTTGGTATTTGGTAAAGATAAACATTATATTTTGCATCTTGTCATTCATTAATTCGATCAACTGATGATCATATTGTATAATCACATTGAATGCATTTATACATACAATTAAAATATGGAAACCCTACTCATCCAACCTTAGTTTCAGATTCGTGTCTGGTGAAAATATTCTTCCAAAATTAGAAAGAATATTGGAAATAGCATGTACTTATATTACTTTGACTAAATTTAGTTCTTTGAGCGTCATCACAATACATTTAAAAACTGATAAATTTAAGAAAAGTTTTTAGTTTGTTGTAGGATGTTTTAATCATATAGTCATAAATTAAGTTTATAGAGATAAGGCAGTTGGTTTATCTAAATTCAGTTCTGACTTGTTAACTATCGTGTAGTATATGTTTGGTAAATGTTCTTTCGATATTTTATGGATTACTTTTGCCTTAAGTCAAAGTTAAAAATAGATATATGTACGTTAAAATGATTGCGTAATAGGAAAAAGGAAATACAAATAAAATAGCGCGAGCCCAGTGTAATGTAGACAATGGACGGAAGTTAGAAATGTTACATCTTAAGTCAGAAAAAGTAATATGAACAATAAGAAATTAATTTGAATTATATGCATATGTGCTACAAGAAGTACAGTATATGTTAAAGACTGTTGAAAGTACGATGGAGTTATGTTAATACGAGCACGAAATGTTAAAATATTGTTACTAGTGAAAATCTTTTTAAATTATTTCACTAAGTAATCATATTTCAGCTTAATACATCTAGTTTAAAATTTTTAAGCTATCCAAGAAATACGATTTGTTGAACTCTGCAAAATAAGCATTTGTTTCGCTGAATCAACTAGTCGTTTGACGTCAATTGTTTGCTGATAAATAATTTTTTCTTGTTTGAAAATCAAAATGAATCGCAGAGGAAATACGTAAATGTAGTATTCATAGGGCAATTTGATTTACTATAGTATTTTCGGAAGAATGAAATGGTCCTTTATTATGTGGATGAGTTTTTTTTGTATTACTTCAAGTTATGGAATTTCAAAAAATATTGATCTTAATTATTTTGTTTCAGATCAACGACCAAACGAAAAATCGATTTCAATCATTTTGCTATCCAAGGTTGCTGAATTTGTTCAGAAAATCATATTATTATTCAGAACAGACGAATAATCAAATTTAATAATTTCGACATCTAAAGGAACTTTGTTCAAAAAACTATATTATTTTTATTGCTTCAGTTGTATGAGATGAAACACAATAAAGACGTAAAGCATAGCATAATGAACGTAAAACAATTTCGAGAATTTTGGCCATGTACTAGTTAGTTTAAAAGAAAATGAAGTTTTGTGTGTGGAATAAAAGTCAATATTTCCGTAAAGTATGGGTATTCTGTATCCAAGAGCTGAAAATACTGTGAGTTTCTTTCAAATGGGTTTCGCAAATGCTAAATGGTAAACACAAACTTTCGCCAAGAGTAATGTGTGTGCCAAAGCCAGTACGTGATAAAGAGTGTTTTTCGATAAATAATTACATGAATATTTCATAGATTTCTTTTTTCGGAAGTGATGTCAAAGTAGCATAGTGACACACCCCCACTGAACTCTGAATTAATTAATTAATTAATAATTAGGTCTAAGAATATTATAACAGCACTGAGAGCATATTTATTTAAGTTGAAATTTGTGAATTTGCTTCATTGTAAGAAAAATTAATAGAGAAAGTAATAGACATAACTATTAATAAAAAAACATAACATCTCAGCTAAAATGTGGGATTGGAAGTTTGGCGTAGTAGTTTGAGGTAGTAACATACATTCTATTATCTTCTGATTTTGTATTTAGCAATTTCTAGCTTTCCTTGTCCTTGGACATTTTCTTAAAATATATGATAGAGAAGATTTTACGACTTGAATACTTTACATATATATGTACGCATTTAATTGATATTCTTATTGCTAAATTTGTACAAAATATATGTTGCAATATCTTAATATAAGTAGCATCAATACTTGCACGGTATCTGATTTTTTTAAATTTTATGTTATAATCATTATATTCTGGAAAGGATAGTTATCGCCGAATCATCATCCTTTATAAAGAACAAAATCCGAGAAATTATATCGTCACCTCAAACGCAGAGAGAGACAAGGATATTTTAATATGTATCTACTTTTTTCTAAAATGAATACGTAGGCGGCAAATTTTTTAATTCTTTGAATAGCTCATAATCGAGGTAATAAGCCTAAAGAATGACAAAAATAATAGAATGAATAGCTTATATGATAAAATTAAGGCAATTAGTTCATATGTGTGTAACCTTAGGATCGTAACCTCGTTTTCCGACATTTTATAAAATTGAATTTTAAATTAATGATGAACTCAAACAGTAGGTAACACCTTCGTGAATTATATCGTACCGTAAGGAATTGTCTTTCTTTCTTCTACGTAAAGTGTGAGGCTGAAAATAAAAGAAAGAGTTCTAAAGAGCGATGTTCCGTAGTATTTGTGATAAATAATTCAATTTTAATCAACATAAAATGAGGGAAGGAATTGTGGCTTCGGGCGCATTTATTTTACTGTTAATGGATTAAAACATCGTTTCTTATGTGTTTACATTGCGTCTGGTTTGGCAGTCACATTTTACACGCAAGAATAGTTTTTGTTTAGGAAGGTTGTGATACTGTTCATAAAATACCTAAGGCTCTTAAACTGTCACACATACAGTAAAACCTCCCAATAGCGGTCACCTAAATGCAGAGTATACTTGACCGTTATAGAGATGTGACCGGCTTGAAGGGCGTTAGTGAAATTAAACCGTAATAAAATCCAGAATTTCAAATATATAATATATATTACTAATTTATAATGTACAGTAAAGAAAAACTTTTATTTGAAAACCCGATAATTAAAGTACATTCTACAATTTTCAGTTTTGTTTTGTAAGTATTGGATTCGCTTTTTATAACTAGTTGGGAAATATTTGTTCTTCAATATTATTAGTGCATAGAAAGTACTCTTCAAAATCTGTTAATTTCTCACAGCAAACTCGTAGGGTCTCGTCCTTAGCTAGGTAGGACAATAAATAAACGCGCGTATTCTCACCTAAAATGATCCTTTCGCTTGACCCCCAGGGTGCTAAAACTAAATCAAGAAAAAACCGAGAGTAGTGGGATTTCCTGTTAATCGGATCTTGTAGGACGCCTCAGTGTTGTTACCTTGAAAGCCCTAAGCCAATACTGATACAAAAGGTAGATTAATGAAATATGTTCGGTAATTAATAGTAATTATTTAACTAAGAAAAAAAGAAGGGGTCCCTTTTATAACCAAAAAAAGAGTTAAGCACTATTACAAGTTTATTGCATTTATTCAACTATTTTTGAAGCACACGGCATTAAAAATTCCACAATGTACAGCGGTGACCACAAAATATGAACACAAGTTATAAACGTGCATGTAACAATCTCAGTAAATTAGATTCACTATTTCTATATTTGTTACCTGGCACTGACTGAAAACCACTATTTTCACTTAAATTTAGAATACAGTTCTTGACGGCCAAATTGTCTGGACTTTCTGTTAAAATTGCATCATCTACTGAAGCACATTTCCTCGGATCGTTAAATATATCATATTTTAGGAGCAACTGCGTTAGAGAAATAAAATCAATTAAGTCCTGAACCTCTCTATCACTTTCCGAAAATCCTGCAAATCAGTTTTAGAACTGGCGTTTTATTAAAAGCTCACCTCCATACGCCTCAAACAATCCTTTTCTTACTTTGATTACTTTTTACCTTTTCTGTAATAAAAAAGCAAAATATGTCAAAATGCTTCTTCTTATAATCATGACAAATAAAAACAAACATGCGGAATATCATAAACTGTTTTTTCGTAAATAAATCTTGTAATGTTTTAAAATGTATAACGACCGTTTTATGAAGTTGGCTAATTAAAAATGTAACTAATAACACCTGCCAGAAAAAGCGAAATTACTTTTCGAACAACTCTAATTAATTTAAGATCTTTAAACAATATTGATCCGTCAGCTGCTGGTTAGAATACTATTACTAACACAATATTACATGTAGTAATGTAAGATGATATTTATTTCTTACAGCGTACCGTGGGGGTTGTAATATTACACTTTATTTAAAAGAGTAATGCGGTAACATTCCACCGACACTTTTAAAGTTACATTCGTTTCATGTAGACGTAGCCGAGAAAATTTTATTTACGTTGAGTGTAAAGTAATACGTATGTATATACATATATACATACATACATATGTGTATTTCGCAAAGTAGCAGTATAGAATATCGGTGGTGAATATACATGAAAGAATTAATCTCAATGAAATGTCGTAATTTCTCTTTTTTTCCCATTTTTATATCATCTGTGTTGGTTTTGTGTAGTAATAAATTAACGTAACTGTATCATCATTTATGCGATATTGACTGGTGCAGTCATTTAAGGCTAGCTTGAGTAAACAGACTGCGCGTCGACGATATCAGCCTTCGGGGTGTGTGTGTAAAAGGCCAAATTACCATCCTTGCAAATATTTGTTTTTTGTACAGAGAATGGCCAAACTGTACGATAATATTCTACGTAAATAAATATGCTCAGTGGATATTAAACGTCAAAATGAGTTAAATGAGCGTGCTCGCTGAGCATAAAAGAACGTGTGTAGTATCTCGAATACACATTTTTATAATTTGTTCTATTTTACACGGTGTTTTAACATTTAGTTTTCGGTGCAATATTACAAGTAACACTTTTCTTGATTTTTTATTTTGATAGATGAGGAGAAGTTATTTTGTATACAAAACTAAGCTTAAGGCTGCTATGTACTAAAATTACTAAATGCTTACAAAATTCGAAACACGGTTTAGAAATAAAACGAGTAATTAGAAAAAAAATAAAAGAACGTTACTCTTGGCTTTGAAGCAATATCTAATTCGCAATAGTTTCATATTCTCTAATTAAGATTGTTTTATTATTACTTATATAGACGGCATTATCTTATTCATTAAAGCAAAAACTTTAAGGGGAAATTTCATTTTCGATGCAATATAACAAACAATATATTTTTTGTTTCTTTATCGTGGTAGCTGACGAGAAATAACAGTTTATAACTTATTTGGTAGACAAAACTAACCTAAGGACTATAATGCATTAAATGCTTACTTGACTCTGAAGCAGTATCTAATTTGTAATATTTAAAAATGGTTCCATGTTCAGTGGCCAAGATTGTTTCATTATTATCTACGTAGATGGCATTATTTTATTCATTGAAGCTAAAACTTTAACGTGAGGAATATATTATTAAAAGCGTGAATCTGTAACCTATTCAGGAATTAGTACATAAAGATGAAAATGTAAAGTTTATTAAAGGAATTATAGCAGTATGGGAGCATTTAGAAATTGTTTAAATTGAATACGGTATTTTGAAAAAAAAGCAAAAATCTACAGGATTCGAGACTCGTAGTTTTGTATGATTCGGAACAATTGTTTGCAAATAAAATTTTAAACAAGAGCAGTGCCTTTAAAAATGATAAGAAAGCTCTTAAGTTAGATTGCTATGGGAAAAAAATTCGAGGACCAGTGGGAAAGAAGACATCGGTGAAGAAAGCTTCAAAGTATACACTGGTTAGAAAAAAGAATAGCAAAGCGTGTTCAAGGAGCTCTGGTGATATGATAAGAAGAGGAAGGTCGGGAAAAAATGGGCCAAGGAAGGGAAATGGATTTGTAAAGGCTTAACGTAAAAAAGATCGACAAATAATGAAGCACAATCATACGTTAGACTTACATGACTGATTATACTTATATAGATACATATAAAGTGCACCAAAATAATAATAATAATAATAATAAAAAATGTATTGAATATTGGCACATAACTTTAACATCATACGTAAAAGGTTCATAATAAATATAAAAGAACGACAGTTTTTAAAAATTATATTTTATTTAAAGGACATAGACTATTTATAATAATTTATAATAATAATAGTATTCGCAATATAATAATAGTCTTTATTATTACCCAACAGACTCAAATCCAAATAGAGGGTAAATGAAGAAAATCAAAAATTGAGCTTTATTAATACATTAAAGTATTATAAAATAATATACAGCATATTAAATATAAATTAAACTAAGTAGGCTGTAATACATATAAAAGTAGAAGAAGAATATTTGGAATATATAAAAGAAGAAAAAGAATAATTAAAAAAAATCTAGCCTCTCCAGAAAGGATCAGGGCACAACTTTTTAATATATTATTAGACGTACGTGTTAAAGGAGACTCGAATAAAACTTTGGTGTGCACTTTAGGAGCATACAATGTATTACGTGAACTAGCAGTGTAATGGGACTTAATAAATCAACTTGAAGAAGTATAGAAGGTGGATCGATATGGTTATTAATAAGTTTTATTAAGATTTTAGCATTAGCTTTATCTCTCTCTAGACCCAGTGTAGAGAAATTGTGTCCATAAAATAGAGTGTAGTTGTCGGTGCCACGCTGAGGATAGGAGCCATCCAACCAACCTAGAGAAGAACTTTAGAAATACTTCCTTCATTCGCTATTTATTATATATATATGTATGATACATCATGTTTGAACTAAAGAAGATTACAATTCTAGGCGAACTAACGAAAGGTTTTAAGTTAGAGCGTTATAGAGAATGATTAATCGTGTTAAATGATTTGCTGAAATCCGTATAGATAGCATGCACCTGTTTAGTAGCCTTCAAAGCTTCACTTATATGCCGCTTGAATTAGACTAAAGTATTAGTACTAGACTTGCAGCTAAAAAACCGTGGCGATTAATTGAGAGGTGTGACTTAATGCCATTTTATAATTTTTCATACAGAATGTGTTTGAAAACTTTTGCATAATTTGGAAGAATGGGTCTATATTAAACGAGTACTATAGATGTAAATGCCGCTACGATGATCCTTCCTTCCCATGTGCTATTCTGATATTCCAGAGAAAGGGTAAAATTCGAAGCGATAGATTGAATAGTGTGTTCATTGGATAATATAGCACACTTGCACAATCACGGGCAAAAAAAAATATTTAGAGAATGTAGAGGAATTAAAGACATCGACAAAGAGAAAATATTTGCGAATTTTTTAAGAATATCCACTGACTTATCAAGATGAATCTTATTGAATGTTGAAGATTCTGATCGTAGAAAGTCGTTTGCTATTAATCAAATTTAATGACAATTTCGAAAAACAAAATATTTTTAAAATTCCTACGAAAAGCTGCTTCATTTGGACGAAAGGTCCAGCAAAAGGAAGACGTGCAAAGGAAATTATTACATAAATGTAGAATGAAAGTAGTGGATATTGCAAAATGCTACATCTCGATTGTATATTAACTACCGCTTTCGTAAACTAGAAAAATTATATATTCTAAAAGCTTGTTAATACAAACATTCATTGAAGTAGTAAAATACAATTACATTAATTTGCAAACGATTAAGTCAATAATATAGAATTTCTATTTCTCTTTTTAGCAAAACTGTAGGAATTTAAAGGCCAGAGCAGAACAAGGAATGTATCATTTAACGACTATTGTCCTCACCTCTGTCATGTAACGGTGTTCGAAATACCCGCCGTTTCCAGTGACTCCCTTTTGTCCTCACTAATTGAACGACCCATCCACGTGTTATTATTATAAAGCAACGGAAGTGGTGTATAATTGTTTCAGAGCTGAGCTATCTGTCAACTACCTGTGATAGATTATCCATTTTCTATAGGTAGAGTAATCAAGTTTTTAGTTGAAAATTAATAAATTACATTGTATTGTTGTCAGTATTGATTTTTATGTTCAAAGGGTTTCGTACAAATGTTTCGGTGTTGTCTACGTCATTGTTTAGTGTTGGTACGTGATACAAAAAGCAAGGTCATTGTAGTTAATAGCAAATAAAATGATAGAAAAATAAGGTACTGATATCTCTACAGAAAAATTGATACGAAATTTGTCCTATTCTCATATTCCAAAAAGGATTGCATAGGGAGTTCTTAAAAATAAGGCACATTGTGGATAAAAATTGTTGGTATATATAATTATAACGCAGTCAAATAGTACATATAAATCCAAATCAAGAAGAGTATAGACCGATCACCCGAAGCCTGAGACATACATAGCTGGTTCTTGCGTCTTAAACCAATATGTAAATTGTCAAACAAGTAGGAAGAATAACAGTATGAAAAATAATAATTATTGTCTATAAAAAATATACACAAAGACGAAATGTTATTAGAGAAGAAAACAAAACACAAAATAAATTAGAAAAAAACGAATTTATGCAAATAAATAAAAGAATAAAATCAAATTAAAATTGCCCGGTACTCATTTTGAGCAAGACGATATGCGAAATGTTTACTCTGTCATACTTCGTAGAATTGAACTGGTTCCAATAATTTGGAACCAGTTCATCGATCTTGTCGCAACATACAACAGTCGATCGCCCTGTTTTCAAACTTTGTAATTCCATTTGAATACAAAATCCGAAAAATAAACAAGAAGATATTGAAAAAATTTTAACAATGACTAGATGAACACCAACTCTACAAATGATACTTTATTCATGTAATCGGTAAATTGATTTGTGAACCTACTGAAATTGGCTTAATTATTGTTAGCATAGAAAAGAATGTTTTGACTTAATTGTAGATTCTATTTCCATAATCAGTCGCTCATTTGCACAAGAATGAGAATCCCGAAATAGTTGAAAATTATAGGCCACCATCATTGAAGAAATTCTTGAAATCAGTTAATGTGAAGATATTGTTTATACGTATACCTACAATATATCCTTCTGTATTTGGTTCCAGATATAATATTTCTAACTAGTGATCGTCCGTTTTTCTGGTGCATAGTGATGTGACTGGTACAAATTCAGCTGACGTAAGGCAGAATGATTTTATTTATAACTATATCGCGCTACAGTATATTGTATATTAGTTGACTAAAGTCGCTTCTAGAGTATGTATTCCTGGTTCAACCAACCGTATAAAGTTGAGCAAAATTGTTAGGTTAACGGAAACTCAGGTTGCAAGGGATATACTGTATTATAATATATACGATATTCTGATTTATTATCACGTAAAATCAGCGAGATATAGCAAAAGTCTAAAAAATGGTATTATATTTCATTATTTAATTTATCAAGTCTACCTACCCGAAAGTTCTTCCGTTTTTGGAATAAAACGAAATAATAAATTTTACATACCTTAAATAAACTTTATTGAATAATATAAATTTCATTATTATTTATGATTTCTTGCTAGCGTAATGGCAATTTGTATATTCCATTTCTAAAAAATGTCTTATCCCTAGAGGCGAAATATTGAACCAGTGTTTGTCTAATATCTTCCCCGTCTTCGATTTTTTCGCCCTACAACACATTTTGTAAAAACAGAAACAAGCGATAATCGGAGAGTGCTAGGTCCGAGAAGTATGGCGGATGCAACAGAATTTCCAAACCTAGCTCTGCGAGTTTCTGAGGAGTTCCCAAAGCAGTATGTGGCCTGGTATTATCATGAAGCGGTTTGATGTCTTATCATACTGCTGTTTTTAGAATATCCAATTGCTTGCAGTACCTCTCCGTATTTAGTTTTTCGTTCGGTTTCAACAGCTCAACGAATGTTCACCATATATATATAACATTCTCTTAGGCTCCACTTCGGTTTAGAGGTGACAGGAATACGTTTTCCGGATTTACAATATGCTCTATTCCTTACAATTTTTCTATAGGTAATTCACTTTTCATCTCCAGTTATCATCCGGTCCAAGAAGGGTTCGATTTTGTTTCTTACAAACAGAGATGTGCATATGATGACCCGACCATCATGAATATTTCCACACCAATCCTAGTTTCTGAATATGGTCCGAAATGGTTTGTTGAGCTTAATCAAGCCTTTCCGCAATTTCAGATGTTGATAAAAAAAGGATTTTGCTCTGACATGTCCTTGACAGACCTATTTGAAATTTTTAGAATCATCTTTTGTATGTTCTATCAGAAACTATATCTTCATCAAATACTTTCAATAAATTTGTATACGAATTCATACAAAATACAGTTTCGCAAACAAACTTTTTCAGTAGCCATGGGTACACCATCGTGTCTCACTTAATAATAACACGAATCATCTTCGTTTTACTTCATTTGCTTGGTCAGTATGTATACATTCAGTGATAAAAGGAAAGAGCCAAATATATGTTAAATGAATATGCGCATACCTGTTGAAACTTGTTGTAACAGAAACGGGCTGAACTTACTGGTACACCTAATATATCTTGTAGTCTGCGTTCGTTTGCATAACATTTTCTGTCATCTGTGTGCGGTTGGTAGGACGAGCGATACACATTTCAGAAGCGACTCGAATGAACACAATTGTTCAATATAACTGCAAATAAAGTAATCCTGTTTGACACCCGCTGAAATCTTAACGATTACATTACTATGCGCTGGCAAAACCCACCATCTCTATTTATAATATAGCATATAAATTCTTATTTTTAAAATCTCATTTGATTATTTATTTAATTTTGAAACTTCTAAATGAAGTAAATTAATGATTTAACAGGTAACTTACTTTACTGTTTCTGAGCTTATATATTAATTCATTTATAGTGAATTTTATTATTTTGCTTGCCATTCTCATCACGTTAATAGTTTTTCGTAATACTGTACATTTCTTGCATATTCCTTCGCCAATTAAATCAAATGTTTCTCTATAAATATATGCTACTTCAGTTAAATTTGCGCTTTTTAAATAGTCTGTTGTCATAGTTTTGATACAGGCTTGATTACGCTTGCAAAATCATTAGATATAAAGAATCATTAATTGTTGGAAAAAATAACACCTGCCTGATTTTAATCATTATAATTGGAATACGCTTCAAAGTTTCTCTTTTTAAGTTAACGACCGTGGAAGTGAATGTGTATTTAGTATGTGTTGTGTGTTTCATCGCTTTATTATTAACGTCTCTTCGCCGTAAAAGGGCAGGAAATTTTAATTTTATTTTTCCTGATCACTGAAGGGCTCTGGAAGAGGTACCGACCTACTAGAGGTTAACACAGCACAGAATTCCAAACCATTGTCCTTTTAATTCTATGAAATCACTTTAACTGACTCTTTACTTGAGTGAAGTTCCCAGGACTTATAGATAGACGGTCAAAGATGATGCATTCCTGTGTAATATTGTGCAAACTTTCAACAAGAAATAAATATTTCCATTTATTTCGCGTTATATTATGTAAACGTCTATAATTTTTAAAAAGATGATTGGCATTGGGAACTACCATCTTTAAGAACTCAATATAAGGCCTAATATTGAAAACGTTACGTGTTATAAAGAAACACAGGTCAGATTTGTAATTAGCATCTTAAAGACCACCGAAAATTGAGCATGACGGTTGTTTCTTTTAGACCAGTATAATTCTATTTGATTTACATAATTTTCTAGGGTGTACTTTTAATTCTATTATAATTCAGTGACGAATATTTCAGGGTCAGGATAAAGTGCTTTTTTATTCATATAGCTTATTGCACCACAATGACAACTTTTGAACTACTGCTTATGATTTAGAAGTAAAAAATTGAGTTGTATGTAGTTGGGTTTCAGCTTCGGGATGTATACGAAAGTACAGAAAGGCTTTCTAAAACGTTCTAGTATAAATGTACTCATAGAGAACTACAAATTTTGCCTAAAACGAAATATTATTACTGATTGAAATTTATAACACACAAACTAAAGAAGAGAAAACACCGCAAAACTACACGTTGAACCCCAGATATGCGAATTGCCCAAATTAGTTTTTCGATAGAACTACTAGTGTACTTTGTTGTGAATTGTCCGCAGTCTGATAGAATCTTCCGTTATTAATTTAATTGAAAAAGAAGGCGTTGCTGCTTCTGATAAATTTGGCACTAGTTTCCGTATGGAGATCAGTTAGCACGATGGTTCAGTGCTCGTTCTTTAACTAAATTTTCCAATTTTGATCATTGGTTAAAATTCGAAATTGGAAATATCAGATGGAAATTATTAAGTTGATAACGCACCTAGCTTGTAGCAAATCAACATAACCAAAGTATAACTGCACAATATTGAAACTGTAAATTACTAATGAAAAAAGGGAAAAAGAAACGAACTAAGAATACAGGTAATATATTAAATTTTAAGAGGAAATAAATATTAATGCGTAGATTGAATTATAAATAATAATGCAGCATACAAGAATGAAAACATAGAGTATAGAATATATAAACAAATGCATCATGCTCAATCTAGCTAGATATAACAAGAATTAATTACTAATGAGTGTACTGAGATGGCGTAATGAAAACTATTATATAACAATGGTTGTAATTAGGGATAACGTAAAATTATTATTAAACTGTACGTACAAAATAAAGCTACTAGACGCAGTCTAATAATGGGGTAAATCTAACAAAGGAAACTTATGTAATATAAAACGATCATACTTTTCTAATACAGGTAACATAAAGAGATTTAAAGAGCAAAGGGTGCCTAGAAAGTAATAATTACGAGAGATAACGAAGGAAAATATGCAAACGAAAAGTTAAACGAATTCAAAATCACCAGCAGAGGAAGGAGCTAACCATACAGAATAGGAGCAAGACATAAAGAACTAAGAGATAGGGAAAATAAGAAAACTAATATGGAGGTACATAACTTCTTTGGCTACAAAACAATAATGCCAATACCAAATGCTTCATCGTTTTTAAATATTTAACAATCCCGTATAAACTAGTTGCATGACCAGATACGTTAAAAGTACTCCATGTGTAGGAACTAAATCTTGGGAATAGTAACTGCAGCCATGGTATAGTTCCAGTTAAAGAGTGAACAATAATGTCCTTTCCTTTCAGTTTTGTATGTATAAATATCAATTCAATTTATAATTGTAAATAAATGTACTTATGAAAGTATGTAAACATTTTATATGTTTATAGGCTATTTTTAAGAAAATTCGTTTAAATGAAAAGTTAGTCTCATTAAATCTATTTAATAAATCCTCATTAAATATTATACCGACAAATTCAAACCATCTGGAAATATAAACGTAGAGCATTTAGTTGAGTTAATAATGCACCCCGTCGGTCGCGAATTCTCCGAAACGACTCTTAGAGTATTATGATAAACTGATTTAATACCTTACTTTTAATAAAAAATGTTTTAGGGTCTCTCTAGGTACGTGCATATTATTAGTTTACGAAGTAGACATCACGTCGCTTGTGAAAATGACTTTATTAAATTTGAAAGGAAGTTAGGGATCGATATAATTTTCAGTTACCCTCTCGAGTATATTTATGAGATATAGTCTCCTTTGTTGCCACTAAATTTTAATATTAGACATATTTCTACTTACTTAATATAGATGCATGTATATATAAAATGAGTTTCTGAACGGGAACAATGAAGGCGGCGGTCGTTTCGTCTACTGAAGGCTCATCAAGCAGACTCAGTCCTCGTCTAACAGTTATACTTTTTAAACACGAGATTGAGATCTGATTTTCTCATTGCATTGTATATATATATATATATATATATATATATATATATATATATATATATATATATATATATATATCTTCCGGATGATGTTCTGCCTGCAGAGCTGGTTCCTGAGAGGAAAATTCACATATTCGACGTTTTGATGAACTCTATTAGTATTTTTCTTGTGCTTTATTAGGGATATTTTGTTTACGTGTTAGACTGTGTCTTAATTGGTCCCATGTTTTGTGTTGCACTGTGTAGGATTGCTTTGGTGTTTCGTGTGAGGTACGTATACTCTCTGTCGTTGTGTGGCATACGTTGCAATATGTTCTTCATTTTATTTCTCCTCTATTGGTTAGAAGGGGTTTCCATGCCCGAAAGACATTGAGTATAATCTCTGTCGTTTATTCTGTTCGGTGTTTTCCCAATTTTTCTCCTGTTATTTGACCAATATAATATATTTATATTGTTATGTTTTTCCTTTCTTATTTCTATTCTCGTCTTCATCTCTCCTCTGCATGTTTGTTTGCAGCCCTCACAAGATATTTCGTAAATGTCTTGTTCTTCTAAATTCTATCTTTTAATGTGTAGTTCCGCAGAATGTCACCTAACTTTCTATATCGCGTTGTCGTGATTCTATTTGTGGTGCCTTTAATATATAGTAGAAGTGCTTTTTTCTTGTTTAGTTTTTTGTTTCGCGTTGCCATGACATGAGTACAAAAGGGGCATATTCAATTAATATATGGTGTTTCTTTTAATGTCGCAGCTTCGACCTGGAATAAAATCAAAAAAAATATTACAAATGACCTGAAAACGCCTTATTCGGCAGATAATTTGGAATCTGGAACCTTATCTGGGCATTAATAAGGTGAAAGTTGGTTTCCAAATGGTCTAACGTCGCTAATTTATCCACATAGGCTAAAGACTTGTATCCTCAGAAAATAATCCAGGGCCGTCAAATCACATGATTCAGATAATCAGACGACAGATCAATTTCGGGAAATAATTTATTCACTGAACGTTTCCCTTAGTAGATTGATTGTCATACGCTGTGTAGTACGTAGTGCTCTTCTGCTGAAATCACATCTCTTATAATTCATATTAGGCAATTGAGAAATGAAATTGTTTATTATTATGGTTCTACAGCGTTCGCTATTAACTGCAATGCATCAATTTCACTTCTGAAAACGTACGACTTGATGTCTCTTCCAGCACCCCAAAACGTAAATTTTCTGCTTGTAATGGCTTTCTGTGAATTTTTTTCTTTTCGAATGTGCCAATTTTGTTTATTGTCGTAGCTATTTAATTAAAAATAAATCTCGTCGTTGATCAAGATTTTGCTTAAAAAACAGGGATCAATGGACATTCGTTTCCGACCTCTTCACTAAACGTATGAAGCAAACAATGATACACGGCTTCAATTCTTGCACGAGTTGAATCTTGGAACGATGTTGGCCAAGATTTTCCCCCAATTTGAGTCTTGAATAATAATTTCGTTATTCTGTGTGTCCTGTTTTGTCGCTATGGTTTATCTATTAGGAATAATGAGGACCGAAATCTATCCATAATTCAGACATCCTTTGAGATGGGTCATTATGCAGATGATTTTTTGAGTTTGGACGGCAGAACCTTTTCAAGATGAAATAGCAAAGCTTATTGGGTATGATACTTGGTTTGCCAAATTTGTTTGATTTTTTGATATTTAATCCCTATTGGAAATTACGAAGTTCTAAAAGTATACCAGATATATTCATATGATAGATATTCTTGTAGGTACTAAAGTCAATAATAAAATTCATTACGATAAGAATAAAAAGTATCTATTTTATTAGGGTATTCATATACGTGTTGTATAATTAGCGCTTGTAATCTTCTGTCCTTACGATTACATGAAGTATATGTACATGATTTCTGGCGATGATGATTTACTAGGTTTTCTTCTATGAGACTGTATATCTGTGCTGTTATCCACTTACTGTAAGATTTATTTTATCACTCCGAATTTTCCTGGACCAGCTGAACTATTTCGTTATTTAGAGGGATGATAATCATGATATCTGTAATCGCAGACCTTTAAGCATTCTTCCAAACTGTGCTAAAGGGCTTGAATAGATTATATCTGAAAAATTATGTGGTAGCATTAAATCATATCATTTAGTTAATTAAATTGATTTTGTTAGAGACAGGCCCATTATTACAAACTTGGTTGAACTTGTGAAGCATAGAGGCTTAACACAAAACCGAATACTGATTTCAATACAGTTTCATACAAGCGACCGATGTGTAGGTGCTTCACCAAGACATGCATTCCTTATATTATCCTATTACATGGATCGTATGATATTCACTATAATGGGTATATTTCCAATTTTTTACTGCCACTACTGGCGTTTCTCGAGGTACTAATTAGACAATTTGGAGAAAATTGAATGGTATATTAGTTCAATATACGGGTACTGTCTGTTTTGTTTGAAAAAGAAGTCATTGACAAGGTTTTGGAATGAGCTTTGTTGTTTGCGGAGAAAATCAACAACTTCTTGTTCATTTGGTAACTGGCGCTATGAAAAACAAGTTGTTCTCTAACAATCCTGAAAACTGAATTGTATTCGACAAAGCCTGCAAGGGTGTACATTATTACGAACTTCTTGGAACCTTCAAAATAATATTCGCTAAAAAGGTATTACATTAAATGGATAAATTAAGAGAAGAAATTCAAAAATATTACATGACGCTACCTGACATACTATTATTTTTCACCAATCCAAGATAGTAGGAGACCATACCTATCAGTTATAGCAACGAAAATTGCAGCAGTTCGGTTGGTGTGTATTCATGATTTATTATATTCACTAGATATTTCGTTACATGATTATTGCCTATTTCGAAGTTTTCAGAACACATTAATTGGGAAAAGCAACTAGGTGTATTAAAACCAGACAAGTTCTAAAGAGATTCAGAAGTTATATAACAGCGACAAGTTGTATAAAATGATGGACATTATCTTATTGATTCAAAGTATAACAAAGAAGCTATTATATAAATTAAGTTGACTTTTATTATTGATTTGTTTCATACGATCGAATATATTGTTCAAATTCTATGCGAAATTAATGAGTTTATTATTATTATTATTATTAATATTAAGCAAATTTGATGTTCGAGAAAAATAAAATTAAGGATTTTATAATGTTTGTAAAATTTGTAAATGATGACAAACGTTGAAGTCATTTAGTTTTCTATATGCAGTTGGTACATGAAGGTGTGAATAGTTCTAATGTGAATCGTATCGTTTGATACATACGCCGCTATATGAATAATATTGTAACAATATTCATTATAAAATCCGGGCAGTTTCTGTCGGTGTTATTCGTTGCATGGTATTGCAAATATGTAAAACTAATAGGCCTAACTTTATGACTTGAATAAGTACAATGTATATAAAATAATACATATGTAGCTATATAACATATTATTAGGCCTGTTTTAATATTAATTTATTTATTTAACATACATATGTACATATATCAACAAAAAGTTGAATGCTTATTCTATAAATATTTATACATACATAAATTATTCTGTTGATTAACATAAAGATGGGTGTGTACGAGCATACATGTGAAGCACCATCAAGTTACGGTGGTTTTATTAACATATACTCATGTCATCATGTTAAAGTATAGGAATATGTCGAAAACGAACGCTCCGTGTCTAGTGAAGTAAAATTTACATGTTTACTATTTCTTGCTATGTCCATTACGAACTCACTGATGGGTAGCACTCAATTCACTGAATTCTGGATTTTTGCTTAGCACATCATATAGCTTTTATTAGTAAGTATACCAGATTTATCTGTTAATGATTGGAGATGCTGATTTATGTTGCACAAACGCAAATAATGACAAACCGATATTTTGCAACTCATCTATTGCGTTCAGTTATGGCGTATAATTTTTGCGCAAAATAATTAAATGACCATGAAGTCGAGGAACTTTAAATTGCTGCTTGGCTTCTATGAATGAGTTAATGTCAATATTTCTTTTTTGAACAAAATCTTTACCCAACTATCCCATTTGATTAGAATTGGTTTAAGGGGATAAAGAACTGGATAAACAGCGAGCAATTCTTCAATATGTTTTAGTGGTTTTACAAAAAAAACTGTTTCGTCTTTGATATTAATTTGAATTATACATGTTAGATGTAATAATTTGGGAATGAAACCCTGATCTTATACATACTTATATGTAGCTGCATCAGTGGCAAACTAGAGCGGCGCAAGATTATTGACACTAAAATATCTAAAAGGAATAGGATCCCGTTAGCATGTTGAACCAGCGTGATAGAAAAATGCCGTGACCGGGCGTTTTGGTTCGATGATTAACGGAAATATATTCTCTGTAGAAGCTGTGTTGTATGTTTAGAATTGGCACTTTTCGGGCAGCAAAGTATGGTATTATTAGTTTATCTGCTTTTATGACACGTATCAAAACATTTGCTGCTTTGTTTTTTTTTACATGTTACTTCATCAGCAGTGATCCATATTTCTTCATTTGCCATTTCTGATAGTGTACGATTCTCGAATATGTGATATTTCCCTTTGCTGCTTGATTTTTGTTTCCAGGTTTTTACATATTTTTGACAAAATATGCAAAACTGTTCTCTGATGAGCATATTAAAATGTATATTACATATACACAAAAAAATAGGACTTAAAAATAATTGATAGGGGCTTGTCTTATTGTCGTATACGATCAAAAAATATTTGTTAGGACACCAGTTCTACTTTATTGTCTGTGTGGACTCAAATTCTTTTCTATGATATATTTCTTCGTTCCTAAATATGTGAATATTAATGTACGATAAACAACGTACTCTAATGGGTTTATATTTTATATTCCGGTTGTTTATTAACCATTTTTGTATTTGTGCACCAGAAGGCAATATTTTTCGTTTTAGAATCATACATAAATTAAACTATTTCTTGTAAAAATCCTTGCGATAGTCATTGTTCGATAATATTATCCTATGAAACATCGAGTTTCGAGATATAGAATGGTATTGATAAAACCAAACAATTGAAATATGTATATGATAGATTTTCCAATTCTTTAGCGCTCGAATTTATTATGAAGTAAGTAATACAATACAACTACAATATTATAATAAATCTATAAATGTTCGTTATAGCAATATATTTTCTATAACAGCAAAAAATCATTTCATAATTATGATCAGGTATTATTCTCGTTACCTTATAAAAACTATATTTTAATATTATATAATGTATGCGCCAAAAAGTAGAACAGTACCTGCAAATGATTGAAAGAGTCCAGGTCTATTCATTACTACCTAATGTTCCGGGTAGCTAAACATGTACGTATCTGCTTAATGTAGATAAGTTTTCTAAATTAAAGTTCTGTTAGTAAAAAGAAAAACAAATTTTAATTTCACATTACAATACAGTTTACTCGAAAGTACTTATTATCTTGAAATAAATTGATCAGATGATGTATCAGGAGACTTCAAACATAATTACTTTTATCGCGAAAACACGCACGTTAGCGGTTATTTTTAATTTATTTATCAGCACATAAATATGGATGGTATAAGCAAGGAAGTATGTGTTGTAATTCAATATTTGGCAGATGTCTTCCAGTTGTGTTTCATTGATTTTTTCCGCGACAAGCAGTTTCTCAGACGAACACAAAAAATCCATCGAATGTTTCAACCCTTTTGATACATTACCGAGCTAAGTCCGTTCAGAAGGGGATTCGGTCGGTATTTCCGTTGATCATTTAACACCGAACCAAAACGCCCGGTCACGGCATTGATCTGTCACGCTGGTTCAAGATGCTAACGGGATCCTATTACGGCGTAACGTCTGCTGCAATCGTATGTCGTCCCACGTGAGCATCGACCGTATTATCTTCACCTTCTTTTTTCTCTAAGCAGTGAATACGCGGCCGAGTAAAGTGGGGAAAACGTTAAAACGATTAAGATCTGATGGGTCGAGTTTAATGTTAGTGGTCTTGTCTGTCAAAGTTGTCGAAACAAGAAGTTTTGACTAGTTGTGCTTTTTTTACCATTACTTATTCTTAATTATGTAGTGGTAAATTGTAGAGCTATACTGGTATGTTCGTCGGACGACTTGGCTGTTTTAATTTACGTACTTGGCTAGCTTTGAAAAATATATTGCTTTCTTTTGTGATGAATACTCGGGGTAATACTGTTGACAATTACGAATATAGTTATGGTAATTACTTATTGTTAGTGAAAAAATAAGCTAATAATAATTTTACTGATCCTTGGCTTCCGCGTGGAGCTCTCCTTCAGGTCTGTCAACAATGCCTTTTTAAAACTTCGTTTATGTATTTTGCCAATATTGCCAATAATGTTGATGTTTTCTCGATGATGTAATATTATATTTTTGATTGACTATGATTACGTAATAAGAAAACATTGGGGTTTGCTGTATGCTAATTTTTCTAAATGAAATAAGGAAACTGGGACTGGAATTTGTAATGGCTTTCACTTTATTTTAAGAGGTACGTTACATTCACAAATTATCTTGTATTTGTATTTTGCGGACACCTCTGTACATCGTTTTTTTTTAGTGAGGAAAATGGCGAACGCACTCGGGGAATGGACTAAGTTCTCCGTTGTATGGGGCTTGCACCTACTAAAAATTAAATCAAAGTTTTTACCTGTACCAAAACAGTGATGTGTGAGATAAAAGTGTAAGTTAATGTAGAAGTGCTTGCATTAAGTTCTTATCAATAATAATGATGAAGAAAATATTATTAATGCATAATAATACTATCAGAAATAAAGAAGCATTTAACACTCTCAAATATGTAACCAGAAGAAGTATGCAAATATTATTACAGTGTAATTTAATAGTCCAATACGGAATTAGAAGTTTTGAACTATCTTAACTATAGAGCAAATTACATTAACAAAAGCGAAATAGTCGGAGGACCTATAGGTATATAAGCACTACACAACTTATAAATACAGAATCTGGGAATGTACTTTCAGTGCACAGCACTTAAAGATAGAAGGAGATATGTAAACGTTAATAACACAACGAAAAAGGGAAAATGGTTCAGGAAATCATTGTATAAGAATTCTACCAATTGCTAAAATTAGGACAGCGATTCTCAGAAACTGAAAGGATTTGCATCAGCTCAAAGAATTTGATAGGAGTTACAAGTCTAAACATATTGTATGTCATAATCGTATGGTGGGCTAAAGATAACGTAGTTATTTTTGTCCGTACTGCGCTGCGATGATTTTGCCTAGGAATACCCATTCTTCTGTTCGTCTACCCTATATATATATATATATATATATATATATACATATATCTTGTCGTGTTACCTTTCCTGATAACCTGAAAGGAGCAATACCCAAGACCACTGGATACTTTCGGAATAGGAAACAAGAATCTACGCTTCTAAATGAAGCTGTCTTTCCTTTACACATAAATACTTGTAGTATCAATATGAGGTAATTAAAATATTACATACAGCGATTTTCAAACGAATAGTATGCGAATTACTTCATATTCATTATATAAATCAAAATAAAAAAGCACATGGCTTAATAGACAGGGTCAAAATTATCTTCAATTAACGAAGATTAAATTGACCAATTAGAATATTTGGACGCTTATGTGAAAAACTAAATTCAGCACTGCAACTAAAAAGAGGATCGCTACTAGGAAAGTTTTGCAATACAGCTTTGTTTATTTAATTTTTTCAAAGTAATTTCCTCTACACTCAATACATCTCTCCATCCTCCGAAACCAATCTTTAAATCAGTTCTGTCAAGATTCACTAGAGAGTAAAGCACACTCGTTGTTCCAAGTCCAGAAGGTCCTCATCACTGGAAAACCGCCTCCCTTTTAGCTTCATTTTCACATGCGGGACCAGTGCAAAGTCGCAGGGAGTAAGATCTGGATTGTAGGGAGGGTGGTCGAGCAGTTTCAATCCTGTTGTGGTCAAATATTCGGTGCAGGCTTTGGCGCGGTGAGCTGGAGCATTATCGTGATGGAGGAACCAGGTGTCCATTCTTGACTTTAGCCGCAGGTTCTTCATAGATCCAGTGACCTTAGGCAGGCGCTGTTCAATGTACCACTTAGCTGTGACTGTCTTCTCTGTGTCCAAAACGACGCGTTCCACAATTCCATTCGATTGGAAAAATTCAGCTATTATTTTCTTCTATACAGATCGTGATTTTCTGACAACTACGAGTGTGTCCGCATTATCAAAGACCCAAACTTTGTTTTGAGCTTTGGTCGGCAAATCGTAATAGTAGAGCCAAGTCTCGTCACCTGCCACGATGTTGTTCACATACCGAGATTGTGCCTTATTAATCTTTTTTAGCATCTCTTGGCACCAAGTCACAAGTCGTGTCATCTGCTCTTCAGCGGCACCCAGATAGAACACAGGTTCTTCACGTGCAAATGATCATGCAGAATCGAACGAATTGCTGGTGCATTTAGGCCTGAAGTACCCTCTATCTGTTGGTAGGTCACTCGCCTGTCATCCCTAAGCATTTTTCTCACAGTAGTAACGTTTTTCTCCGTAACTGACCTTCGTCGTCTTCCCGGCCTCTCAGCATCCTCCACAGTTAAATTTCCCCTTTCGAAATCTCTATACCACCTGAATATCGTTGTGCGATGTGGACAAACATCACCTATGGCAAGAGTTATTTCTTCGAAGCACTGGTCTAATGTTTAAACCACTCACGAAATTATAACGCAAAACTGCCCTTATCTCATTTCGTGACCACGATGCCATCGCAAGCACTTTACACTCTCACTGCTAATGAATAACTGACCACATCGACATGGCGCGACGGCTACTAGGCACATGTGAACATGTCTCAACATGCAGCAACAAGCAGCTTCCTATGATTCATTGCTGCGTCATATTGCAGAACTTTCCTAGTACCGTTTGTAGATAAAAATCTTTTGCATAGAGATAAGAATAGATGGTAAGTCTTTTCTAGTGGAATTTGTCAAAATCCCTAACTTTAATAGGAACTGTATGTACTTCAGCAATATGCACACAGAATACGAAATAATAATATAAACAGATTCTTTCATTTGCGTGTGACATTTTGCCTTGCATTCCTCCTGTTAAATACAAAGACAGGTCCTTGTATAGATTTTTATGTTCATGGATACATTTTTTTAGACACTTAACTTTGAGACTGAAATACATAATTCCTTGTTGTACTTAAGCAATTCTACTTTGAAAATAACAAAACTCTTAGAATATTTTCAACACATGAAGTTATTTCGTTTATGTTCGTTTATGTATCAATTTGAGGAGGCATATTCAACTACTACGAAACTGCGCGTATTTGTATCCTTGTAATCGAAATATTAAAAATTTTTAAAAAACATTTCATTAATTACTGCCTCTATTTGTGTGGCTATCTCTTTATACATCTTTTTAACTTACACTATACTACATAAGATATGTAATATATTTAATGTATTTAAACACTCCCTTCAATTAAGTTTCTGTAAAAAGTTCTACTAATCAAGATGTATATAACATGTACTGTGGGGCTATTAAGGTTTCTTTAATAGAAATACACTAGAAGATAAAATTAAATCAAAGTTTTTACCTGTACCAAAAAAGTGATGTGTGAGATAAAAGTGTAAGTTAATGTAGAAGTGCTTGCATTAAGTTCTTATCAATAATACTGATCTAAGAATGTGTAAACGTTTGAAGTTTCAATACTACTAACTCAATCTAAACCATATCCACTACATTTTTTTACGTGTGTGGTTTAAATCACCCAATTAAGAAAAGAACACCGTCACGTAGGTAGGCGTACTAAAATAAATCTATATTTAACTAATTAGAAAAAAAAACAAACGATTGATATCATTACAATAATTGATCGAAAATTGTACGCGAATTTAGCTATGAAAAGTTTCCAAATATCCATTTATTATAATTATTGATAGCACAACAGATTTTATTAAAAACTCGACAAAAGAACTAATGGCGTGAATTTGCAATTCTGATTTCGTCTTATATCTCTGTTTTCTTGTGGCTGTCATCTGTGTGCGGCAGGAAACCGTTCATCAAACAAATATGAAAAAATTATAAACCTCTAAAAAAGCAGCATGAGCTTGTTAACCAGCATCATAAATTGTGAGAAGAGCCATGTGACTCATTCCCGACAGTTATTAATGCAAGTACGGGGCTATGTTTCTTTTTATTTAATGTCAGATAAAGTAACAAGAATGGGTGGATCCGAGAGTAGGTTCGATTTTTTTGTAATCAAGTTTACGCTCATTGTTAAATGAAACTGGCGCTTGATTTATGCCCGGGCGGGGATTATTTATAACTCTTTATTGGTCGACCTTTCATCTGATGAGTAAAGTAAAAAAAGAATAAGAAGGGCCGAACATCTGAAATATTTAAATGAAATTGATTCTTCCATCTTATATATTTTATGCTTTCCTGTAAAATAAAAAAAATCTTTTCTGGATTTCTGTGTTGCATAACGTTATACGAAGGACGACCGTCTTTATATTGAAACAAACTTTTTGTATATTTGTACAGAACGTTCAAAAATATTTTACACTGTGAATTATCTTTATACGAGGATTGTAACTTTAGTAGTGGCAACAATGCTGTGGAAGTGAAGCGAAATGGAATGAGTTATTTTCACTGCTATTACATATCACTCTATACTAGGCGTGGGGAACCTTTTTACCATTGGTAGCCACATTTAAATTAGACAGCAACAAAGGAGACCGCATAACTTTTATTAAACAATTACATATTTAAATACATTTTCAAATAACAATAATATAGTAGAAGTATATATAAATTTATTACATTAAAAATAAATATAATTGAAAAGAGATAAATAATAATTTAATTTAGTGCCTTATTTACATTAGTTTGTTGCTTAAAAGTAACTGAATATTTGGATGAAGTTTTGTAACGCGCATCCTTAATTTATCCTCTAAATGAGTATTTGCAATTTGTGTTCTCTAACTAGTTTTAATTGTTGTTGTTATTGTTATTGACTCGCGGCAGTAAGTACTTCCAAAGCAGGAAAGTAAACGGCCTGCATTATCTCGTAAGAATGGATATTCTACAGGATATTTCCATATTTCTATGGGATCATTTATAGCATTAAAAAGATTTGTAGATGCTGTCGTCCCTTAACTCAAATAACTCCATTTGTAGTACCGTAGGAGCATCAGATTATATACTAAATGCAGCTCAAATACTAACTTCATAGGAGGAAAGTGCTCAAATCTGAAATTTTTTCTGTATATTCTTCTACTAAATAACTCAAAACATATATATTCATCGAATGTTTTATTTATACATTTTTGCTCATTCAATGACATAGTTTTCCTTGTTCTTGAAAAAAGTTTAAAATTTGTCATCGTAATCTTTTATCAAAACCTGTGCTGTTGATAGCTAGCGAACCTTGCAGTAGACGGCAGGTCAACACTGTACGTTTTTTCGTCTAATGCATCTGTGGAAATTCACGGTGGTGCGTTGCATTTACACGAATATAGTTAACAATCTCAATAGCTTTCTCTAGTGCGTCTTGTAAAATGTTGGATTTTATACAAAGATTTTGCTGATGCAATGGAATAATATCAAATTTTTCAAGTTAAAATTGTTGTTTTCCAGTAAAACAACGAATTCTTTTCTTTTACCTCTCACAGAAAGTGCGTTATAGGTGCAGACACCAATTAAATTATTTACATTTATTTGTAATTGATGTCATACCTCTCTGAAGCTTTCGAACTCCACGAGATCTTCTAGTGAAAGTACCCAGAGTAAAAAGTTCTTCGTATCACTGAAAATCTTTAGATACAGCACGAATAAAACATAGAACTTGCGGCGAATCAATTTTATCAGTGCTTTTATACAAGGTGATTGAAAAATACACACACTCATATTTTATAGTTGTGTAATGTTACTCCGTTATATTTTGCTTTAATTCATGCTGCTGATCTGTGATAATTCTTCTTGAAAGAGGCGTTTCAACGTCTGGAACTAACGTACCCACTGCTTTAATAATACATTTTTTAATTATTTCGACGTTACGAAATGGTTTGCCAGTACAGTTCGTCGAGATTCCCCTTCTAAATTGTAGTATTTATATTTTTCATGGGTCATAGAGTTTTTTGCATGCACTTCTTTCAAAATAGTTAAAACTGTATTCCACAACAAACACATCATTTTATGTTTCACAAAAGTAAAGCTTTGCATGTTTTGCATTTGTAGTTTTAAATGTTCTGTTTTCTTCGAGTATCTTCTCTTACAGTTCGGCATGATCGATATAATAAATTAACCACATTAACAACTATATTAGCAATCGATCATATACAATACTGCAACGTAACCGACGGGTGACAATAGAGCGAACTCTATCGACAGCAGTCCGTGAGGAATTTACCCGCATGGCAGGAGATAAGAGGTTGGTGTGGATAAAATGCAAAGATTCTGTCAAATCGAGGAATTCCGGTGAATGAAGAATAAAAATTATTTTATTTTTAATTTAATTTTTAATAATTTAAGTCTGTGAACGCCTATTTCTATATCGTCTGAGATCATTGTCTTTGGTCAGGGGATTCTTATATTATGTTGTTTCGCAAATTCTAGTTTTGCGAAAGAACACCACCATTAGATAATTGAGAATTGGAAAATAGTGTTATTTGTTTTACTTGATATGTACGACGATCAGAATGGGCAATGCACGATGCTACCTCCACTGAACGTTAATATCAATTGACAGAATCTTAGTCTTATATTACTTGAGATGCCCATAAAGCCTACTCTGTTTTTATCTTTCCAGATCTATTACAATTCTCATGTCTCTCCGGAATTTTTTGACTTCTTCGCATATTCCTGTTGACGTTGGCTTTGATTGCAGCTTTTTTATGTAATCTTGGATCCGTTTCACGAACTTTGAAATTCTAACCTTCGAAGTTCCAGGATTCGGACACTGATTCTCTACAATGTAGATCCTCCCCAATTTGTGTAATTGACTTAGGATTCATCTCCACCTTTTTAGGTAGTTTTTCCTACGGAAAGTGTTTGTTTTGCAGCTTTAGAACCTTTCACATGTTTTTGTCCCCCTTCTTTTAAATTTTGATCATCTTTTAGAATTTGATCGAATAAGGCTAAATCGAATTGCACCTGGTGCTTGCAGGAGAACATTCTACACGCTGCCTTATACTTTAGTAAATCACTCGTTTCATTTTTAGAATAAGATAAAGTATATGCGAAAAAACACCGTAATTTATATCCAGAATCATGGATCTTTCAACGCTTATGCGTTGCGATGCTAATGCTTACTTTTAACTTACGTAACAACTTATTGCCAAATTCTAAAATCTTCATTATTGATGATTAGTAATTATGTTAAAAATGTATATTCAAAAATAGCACTTTGGAGATGACTGTCTTATTGGGCTCTTCAATGCTTTCATCTTTCTAGAAAGCCTATGAACAAGTTACAATTGTTAGTTAGTGCACCTATTATTTAGTAATAGGTATGAATGGTTTACTAATTAAATCATGGGTTTGTAT